>JAZEWT010000002.1:29898268-29922913 GCA_036362905.1 Mordacia mordax | reverse complement strand
TCCACACAGAAAGGCACCGGAGCCGAGAGACTCGAACCCGGGACCTTCTTGCTGTGAGGCGTCAGCGCTAACCACTGCGCCACCGCGCCGCCCAAAATATAAAATATGCTATTTCATATTAAGGATTTTTGGCAACACATTTCTTTCAAAGCTTAACGAGATTAATATAAACAATGGAGTTTGGAAATACATTTGGCATGCCACCTTCAACCAAACGCTCTTTACTGAATTTTCATTAAATTGTTGATACCCAGTGATATATTGGATTTACACACTCAAGGAGTGCCCCCTCTTAGCATTTGGTAAGAGTGGTCAATTTAAGCGACTTGAGAAAAGTTTCAACCATTATCTTCAACAATATTTTCTTGGCTGTGTGAATTCCACATGGATAATTGTTAATTTGATAGCAAGAATTATATCACTGTGATACGTATGAGCTAAAAAAAAAATGCCAGCAATGAATGGATGATGCTCTTTATGTTATTGGGCGGCGCGGTGGCCCAGTGGTTAGCGCTGACGCCTCACAGCAAGAAGGTCCCGGGTTCGAATCTCTCGGCTCGGGTGCCTTTCTGTGTGGAGTTTGCATGCTCTCCCCGTATCCGTGTGGGTTTTCGCCGGGCACTCCGGTTTCCTCCCACAGTCCAAAAAGCATGCTGCTACATAGGTTGATTGGCTCGCAGGCTAAATTGCCCCGCAGTGCCCGGCGATGGACTGGCGTCCCATCGTCGGTATATCCTTGCCTTGCGCCCTGTGTCTGCCGGGATAGGCTCCGGCTTCACCGTGACCCTGTATAGGACTAAGCGGTTTCAGACAATGAGATGAGATGAGACTGTGGAGAGAGGTGTGTAAGACGTTAATCAGCTCTTACAGAGTAGATCACGCCCACACATACAAGGAGACGATAGAAGCCGCGCACGCACACTACGCCTGAAGATGCCTCTAACGTGTGAGGCGAAACGTCGCGAGGAGAGGAGAGAGGGAGCGATCGACGCGGCTGTCCCGAGAGAGCAGCTTTTCGAAGCAATCGTCATGCATCGAGCCGTGAAAACCACCATCATTATATTGGAAGTTTCTCAAAAAAGGAAAACTGGATCACGAGCCGTGGATTTGTTCTCAATATCCCGCGAGTTCTGGTGACCTCATCCAAGGCACAGTTGTGGAAACAGCATTTACTCCGTGAAATTGCCCTTACTTGAGATTAAAAGATTGTAACTTTTTGCAGAGGCGAGCGATGAAACATTTATAATATGCAAAATGTTAAAGAGGACTTTCAGAGAATAACTAATTTCAGTAAACTTTTGTACAAGTGTAGTGATTAAGCGAGACGTGTAAGCAAGTTCCAGTTGATATGTGCTCGAGTGGCTGACGCAGTGGTAATGTTTGTGTCTCACAGCAATGGGCCTCGATTTGAGTCGTGTCTCAGGTGCGGTTCTATATGGAGTTTTTATGTTCTCCCCTGCTTTGCATGGGTCTTCCCTGAGTCTTTGGGTTTCCTCCCATAGCAGAATAAGATATATTATAACTGTTATTAGCCAAACATACAAATGCTGAAAAATGACTACGCATAGCAACATCACCCCCGTAGCGTGTACATCGTGGCAGGACCCTCCTGCTTAAGAGTCTTACGAATCAGTGATGCTTTCCTGGTTAAACAAGTGTGATCATAACAGGAGCAGTGGTGTAGTGCGTCACGCTCTGCGCGAACAGCACAGCGACGTGAATCTTACTCTTGGCCATGGCTAACATCACTAGTGGGTGATAGAATGATGGCGCAGTGAGTAGAGCTGCCACCTCATAGCAAGAAGCTTCAGGATTTGATTACTGGCTAGGGTGCCTTTCTGTGTGACGTTTTCATGTTCTCCACGTGTCCGCGTGGGTTTTCACCAGGTACTCCGGTACCATTCCACAATCCAGAGACATGTTGCCAAGGTTAACTGTCTTGAATAAATCACCCCAAGTACCCTGAGAAGTTATAACTTGCTAAGTCCTGTTAACAAGATTTACTTAGAGCCACAGTTCCTTCCAGTTTCAATAAAAACTGAGAATTATTCTTGGGCAACTCTCCTTTGCTAAATTCACACACTTTCAGAAGTGTAATTTTTATTATTATTTAAACAACAACCTGTGTGGCCAACACGAAACGGCAGGGTCATCATACAGGATAAGGTTGACAATTAGCTGAACATTATTTATATTTGCTTCATCGACATAAAGCAAAAATGGGTTCAGATTGTAAGTAAACTCTTTAAAAGAGTTTAAAAAATAAATAGGGGAGTATAAGCAGACGTTGCTTTGGAAGGAGCTTAGACGAGGATCGCACGATGCAGGAGTTGGATGACATTGGCATGGAAACCTTACCGTATGTAGATAGATGTTCATCATTAGAAGTTTATAACTAAGCAGAAAGCACCCAGTGAGCTTGCAAGCTCTCGATGCGTGATTCATGTGAAGGAACGAAGTTCGGAAAATGATCAACGCAACAGCAACGTTATAAAATCAAAGGCAGAGAACCTTACGGCAACAATCTCTGGAGAAAATAAACTCTAACCATGAACATGGATGTAATCAGTAACACTGAAACTGACACAAATAAGCAAATGTACAACACAACACAAACTTATATAAAGAAGTCATGAAATAAATAGTTGCACTTACAATTGGACAGCACAATAACATAACAATAGACAGAGAAGTTATGCAGCAGAACAATGGCATGGGGAATAAAATAAACGTATTTTGTACAACAAAGAAAGGAGAGAATAAATGGACATAGCGTAAAGCAGATAGAGATGGAGTGGTGAATTGAAATCAGCTTAAGATTAATGGAGCCCAAAAATTATTTCAGCCAAATTGATTGACACATTCATTTAAACCGAGATAAGCATCTCCACACGAGCTCATGAAAAAAAAATCATAATCCAGCAATTATAAATCTCATCTACGCATCGAATACTTTATTTATTTAATTTGCGGTCACTCTTGGTCATTTGCTCACTTCTGCTCGTGGTATCGCGATGACTGTGATGCTGTGGAAACAGAGATATCCTGCCGAGAGTGACCGACTTTAAGCTGCTTACTCGCGCTTGCTTAAACCCTTTAAGCATACGGACGGAATATCTTCTCGGGTCAAGTCGTACCGACACAACAGGTGCAAGGAGATGTAGCCTCTGCACAGAGGCAATCTAACTCTCTACATTTGAGGAACATTTACAGTCACACGTATGACGCTTGCACGTGCAAATATTACACAGGTGGGCCTCGCCGAACACGAAATGGCATTCTGGAAAAGCGGTGCTGAAATTGTGCAAAGCTGAACCAAATGCGCAACTGGGAACGAGGTTCGCCTGTACCTAGGGGGTTGCAATCTCAGACAAGGCGAAGACTCTCCCTGTTTCAGGATGAAACGGGGTGTAGCTTTGTCTCCCTTCGCAGCCCTGAGCCAGTGGAAATGTGGAAATTATATTTTCGTAAAAACAATAAAAATGACGACTTCTAATGGACGCATATTCGTTCAATGTCGAAGAGACAGAAAAGGTTGGGAGGGGTAGGCAGCGACGTAGCTGGCACTAATACTTGCAAGGGAAATTAATTGATGAGTGCTCAATGAGTGTTTTTTAGTTGTGGGAGGAAATCAGAACGGAGAGAGCACACAAACTCCACGCAGAAAGACGCTCGAGGTGGGAATCAAACGGCCTTGCGTAGGACCTTCTTTCGGCGAGGCGCAGATATTACTACAGCATAGCCACCGTATAGCCATGCTGCCATGATTGTGGTGGCCGGTCTTGGCTGTCTCCAAGATGAGCACTATTCACTTGGTAATAATTCAATGTATCGATCCCGGAAGCATGATGGGTTGATTCCATTGCAGACCAGGCTATAAAATCGCAATACTCCGATTGCGTGTTGATCTCTGTCACTGCGTAATTCTTAAGAGACTTTCATTTACTTCCTGAGGTTCATACGCGAACAGTTTTTCACCTAAATAGGTCCTTGAACGTGTGTTCTCACTAATTGCACTTACACCAAGTGTCTATAAGGCTGAGTACGTTTAGAAAATGTTGGGTGGAGCAGTAGTCTTATGGCTAGCACCCTGTCCTACAAACCTGGCCACCAAAGTTCGATATCTAACTATGGATAACATGTGGGAATGATTTGGATCAGTCTTGGGCCTTTTCCAAGCCGACTCAGACTGAAATAAGTACTTGGAGCACTGCGCAAACAGTCAGAGGAGATAATAGCGGCAGGATGTAGTGCCACCCCCTTCGTGCCTAGTTCTGTCCTTAATAGGGACTCTTTAACAGGCCTTGCCCTAAATGTCGGTGAAAAGGCTACAGAAGCAATGTTTGCCTTCGTAGGAAGTGCCATAGCAAAGGTTAGCATACTCGGCTCAATCGCGAGTGATGTTTTATATTTTACATTAGTGGTAAATGGTGAATCTGTCCGCTGTGTTGACAATCTTGAATGAGTGATACAGTGAACATCAGCAAAATGGAGACAGAGTCATCTACATTTATCTCACCATGGGCTCTGTTAGCTCTATATGGACTCGACAACAGCATTCGCCCCTGTGGTCTGTAAGGTATAACGGGGGATATTTATTTCCTCAAATCTATGTCCATTATATTTCTGTAGGTGTGTACATATACTTCAGTGCGTCAGGCGGCATTAAACACAGTGACTTGGCATAGCGAAGAATAACTATACGTGGATAACCTGGAATATTTACCTCCTCTAAGCTATTTTTCCAGAGCTTCACGCGGCCAACAAAATATACCTGGCCTGGCACAAGCGTTGTAGCTGCATACGCGGCAATTGATTGTTTGCGGTCTGTGTAATATATGTGTGGTGTGCTAAAGAATGTTAAAGATAACGGAGAGCAGGACAATATTAATCACCGCCACTAATGCGTTTCATGTTATGTATGCCAACAGTGTTAGTAGGTTTAGTCCCACCGGTACCATCACCCACAGTTCTCCTGCGAGCATAAACTTTGCTAATCCGTTGCAGTGGGAAATGAGACAAGCTCATACAAGAGGCTCAGCGGAAGTCTGTGCTCTGGACGTGCGTATTAATTTACGGCTCAACGGCAACGACGGCATGGACTGAAATCAATTCAAACATATTTTTTTCGTCAAGCCTGTCATATTATTTTCAAAGGAGACAAATCAATGCTCGAGAAATGATCCCACAGCTCTTTCTACCAAGAACATTGGCCAGATAACACGTTCATTTATTATACACAAGGATTGAGCCAATTCACATAAACTGTCACTTATAAGAAAGACCATGATAAACATAGGATAAGGTACAGTTATATATTGTAGTGTATAAAAATAAGTGTCTCCAGCCTCAAATGAATACTAAATTGTGCTCTGTGCAATTGGCAATGTTGGTTCAGTGGTGTATAATTCCACACTCCTTAGCAGGTACTGGTCTCTCTGCAAAAAAGCATATCATGATTTAAGATAGAATAAAATATACGAACAATGCTGTTAATATTAGTGCCCTCTATCTCAGTGGTAGTGCCTTATGCCAAGCCAGCTTAGCAACGTTCCACAAACAAATCTAGCCTCGTGAGAAATCAATCATGAAGTACTGATATCCTCTCTGAAGCCAAGCGTTTTATCTTTACATTTGCGTTGCCAAGTCATACGCCGTCGGTGCTCGTCGCAAACAACCTGTGACACATTCGCACATGTATGTTTATATGTGTACTCTATTGGCGTTCCACTTCAACATAGCAAGGGTCTGTGCATTGTGCATGTTCTGTATTGTGTGTATAGGTGTTGTAAATAAACACTCTTCCGCTTAAGAAGTCACTTTTTAAAAATGAACATTAAATGTACTGTAATGTATTTCGGTGTTTGAAATTGGCTTTCCAATGTGGGATGCCAACAGTTGCCAATAATTCTGGTTTATTGGGCATTAAAAAAACAAATATATTGCTAAATATGTGGGCAGTGCTTTCGCTTTAAATGGCTTTTCATTTTGTGTTGACAGCTGATCGCTGAAATTCGTCTTCTTCTCAGACAAGTCACATCAATATGTGCGCTTGTTTGTTCATATTTTCTCTCTCCATGAGCTTCGATTCCACAGCTCATCCGTAGTCACAACCATTCTCCTTGCATCCTCTCGCATAATCTCCTCGATCTATCTCTACCGCTTCTACCCACACTCATGGCATATCCATACCCCGTGGGTCTCTGTGAGTGTACAGGTTGTAGTTTAAATCTACTAAGTGTGTGTCTCAGGGTCCCTGTGAGTCGACGGGCCTCTGTATGAGCCTATCGGTTGGTGTGGCAATCTATGGGTTTCTGAGTTTGCGGGTCTTTAATCGCCAGGGCAACATGGTGGCGCGGTGAGTAGCGCTGTCGCCTCACAGCGTGAATTGTTTGGGTTCAATTCCCGGTTCAGGTGCCTTTCTGTGTGGAGTTTGCATGTTGTATCCCTGTCAGCGTGGGTTTTTGTCAAGTACTCCAATTTCCTCCCATGGTCCAAAGCCGCGCTGCCTAGGTTAATTGTCCTGAATAAAATTGCCCCCGATGCCCTTGTAACTTGCTCACCCCTCACTGCTGGAAAACTGTTAAAAAGAGCTACATAGCTCATCGGTTCCTTCCAGCTGAAATAAAAACTGACGCACTTACGGAGTCTTGTACCTATAGGGAGAAGTCTCTGTGTCTTTTAATGGTGTGCTCAAATCACCCGAGTCATGCCTATCTTATCTTCTTAAGAGTTACTACACCCAGCTGAGGCTCGAAACTATTTATTCTTCCTCCTTTCGCAACATCCGCCAGAGCATTGTCATCTTTGTCTTTCAAGCCTATGTCCCATATTTGCAAGAGCGTTTGTTACGTCACTTTTCTGTATAATTTCCTCTTCATTCCCTTCTACACTGAACATCTGAGAAGCATAGATGGCGCAGATTGATAGAGTAACAATCACCTTCAGCAAGCCGATGCGACTTGGATTGTGGTTGATAGACACATATTTACCCTGGTTTGGGCTAAAATAAAACACCATCTGTTACGGAAACATAATCTTTGGCCTACATATCCAAGTTTAATCAATGGGGTTTTTTTTTCCTGGCTAACGCACATTTAAGATTTATTTTTCAAATGTATTCAACCAATCACCATTGATTGAACGCATTTGAAATAAGTGTCACGTCGTAAGAATGGCAAGAGTGGTTTTCCAATAGAAAGACTCGCTCTCGCCATTAAAATGTGGAATTTCGACCACTGGTTCCGGCTCTCCAGTGAAGTTTAACACACACCTCATGTTTATTTTGAGCATGAAAATACTTTGGGGCCAATGTGTGTGTTTGGCAAATGTTACTTTCATGTATTTTTTCCTTTGCTAATATTGGCTGATGTTTCTACTCTTAATAATGGAGCACATTATCAAGGCATTTAGTATAAATTCTAATAGTGTTTTTTTTAATAACATTTTTGTACAATGTTCTACATGACTTGATGTTGATGTTTATCGATGTTGGATTAAATCTTTGTTCATCTGTGCTCGCTCTGTATTTTTAAGTCTGTGACTCTGCTGTGTCGCTGTCACTTGCTGACACGCGTCACCCTTGCAAGAGAAGATGTCAATTCTCAATGGATTCTCACATTGTAGAATCGAGTCCCCGAACAAGCAGCAAGTCGATGTTTTAAGATTCTGTCAAGCTCTGAATCTGGCCTTCACCAAGGCATCAGTTGTGCAGCATCAGTGTCTGCTATGCATTAAAAGCGTAGTTTTAAAAACGGCAGACTTTCGCACATTCAGCTGTATGTTATCTGGGGCAATGCAGGCAGCTGGGTGTCTTGATTTTAAACCGAAGCATGGAAAATGCACCTGGTCCTTGAAGCTGGATAAGACTAGTTTGACTCAATCTGAAAGGTGGTGCAGGTTTATTTAATCCGTCTACCTCTGTCAATTCAGCATTATACGTGGGTTCACCACATGCGCTTGGCAGGTGCATAGAATTGCAATTGCATATGGTAGAGTAAAGTGTGTCTACTCACCACGAATAAGCCGTCTGGCTAGCATGGAAGAATAGGCCAAACTACCCTCTCAAGAGGTTGTACTATAGAGCTTCCTCTCACGTAGACTCTACCGCTAGCAGTGGCAATAGCAAGATTTTGCAGCGCTGCATAATTATCATTAGCTCAATGTAATTTGCGCTATAACACAATTGTTTACCTCTGACACTGAGTGGAGTTGTGAGGGTAGTGAATCGGTAAATACCTTGATAACACCGCGGTAAGCAACGGGTCGCAATATGGCCCTGTTGTACACTCTTGCGTCCAACTAGAACTTTAAAGCTCATGGAATTATTTTTCAGCAGCTCTAAAACTGTCACCTGCCACCCTGCCCCTGCTGTCCCTGACAGTGAGTGCTCTGGCTGATGTTAATTCCCTTGTACTATATTTAAACACAGGGGAGTTAATTTAAAATGCTACAGAATGAGAATGTAACTGATCTGAAAATTTTGCCCCCCAAAAAATAGTTTAAAATGCGTGTACTCAAAAACTATTAAATTCCAAAAGAGTTCAATCCAAAACGCATCTTTGGTATACTTAATATTAGCCAAGTATAAATGCAATACAGTATACATTACTTTATTGGTCATGAAGGTTGTTTGACCATACTTCACTATGCTAGATAGAGTGGGCTGGCGGTGGCTACGATCAAAAAACCAGTTTAGACGTCACCGTCCACTGATGCTAGCCATGGCTCTGAATGACAAAATAAGTACATTACAACCTTTCATCAATCTGCTGTGGATAAACACCTCTCCACAAGATTACAACAGGTTTTACCGTATCTGGCGATTATGCAGGTGTTAAGATCAGGTGTTAAGATCTGGCGATTATGCAGATACGGTAAAACCTGTTGTAATCTTATATATGTATACTGGCAAAAAAAGTACCCATAGCGTTAACAGCTCCACCTCTCCACAAGCTGCAGGTCTCCGGCCGTTGTTCACAATGCTGATGAGTGCGGTCGGTGCAAGAGGAATGGTGAGAGCACCGATTGAAATATCACTCGCCAGTGAAATTAGCTGTGGCTGGGATGAAACCCAACTTTCCGGGTTCACAGTGGAGCCCAATTTTCCACATTTAAATGCTGACTTAGACGTTCTTCTCTTGAACTTCTCTACATACCAAGTGTGAAATCAGACTTTGGGTTCAGATCATTTCCTCTCGCTACTCCTTTTTATTGGAATTGGTTCGCTTCGAGTTTTTTTTGAGTAAACTCAGCCTGCTTAGCAGCCAATTTAGATTCTTGATTGACTTAAAATACACATTTATTTGCACGTGCTTAGCATACTATGTTCTGCTTAGGATTTTTACTTATTTTGCAGTTATATTTCATGTCTTGTAAAGCGTTGCTTTTGATTGTTTATCTTTAAATGTAGAAGCAGCTACCTTGGGTTTAATCGCTGTTATTGTCATTCTGTATGTAGTGGTTTTTGTTATTCTGCATGTTAATAATGTACAAGTACTGTCTCTTATAGGCTGCTCTCTAAGCTTCACTTGAAAAGCAGCCTATGGCCGAATGTTATCTACATCACCAAATAAAACCGAAATGAAACGCACGTCAATTATTACTAATTATTGCTACGAATGTTATTTCCACACGTGTTTAATGTGCGTGCACTGTGGACACGCAGAGCATAATAGAAGTGCACTACTATCCGCTGGTGTTAGGCTCAGGAGCAATGTGTCCAATTGAAGCCAAATGAACAATTTGCACAACTGTGTTGCAGCTTTCAAACGGAGCATGGTTTAGCCTGGTCTTCTGACCATTATAAAACCAGAGACTTATCTTGTGAGTCAGAAGACGCGAATGACACCTGGCAGCTCTCACGAGATGTAAATGTCTTACGCGATGTTTGTCGGCGCAACTAGATACAGATGCTCTTGCGACTTGGTGGGTCTCCATAAGAGGTCCAACTACTGTTTACCAGAAGGTAGGACTGTAACAATGTAGAGCTTCATCATCGACTATCGACTCAAAAACTAATGATACACACGTTGCCTGTTTAAGACTCGATACCTATTGCTTTATTTATGCAATCCATTCACATACTCCATGCAGACACTAGGTGCACTACCATTAAATGTTATACGCTAACAGAAATACATCTACACCTCGTTGTCTGGCTAGCCACTGACTGGGCTCCCCTCTACACCAACAGTGAGCCATTTTCACTGAAAATAGTTGGTTAATTGACTAAACGGGATTTTCCGTGTAACAAACAAATCTGAAATGGCATTGAAACAGTAGGAGAACAACTGCAGACGTTATTTAATAGCGCTACTGACGAAATGGGAGTAATGAAAACAGAATACTAACAGGGTTTATGTAAAATAGCTCTAACCTTTATATTGGTGCGGCTATTAGTTCAAATACATCGCCTGAATAGTTGTTGCATCCTAGAGGATATAAAAAAAACCAAGCTATTTCAGAGCCACGGGTTCTCGAGTCGAATATTTAACGAAGATCATCAGGGACGGGGTGAATTGTTCCCCTACCCAAAGAGCACTCCCAGAACCACTTGGGGCCAGTTTCCTGCTGTGATTAAAAGCTGACAGCTGAAATTCACCACTTCCCCCTCTTGATAATTTTGCCTCCACTGGAGGCAATTGAAATTTGAGAGCTTTTTGTGCTAAACTATCTGATGAAAATGAACGTTGACCGATAAACACGGGTTCAGGCCATCAAGTCTATCCTTGCGATAGAAAAAAAAATTGGCAGCAATTTTGCATCACAAGATGGACCAGGTGTTAAGAATCTTAAGTGGGGGGAGGGGGGAACACTTTAAAATAGTTCGTCGCAGCTCATTCCAAACTCAGAGCCAAACGACCCCCTTACCCGAACACCTGTGATGTCCATTATCCTTCCCTTCTGTTCAGCTGTGCGATGCATTAAAGCCGCACGTCAAGGGGAATAAAGAAAACGTTTCCACTCCGTCCCCCCCTCCCCGCCACCCTTAGATGATTCCACAAATGTTACGTATCACGTTTGTAAACAACTTAATTGACACAAATCCACGCGTTGTTATTGATTGTCGTCAGTAACAGAAATTGCGATTTTGGGAAATCTTGTCAACATAGCAAAGGGGTGAGTGTAGGCAGGAGCTGACAATCCGCATCTGGATTGCATGGCTTTCAATTTGCCAAGGGATGTGTGAACCTGCATCCAAGGCCACGTGGTGGAAGTTCGGAAAGTAGGTTACCCACAAACGCTAGGTAGTACCGTGGAGTGGCCAAAAGCTGATAATGTACTTTATGTAAGTATGGAGGATGGTTCTATGATTCATTGGGTTGTGTTCCTCGCATGGAGTCCCAGAGACTCGCAGAGATCCATAGACTCACATAGATACCCACAGTCTGCCCTGCTCACATTCAAGTCCAGTCTCAAGAGCTTGCTCTTTTTCCTCAGCCTTTTTGGTATGAAAAAAAAAGCCAGTGTTATTGTATTACACTGTATTACATGAGTAGTCACTGAAATACTCCAAGTATAGACATCAGTACATTTGGGTGCTGTTCCAGTGCCCAACACTCAAGGAACTTAGCTAATGTGTAACACTGAGCATACACATGAGTTTCATTTTTACATTTAAGAGCAGTATCTCGCACATAACCTCTCTGCAGCCGTCTGCGGATGGAGGGAGGGGGGCTCTACAATTACCATACTTTCTGTTTTATTAACGTTATTAGTATTAAAATAATAAACATACTTCAGCATGCGTCAACGCCACGTAACTAACCAGCTCGTGTCTATCAACTGTATGTTGTTGGCTGGTATGAGGAAAGGCATCTGAGATTATAACGGGCAATAGGCTGGGCGTGTCGATAACTACTATTTGAAAGATATAAATTGCATTATATCGTCCAATGGAACACCAGTCAACTAAACACATGCTCCTCAGAAATCTTACCGACCACACCTAACTAACCAGTCATCTTATACTCGTCATCCCACAATTCTGTCTCTAACCCTAACCGAGTAGCCAAACAGAAGATAGATCCCAAGTTTCTAAAGCCAATGGAGATGTCTGTTGCAAGAATACGTCTGGAAAACAGTTGAGAGGCAGTGTGTCTTGGGAAAACATCGAGCGTGAACTGGGATTAAAATTATTAAACAGAGCGACTACAGCAGGTTTGAGTGCGCTTTGGAATCTGAGCTTAATAATGAAAACCAACACACCTATGCGTCCAAAGAAGGAATGTTGACTCCATGTATTTCATCTGCAATGCCATGACACTGCCAAGCATAGTGGAACGAAATATAATGGATATGCAGCAAGGCACAGGATGGTTTGTGCTTGAGATCATGCTAAGAAACAGCAGATAGATGATAGATGTCTGTTATTATTACAGCAGAAAATACCCAGTGAGCTTGCAAGCTCCGGATGCGGGATTCCTGCAATACCACAAACTGACCAATACAAAAGCATATAAAATCAAAAGTTAAATAAACAAACTCACAGTACCAATGTGTGCAAAGAAGAACGCCTTACCATAAATCATGAAGTACACAGTAGCACATAAAACTGTAAAGCACAAAAACGACCAATAATTCCAAAAAAGCATAATATACAAAGAAGTGTAGCAGTAGCGTGTGCGGATCGGAGAACATAGAAAAGCTGAAAGCAATCATGTCGACTGTAAGAGCAAGTGGGCTTGGACAGGGCACGACGCTATTGAGGATGATGGATGTGGTCGAGGTTATTAACGGAGTGCCAGCCAAAGGAGGCAACATACCTGGGTGTACAGCCACTGTGGAGATAGTCTCATCTCCTCAGTGCAAAGTCAGAAACCGCTTAGTCCTCTACAGGATCGCGGTGAGCCGGAGCCTATCCCGGCAGACACAGGGCGCAAGGCAGGGATATACCCATGATGTGACGCCAATCCATCACCGGGCACTGCGGGCAATTTAGTCTGCAAGCCAATTAACCTATGTAGCAGCACGTTTTTTGGACTGTGGGAGGAAACCGGAGTGCCCGGCGCAAACTCACGCCACAAGGGGAGAGAACATGCAAACTCCACACAGAAAGGCACCCGAGCCGCGATTCGGGTGCAAGATTAATTCGTGAAGCAATTGAGATTCACAAGACATAAAAAGACTATTAACTGCAAACAAAAAATGAGAATAGAGCTCATGCAAACCTGGAGGTCAGTCATTAAAGTCAATAGCGCATAGATATAGAGCTCTGAAATGCGGATATCAGAGGGGAATCACCAAGTGTTTGGGAACTTCTTTCATGAGATGCAAACTAGGATATTAGTCACGGATGGAACAGGATGGGGTTAATGTGATTCTGGGGTGTGAGCAAGACAATAGAACCCTTTCAGGTGGATCCCTACAGTCCGTCCATTGATCCTGGAATGCAGCAACTCTGTGGAGGTGACTCAACACATATATAGTACGTACATATAACTAGGAATCACAAACACCACACATGCACACTGTGCCTGAGGATGCCTCGAACGTGTGAGGCGAAAGGTCACGAGGTGGAGAGAGGAAGCGATCGACGCGGCTGTCCGAAGAGAGCAGGTTTTCGAAGGGAATAAATGCACATTCAAAAATGTGATTTTATTTATTTATTTTCTGATATACCGTTCTCTCCACAGCTCTGTGCAGCGCTTTCTGACCCTCGTGTGAAACGCGTTCTAGAAGTGCAATTATTATTATTTAACTATCAGTCAATCGGTTCTAGTTGATGACGATGAGGCAAGACCAACAGCGGTTTTCCATTTGAGAATTCTGCTCCTGCCATAGAAATGTAAATCTTCCACCACTGGCTATGGATCACAGATACCTTACTTTCACGCCTTTTGGAGACAATCAGACAAAGGAAAAGGAAGGACATTGACCACAAATAACACGATATTGATATATTGAAGGTGGAGAGGCACCTTGTCTTAGCGCAGCGCTCTGTGCACTCACGATTGAACTGTATTTCAGAGGCTACGTTCAGAATGGAAATTCGAAGGTTACAGAGAGTTGTGCGTCAATATCGCAACTGAACAAAAAATCCCTTTAAATGATACTGTTGATATCACTCCGACCTCTGCTACGTTTTCATGTTTATTATAATACGGTGATAGAATATTTTTAAAGCTTGCTTTAAAGACAAGTGACCACGTATCTTTGGAGAAAATTACTATTTGTAGCAGCCTTGAGTCAGTGGTAGCATATTTTCATTATGGGCAACGTTGCCTCCTCAGGATCATGACTGTTCACCCCTTACCTTACCTGAGATTAAATTCAGGAATACCTGATTCTGGATCAAATGCCCTCACAGCACTACTCTGCTTGCTATGCATGTTTTCACAGTGTAGTACACGTGGAATTGTAAACATTCCCAGTGATATTTCCGAGAGCCTTTTTGAAATGTCACAAGAATAGTAATGCTTAGAGGTCATTCCCCTCGCAAACTTAACCTTCCTATCATTCCCATCTCACCCTCGCTCTCTAACTTGCTCCGCAATAAGGAAACTCACACCTACTTGAAACTATATGCAAACTAGTTGATTTGTCTCAGCTAGGCCACTGTATAAACCGTCTGTGCCTCTCCATACATTTACACTTTACTCTAAAATTCCTAAGGGTTATTTCAACTGACTAAGACTCTGAGCCTCTTGCCGTTGTTTCTGAAGAATCCCAGATATGCCTAACTCTGCCTCTGAGAGGATCAAATATTAACACTGAATTCCGTTAATATGCATAGGTTTGGCAAAACGACCATCAATTCACTGCCCTTAAACAAAAAGATATGTTCACCATTAGCTGCAGCTTACATTTGAACATAAGGCGTCAGCAATGCTGGCCCAGTGGCTCTGACGAGGTCATTATGAGGCTGATGGATCTCCAGAGGACACTTCAGTACCTCCAAAAATTAGTGGTTACAGCCAAGGATCACAAGACAAGGGCCTCCTACCTCACACCGGCATGCCGCATGTGGAGATGCTGTGCGACATTTACAAGTTCCTCTAAGCGCTGGTAGGGAGTGCTGTGAGCTTGGAGGGGGGGGGGGCACTTTGAAATTAACGATGTTTTGACATGGACGCCATGTGTGAGTGAGCGAGTGGAGGAGTTTCATAACCGCCTTCGACTTATAAAGCTGGCTCAGGTTGAGTGTGCGTGTGCGCGCACATGGTCCCGTTTGTGTCTTTTTTCTCTGCGTGTGTGTTTTTGCGATATGTGGGGAGCAGTAGCATGGTGGTAAGCACCTTGTGCTAGAACCCCGGTTCAGCTCCCAGCCATCGCGATTATCTGAGCTACTGCAGAGATCCTTTCAAAGTAAACTTTGCTCAACACATTAGAGAGACTCTGCGTATGAAAGCAATGCATGTCGCATTTGCGGTGAGTTAACTGTTTTATCCTCCGAGCTGGAATTTAGCCAAATTAAGCACAAAAACAGCTTGAATGTGATGTTCATTTTGTGTGCAGCCTTGGTGACTTTGCAGAGACCATAATCTCTCGAGATTGGAGAATGCAGTTTAATACAATACATCTATGTGTGCCTTTTTTCAGTCCAAAGACGTAGAAAGACAAGAGCTTTCACGATTTCTGGCAATAATACAATTGTTAATGTCTTAAAATGTAATGATGTAGGTTTTCACGGCTCGATGCATGATGATTGCTTCGAAAAGCTGCTCTCTCGGGACAGCCGCGTCGATGGCTCTCTCGACGCGGCTGTCCCGAGAGAGCAGCTTTTCGAAGCAATCATCAATGTCTTAAAATTCAAATATTCACCTTTCACAAAGTGTTAAGTTTGCAAAAACCACACATGCTTGTGACAACAATGCAAACAAAATGCTTTGCTAATGTTTGCATTGCCTTTGAAACTGATTGGCTCATACCAGAGACGAATTTCTTTAGAGCCTTGTGTCAGTGTCAATCATATGTTGTGAAAAGGCAATCAGCTCAGTACAACGCAAATGTAAATACATTAGTGTCTCCAGTCGAGCTGTAAAATCTATGGGCAACTTTTGCCAGAACAAAGATTTAAAGAAGAGAAAAGATTTTACCATTTCTGGCAATAATTCAATAGTTAAGGTCTTAAAACACCAAATAAACACATTTCACAAAGTGTCTAGACTGTATATTATTGTCAAAAATTGTAAAATCTTTCCTATCTTTTCACAGCTATTGCGAGGAACTTGCGTGGATTAAAACCGAGAGTCTGAGGTTGTTCTCTGGTGATCACAAAACATTGTCCAATACATCAGCCTTAATTGGTGCTTGCAAACAGTAGTAACTATTATGAGTGTATGTGAATCTAAGCAATTATGTGTAGGAGTGAGATTATCAGATGAATAAGGAAATTAAGAATTTACTATCCCAGCTGTAAGCATGTGTTGATTGAGGACTTTGCACACGTGTTGTAAGCATAGGGTGACTCAATTGGCGGAGGTATGTGTGTGCAGTCTCTTAACCTTAAACACTTCAGTCTGTTCTGTAACCTGCCAGCGAGCCTTCAATACACCCAGCTTGGGATAAGCGATGTGGCCGCGTCAGACGTAGGTTTTCCTAACTAATGCTATCATCCATGTTTGTTATTTGGTTATCAAACGTTAACAATCCACAATCGGATAAGAATGTTACGTTTACAAGGGTGTGTCGATCAAATTTTTTCCCATACAGCTACTCCTCCCCCACAGTGGCTTAAGAATTTTCGCACCTGAATTCAATGACGACCAAGAGACGTTTCAGTCAAAGCACATCGAACACCATTCGGGAGTTCACTTGGAAATTAAGCGGCTATTTCAGCAGCAGCTTAACGCACTGAAGTCACCACCTACCCAAGCATGGGTGATATCTTTCGTCATTTTAACTGGGCTAATTTTAATGTTACTTAAAACTTCAAAGAAACCCATTTCAATGGATTTCGAGTTCAATGGACTGCCACGTGGCGGGTACTGGAGCACAGCGTGAGATGGGGAGAGCTTCGCACGCGAATCCCGCATTCATTACCGAGAAGCGTGCAAAGTGGTACCAGCGAAATGTCACGTGTTGATGATACATTTAGTGATGAAAAGCTTATTGCTGAGAATTGGACATGCAGTGGCACGTATACATGACAAATTTGTAAGAGTGACAATCTTAATATCCAATGGTGGACGTTAAATAACTAGAATCTTGGCTTAAATCCACTACCGCGTGAGCCAACGGAAAGACAAATATGGTCACAGATGTAAGGTCACTGCTACTTAGTGGATAATTTTCTATGTGGAGAATGGTGGAGAATATTACTTACACTGGGGTGGTTATTTTAACTATGGGAAGTAATATAAATGGAGAAAATTTTTCCACACGAACTCAACATTTTATGGAGGAGGACCCCAGTCGCAAATTTAGGTGCGTTGCCAGAGTAATAATTTGCGACCTCCTTCCCTGAAAACCGGTGACTTGAATGTTATTCTAAACAATGCATTTTTAATGATAGCAGCATCTATAATTCAATTGCACTGCTTTGATGTTGTTGTTGTTGACATGCCGTTCTCTCCACAGCTCAGATTTGTAACAAACAAAATAGAAAAAAAACGTGATTGCTGATTGCTTTGAAAAGCTGCTCTCTCGGGACAGCCGCGTCGATCGCTTCCTCTCTCCACCTTGCGACGTTTCGCCTCACACGTTAGAGGCATCCTCATGCTCAGAGTGCGTGTGTCGTGTGTGTGCCTCCTATTTATATGTAGGTACTATGTATGTGTTGAGTCGCCTCCACAGAGTTGCTGCATTCCAGGATCAATCGACGACTGTCGGGGTCCCCTTGAAAGGGTTCTATTGTCGTGCTCACACCTCGGAATCACATGAACCCCATCCTGTTCCACCTGTGACTGAAATCCTAGTTTGCATCTCATGAAAGAAGTTCCCAAACACTTGGTGATTCCCCTCTGATGTCCATTTCAGAGCTCTATATCTATGCTCTATATCTATGCCGTGAAAACCTACATCATTACAATGTAATTGCTGTTGATTTGCCGTTTATATGTCGCTGTTGTAACTGACATGCTGTTCTCTTCATGGCTCTGTGCAGCGTTTTGTGACCCTCGGGTGAAAGGTGCTCTAGAAGTGCAATTATTATTATAACTGTAAAAAACCCCCTTATGTCCACTCAGCCTTACATTAGTTTATAACTAAATTTGGTGACAATTAAATGGGTTTATAAACGATCGCATTTGGGAGACAAAACTGGCCGCATGTGGGGCTGGCCACATCATTCTGCCTGCCTCGTGTCGCATCAGTCTTAATAGTTGCTCAAGATAGGCATTCCTCTGACGTTCCACACGCTCATGGAGGAGGAACTTTATCTTTTGTGCCTGCTTGGCAAATACTCAACAATGCTCAAAGCCATAAACCGAGTTTAATTTAACCTGACATTTAGTTTACACAAATAAATACGGAAAAATCAATGCCCTGACGTGAATGATGGCAGAAATAAATATTTGGAAGGGAGGCAATTACAATACAAAGGCCTTATTAAGCAGCTTTCACTGACAATTACAGCAAAATGCCAAAAGTGAGTTAACTGATCACCTCTGGTGAAGTAGGCTATATTTTTTAAATGAAGGGTGTACCACAAAGGTCCTGGAACATAACTTCAGGAATGAGCCTGAAATAAGATTTAACACCAGATAAATTAACAAAGATGAAATTGCTGTAATTGAGAAAAGGGGGGCTTGTAAATAGTTTAGACAATGTGTTGAAATGATTGGGTCCAGAGTTTAGCTTTCTAAAGGAGGCTGTTAATAGGGAAGAGTCAGGGCATGCATTCAAAAGGAACATTAATCAATGCAGTGGCTTACCTGGTCTTTCATAGCAATGTGTAGATGAGAAATCCTAACAAAAACAGAACACTGAGCAATACTTCTATAGCCGAGCAAAGTACAATGCAACTCAAAACCACAATCTGAGAGCAGTACAAGTCAACCGCGAAAAGTGCTGATGCGTAAGTTGAGACTTAAAAAAACCCGTTATTGTTGTTGATTTTCCGATCATATGTCGTTATTGCTGACGCGCCGTTCTCTCCACAGCTCTGTGCAGCGCTTTGTGACCCTCGGTTGGAAAGCGCTCTATAAGTGCAGTTATTATGATTCCAGTCCCTGTAACGAGTGGTTCACGTCGTGACAATCATCCACTATGTCGTAGGCCACAGGACCTGGGCAAAGTTGAGATTTTTTGAAGCGATAAGATGCGTCTTAACACGGCGGCTGAACTCTGGAACTTTGGCCATGTGCTGCACAATGAAAACCCTGAACCAACTTCAAATCAAAGACAACTTGAATACATTGTGGGAGGAATTCAGGACAACCGCAACTAAACCTGCTCAGTGGTGATACATAACGGACGTAAATGCATGACATGTATTCAACTGCAGGCACACAACATTTTATCGGCCTCGCAATTCCATGAGTTACGATTCATGGGTGTGATTGGCTTCAACGTTCAATGCATATTATTCACTGTGTGGGTTTGGAATTTAGTGCCTTTACGTAACCACACATACACACACAAACCCCATCACATTAAATTTGACTTTTTAATCATCATTATTGCCATAACTTATCCCCCCCTCCCATTCTCGTAAGCTTAAACTTTATTTGTGCAATTGCAGAGCAAAACGAAATAAATAAACAGATGCGTTGTCAGACAAATAACCATTTGAATGACATGGTGTTCACTAAGAAAATCCATTTTTTGGGTGAGGTAACGCAAAAAATTGTGTCGTAAACCCTCATCCACCCGACTCAACTAATCAGTCAGGTTTCGGCACGTGAACAGAACATGGCAATCATTCAGCACATCGGTGCGTTGGAGAGCAAACCTACAGCATTTACAATGAAATACGACGTTCCGCTGATAAATACAATCAGCCTAATCAGGAACTCGCACCAATTCGGGACGAGCGGCTCGCAAACCCAAACAATGGATTTTATAGATCACGTTGGTCACGAAAGTCATCGCATTAAAGTTATGGTGTTTTCTATTGTGGTTAGGAGAGTCTATTGCAACAAACTTGGAAATGTTTCTGAGACACACAGTGACTTTCACGGCCCTTTTCTGCAATAGAGTGGCATACTTACAGTTTCAAAATTTACATGTGCAAATATATTTCCGTCACGCTGCAAATATAGGGTAACCGGAATATATTTGGTTGGGGGAAATTTTAAATAAAGTCTCAACGAAGTGGCAAAAAAAAAAACATATTTTAAGTTTGCTTGCAATTTTTCCAGGGATATTCTTTAATGGCAAGCCTGCGGAGTGCAGTGCCCTTCATTTGGACAACTTTAATTGCCTTGCGGCAGAAATTTCACCCATGACCCATTCTACTCAGCGGTCCGCAGAGGGTTGAGATATTGGCGTTCCAAATTGTGAGGTGTGAAAGGACAGCGTGATTGAAAGGGGAATTTGATCTCATCGACTAGAATAAATTCTATAAACATGGATCCTGATTCCGTGCAGCCCTAATTATGCATTCACTGCACTTACTGTTCTTGTTGCTCTCATATTGAGGTCACAAAATGACTTTTGAAGTAAATTCAATTGACCTCATGATCTGCATTTGACAATGCATCTTTTTGATATGGCTTAAAAATTGTGGATTTTTTCCTTACATTTGTCTAACTGGCGAAACTAATCTGGAGAGTCGTTATTGTTGTTGTTGACACGCCGTTCTCTCCACAGCTCTGTGCAGTGATCTGTGACCCTCTGGTGAAAGGTGCTTTAGACATGCAAATATTACTATTACAAGAATAGTGAATGTAAACAAGGAAGATTGTCGAATGGAAATATGAGAATTAGACGGCGAGGTGGCCCAGTGAGTAATAATAATAACTGCATTTATGGAGCGCTTTCCACCCGAGGGTCACAAAGCGCTGCACAGAGCTGTGGAGAGAATGGCACATCAACAACGAGATCACAACGACAAATCAGCAATAACATTTTTTGTAGTTTTTTTACAGATTCGAACTGTGGAGAGTACAGCATGTTAACAACATCAGAACAGTTCAACTGAAAGTCAACTAGTAGCAATAAACTATAGAAGGATATAAAATAAGCTATTCACAAACAAATTCTGCAACAAACGAGGAAGGAATAAATGTTTCCGAGCAGGCACAGGTCGGAAGAGAGCCATCATCCCGGCGCAATACTGAGCCACATCAACAGTCCTAGCCAGAGGACTTGAAAGCCTTACGGAACAAGTGAGTCTTGAGACGAGATTTGAAGATGCCCAAGGACTCAGTTGATTGAATCTCCAATGGAAGGGCATTCCAGAGTCTGGGAGCAGCGGACGAGAAGGCTCTGTCACCCATCGAACTGAGGTGCAACCTGAGCACATGCAGCAAGCCCGTTTTGGAGGATCGAAGTTGTCATGTTGAGGAGGGTGCCTGAAGTAGGTCACGGATGTTTGTCGGAGCAGTGCCAATGAGAGCCTTGTAGGTGAGAAGGAGGATCTTAAAATAATCCTGTATTTAACCAGTAACCAGTGGAGAGACATCAGTACTGGGGAAATGTGACGATGGACGGGTGTGTGAGTAAGGACTTAGCAGCCGCATTTTGCACACGTTGGAGACGATTGATCAGGAATGCAGAGGTGCCATGGAGCAGTGGATTGCAGTCATCGATTTATGAGGAGATGCAGATGTGTATTAGCTTCGCAGCATCAACGACTGACAGAATGTGCACAGTCTGGCCATATTTCTGAGATGGAAATAGGCTACCTTCGTCACCTTGTTGATGTGTGTCTTGAAGCTTAGTGAGGAATCAAGAGTCACACCTAGATTCCGGACTGCCTTAGCAACGTCAATAGTTTGGTTGTCAAGCATCAATTGGACAATCGGTGCGTGGTTCCAACAAGCAAAACTTCTGTTTTGACGCCATTTAGTTTTAGAAATTTTGAATTGAACCCTCATAGTTGACAGTGAGGAGGACATGCAAAGACCAGGGTCATTGATGGATAATTTTGCGTGGATATAGATTTGGATGTCATCGGCATAGCAATGGTAGCCGAGATTGAGGCTGCGCAGGATATGGCCAAGAGGTTGTATGTAGATGCTGAAGAGGAGTGGGCCGAGAACTGAAACCAGAGGAACTCCAGACAAACAGGATGGATCTCTGAGTTTTGTCTTCCGAGGCTGACAACCTACTTTCAGTCGAAGAGGTAGGAGCTCAGCCAATGCAGGGCACTACCAGAGACCCCTATACTCTCCAGTCGCTCAAGTAAGATCGGGTGGACAACGGTATAAAAGAAAGCGCTCAGGTCCAGGAGGATATGAAACTTGGCAAGCCTTCATTAGCAGCAACGAGCAGGTCTTCAACTACTTTTAACAGAGCAGTTTCAAAACTATGGCCGAATCTGAATCCAGATTGGAAGGGATCGAGGAGGTCATTGTTAAGAAAGTGTTTCTGGAGTTGCGTGGCTACGGCATGTTCAAGGACCTTAGGCATGAATGATAGATTTGAGATGGCGCGATAATTATCAAGGATATTGCAATCAGGGCCAGGCTTTTTAAGCAGGGGGTAACTGCGGCACATTTGAATAGTGGGGGAAACGATACCAGAGTGAAGTGAGTTATTAAACAGATTAGTGACGAATGTTGCAAGGAATTTGAAATATGCCCGGATTATTTTGGATGGGAAAGGATCCAGGGAACAGTTTGTTATTTCGTACAATTCCAGGAGTTTTTAGGTCAAGAGGAACAATTACTGAGTTATTGGTTGGTGATTGAGGCTGGGTAGAGATAACATGGGCTACAGTTTTTCAGAGAAAAACGGAATCAAGTGATCTCCCTGATCTTTATCAGTGAAAGGAGGTAAGAGCGAGTGACTGATTGGACAAAGGAGCTAATTAATGATCGAGAAAAGAATCTTGGTTTTGTCCCAAGTATCAGCCAGAATGCTGGAAAGATGACTGTTACAGGCACAGTCAATTGCCTTCTGGCAGCGGATGAGCTGTTCCTTAAAGATTTGATCATGAACGGTGAGGCCAGATTTTTTCCAAGTCCGTTAGGCCCTGCGTGCATTCGCCTTAAGATCCCGGAGTTCAGCAGTATTTCAGAGGGATAGTTCTCTGACTGAGGCATAGAATGATAACACGTTGTTGTAAGTTTCTGTCATTGCGTCAGATGCAGAGTGAGCCAAGGCAACGAGTGAAGTACTGTTGAATTCTGCAGTGGACATGTATGGAGTGAGGGCATTAAGGTTTCGAAATTGTATATGGCGCTTGGTGATGGAAATGGGAGGCAGTACTTGAAGATCAAATCATACAGCGGAGTGATCAGACAGACCACGATAAGTGACAGACATGTTGGTAATCTATATGCCCCATGAGTGGCAGAAGTCATGTGTTGTGTGACCCCAAGTGAGGTCAGAGTGGCCATGAGATCCCTTGCAAGAGGGCTCTTTGGGGAGTCAACAAGAATGTTGAAATCTCCAAGAATCAGGATCCTTTCAGACCTGGAGCACAACTTAGAAAGCAACTCAGACAGTTCATTGACAAAACAAGTGGAGGCTCCAGGTGGGCGGTAGAGCAGCACCAACTTCACAGGTTGAGCCGACCTCCAATCCAGAGACATTTGCTCGAATTAATTGAAGATCGGCGACGGAATCGGTCGGAAGTCTGCAGAAACATGGTGGAGAACTGCTAAGCCACCACAACAGCCATTTGAACGAGCCTTCTGATGGAATGCAAAGTCTCAGAGTAGCGCTGTTGACTCACAACACGAAAGGGTTCGGTTCACGGCTCGGGTGCCTTTCTGTGTGGAGATTGCGTGTTTTCTCCATGTCTGTGTAGGTTGTCCCCGGGTACTCAGATTTCCTCCGCTCATCTAAAGACACCGTCCTAGTTTAATTGACCTGCTGAGTAAATTGCCCCCAAGAGGAGTTTCCTGGCATGTACTGGTATCACATCCTGGATTTAGCCCCGCCTTGCACCCTGTGTCTGCCGTGATAGGCTTCAGCCCCCCCCCCACTCAGCCCTGTATTATCTACAACGGACACACGGTTTTCTCAGCTTCTAATACATACAAAAACGCGTTTATTTGCAAGAAGAAAGAATAAATAGCATCATGTAAATTGTGTGTGATTGAAGTGTATGATATATGCTCATTCATACTTATTATGGTGTCCTTTCAATCATCGCACGGGCAGTAGACAACTTCGTACACACAGGTTACGTGTCCCCCATCCTGCATACAGAAATTAACAGCAGAGGTACTGGGAAATGTTAATAATTTGTAATGGAAGCCTCTTCATCTGCGAGCCTTGGTTCAATCCCCAGTAAGACTACATGGATAAACCAGGTTAATATGTACCCCAGAGCTATGTCATCCGGAGTCTCGTGCTCCTGGTAGGGTCTCCCAAGGTGAACAGGTCTGGGGGGGGGGGAATGTGCAACAGACTGGGCGATCCCGCGTTCTCTTCTTAACTATGAGCGATAACGGCAACCCGAGCACGGCCCTCTGCTAGGGGAGGAACTGTGTGGGTAAACAAACACCGTACTGGACACCATCATCCCCAGCACGCTGGAGCCGTGTGTTTGCACGCGAGTAGTGCAGTTAGGGTTCACCGTGTCGAGCCAGGCGGTGGCGCAGTGGTTAGCGCTGACGCCTCACAGCAAGAAGGTCCCGGGTT
>JAZEWT010000002.1:29871806-29883586 GCA_036362905.1 Mordacia mordax | reverse complement strand
AGAAATAGAGACTGGAAATTTCCAGAACGAGCAGGAATCGGAGAGGCTGTTGAATGATGGAGAGGAAAGGTGTGAGAGAAGGGAGTGGAACGGTGCAAGAGTTAGAGCAGGGAAGGAGAGTGGAGTAGAAACGAATGAAAGACCACAGCCCAACCGTCAGATGGATAAAGCGTGATATTAGTGAAGAACCTCCCACGTAGGGAGTGTAAAGAAATAAAATCTGCTTGACCGTGAAGCGCTGCCGTCTCTACCTAGGCACAGTGTGAGGAAGGCCGTGCCATGTGGCGGCCACGTAGAGGTATCAGTTCGAGGCCAGTGAGAGCTGTCTCATCAACCGCGAGAGCAGCAAGGGCGTCCTCAGCTCGAGGCCAGTGGAACGTGCCCTGTGGCACGGCCTGGCTCAGCTCAAATGAGCTGTCTCATGGTTACATCATCAGCGAGAGTGAACCTAGACGTCGCCACAATGACTGGCACATCAACATCAACAGCTTCAGCTCTGTTCATCACATCACTACAGCACCAGCCAGTGACTACCCCAGCGGGTTCGCGTCGAGACCATTTGGAATGTGTCTAATTTGGTGTTTTAAGATCTTAACACCTGCATAATTGCCAGAAATGGTAAAAACCTGTTCTACTTATTACCATTTGGAATGTTCGAGTATACCCCTCCACCTGGACTGGACTGATGAGTGTTGTGTAGATAATTAGCCGCCTAGATTATATAGTTACGGCGATGGACTGGCGTCCCATCGACGGTATATCCTTGCCTTGCGCCCTGTGTCTGCCGGGATAGGCTCCGGATTCACCGTGACCCTGTATAGGACTAAGCGGTTTCAGACAATGAGATGAGATGAGAGATTATATAGTTAGCGCTCGCTGTGTAGGCCTCGGAGAAGAGGACGTGAAGAGCCAGTTGTATAGCCACTGTGTGTGTCTAAGGGAAAGCTGACTCGGTGTGGTCGAGAGAGACGCTAGGCTCTGGTGTAGATGTGAGTATGGGTTGAATGCTTGAGCGTTAAAGAGTGGGCCACCCACGAGCAGTGGTACGAGGCGTGATAAGCATCGAGTGCATTAAGGGGCATACCACCCGCCTGGCAGGGGCAGGTTGCTTCAGAGCGTACCATTCGCTCGACGCGTACCACCTACCTGAGAAGAGCAGGAATTCCACCACTCGCTTGGAATCGGTAGGGGACGTGCGATAATTGCACGTTGCTAGACGGACAGATGTGGCAATTGTTCTGTTGTTGTACGAACCAGTTCCATCATTGTTGTCATTTTACATGTATTGAGAGGGGGTAACGACTCAAGAAGAAATAGTGAGCTTTCTCCTATGTGGCCGTATGTTAACATTCTGAAAGTTCATCGTCCAGGATTTAGTACAGATTAGTAAATAAATACGGGCTTTGTTTTGATCCTGGTCTGTAGTGTGAGTTTCTGGGGGTCTGACTGTGTTCCATCTCCCACATCACACCAAAGGCACCAGCTTCTCAGTCCCCCCCCCTCCCCCAGCTGGGGAGTATTCCAATTTTGAGTTCTCACGTCGCTATGGACTATGCCAAGAGCAGGTTAGCCACCCGTTCAATCGTCCATTCCATAACATTGAGGGGCTCCACAACTTTTGCCCAGTGCTGATGTTCCCAGAAGTTGCCAGATATTAATATAAGGCTGCGGCAAACTTTCAACCTTGGGAAGGCTCAGATACAGCCCTGACCTCATTTGCCAGCAATATCAGCCATGTTGAACATGGCTGGAGCCTATCCCGGCAGATAGAGGGCGCAAGGTGGGGGCTATACTCAGTGTGTTATGCCAGAACATCATGGGGCACTGGGAGTAATTTACTCAGCAGGGCAATTAAACCTAGAAAGCAGAGTCTTTCGACGGTGGGAGGAAACTAGAATGCCCAGCGAAACCCCACGTGAACAAGGGCAAAACACGCAAACTCCACACAGAAAGGCATTCAGGCCGAGAATTGAACCCGCGAATTCCTGCTGTGAGGCATAAGTGCCACTGACTGTGCCACCGTGCCGTCCGCACCGTTAAAAACACACGCACACTCAAAGACACCACAGATTAAAAGCCCTCTATCATGTTCAATAGGCTAGGCTCTTGGGCCAAATGCTGTTAGCGAGCGTATATTTAGATGTTCAAGGCGCTTCAGGGTTGGAATGGTCAGCTCCACATTGGGCCACCTTTGTGTTGCTTTTGCTAATATCACACCAGGTCACCTTTTAAGTTTGAGTCGGTCTTGGGTGAGGGGACATTACCACATTTGAAAGCTTTCACATTGCATTTCACAAATTAGTGTTTTTCCACTTCTATGTGTGTACACATAGAAATGGTTTAGGTACGACTCAAGAGATGTATTAATCACACTCTCTTCCGTGGTCATTTAAAATGCCTTGGGGTATAATTTAAAGATAAAGCAATGGGTAAAATGTGGCGAGATTTTATGAAACCCAAAGGCGCCAATGCAAGAGAACGAGCAACTTACTCATTTGAACATCGCTGCTAAAGTTACCACGTGTACGAGGCTGATATTGTATAATTGTATGGGTTGATATCGGACACTTCGCTGGCTGTGGGATACGTGCCATGAAGCATCACCCACGCGTGCGTGGAAACTCTTGCTCCGTATCCTGTTACGTTATACTGACACGACCACGATTACAGATCCAATGTCGGTGGTGAAAAGTCTTTACGATTATCCCTGGCTACGTCTTACATGGATCGTAAGATGCGGTCATGCACTCTGCTTCAGCTGATAGATATTCATTGCGCAAAGGCTATTTTATGCTCCTTGAATAAACATGAAGATTTGTTTTTAGTTTTCACCGACTATGGTTTAGACGACGCTTCATTTCATTATTCTGGTGTGAGTAGAGACTGTAAAGTAGATGAACAGCAATTTTACGCGAGGCAGCCTTTAATTATATTTGCAGATTCATTTTCATTCTAAACTTTATTTGACAGAATAAAATGCTCATAAGTTTTACATTTGCACAATGAAATTTGCTCCTTAAATTATGTTTGACAAGATGAGCTTTCAATTTTCAAATATTTAAATTGTGGCGCACCGGTCGTGACTCCGGGCTAGGCGCTTCACGTTCTGCCGCAGTTTGCGCTTGTGTTGGCAGCCACTCATACTCTCTCTTTCTCTGGGGCATGCTGGGACTCCGGCCCCTGGGTCGAGGCTCCGGTCGCGGCGCTGGGAAAGGTGCAGCCGGGGTGGACCACAGGGTGTCGGTGGATATCGAGTCAGCCTCCTGATCCCCTCCCTCGCAGTGCGCCGTCAGCCTCCCTCCTTGCTCCGGCAACGCTCCTCGACGTATTTCCGACTCACTCATAGTAAATCTCTTGCCCGGCGATGGACTGGCGTGCCATCGTCGGTATATCCTTGCCTTGCGCCCTGTGTCTGCCGGGATAGGCTCCGGCTTCACCGTGACCCTGTATAGGACGAAGCGGTTTCAGACAATGAGATGAGAGATGAGATGAGAGTAAATCTCGGGAAAGAGTTTCTACTCTAGAATCCTTTATTAACCTGCCGTGTAGTCCTGTCGTTGTCCTCGCAGAACCGCGCCTTTCGTTCCACCGTCCAGCCAAAGTCTCTCTCTCCTCCTCCTCCCCCCGCTCCCCCGTTTCCAACCCTCTCCCCCTCCACGTAGCGGCCCAGGTGTCAATCATTAACCTGCCTAATTCGTCACCACCTCACGAGACAGTTGTTTTTCACGGGACATCGCATGACGAGATGGAAAGGTTAAAAAGTCACGCTGCCCCCTCCCCCCTTATTCCTTAACTCTGCAAAATTCTTTATCCAAACTACTTTAGCCTGTGATTTTTTTTTTACGTGGATAGTGGTGTCATGAGTATGATTTGATAGAGTATGGAAATGCTGCGCACACGGGCGGCACGGTGCGGTGGCCCAGTGGGTAGTGCTGTCGCCTCACAGCAAGAAGGTCCCGGGTTCGAATCTCGGCTCGAGTGCCTTTCTGTGTGGAGTTTGCATGCTCTCCCCGTGACTGCGTGGGTTGTTACCGGGCACTCCGTTTTCCTCCCACAGTGCAAAAAAATGCTGCTGCATAGGTTAATTGGCTTGCAGATTAAATTGCCCGCAGTGCCCGGTGATAGACTGGCGTCCCATCGTGCGTATATTCCTGCTTTGCGTCCTGTGTCTGTCGGGATAGGCTCCGGCTCACCGCGACCCTGTACAGGACTAAGCGTTTTCTGACAATGATATGGTGATATGATTTGCTCGCACACAACGGTACAAGTGGGAAGAGCCTCACACTGTCTACCCATTTTCCACTGCATGACCATGCCGTGCTCGCGATGAGCCGAGCCGCAGAAGAAGCCACACCTGTCCACTTAAACGCCGAAGGAAATCACCCAGGTATGAGGGCTGGGCGATAGGGACCACAGGGTAGAGTGTTAGAGGGAGTTCTGCTGGGAGTCAGCTGGAACGAGGTTGTGGGCTGCGCTCTGTAAAGAAACGAACACACTACCTCCCCACACAAGTGTCAAACAACGCAGACGAGCGACACGGTATGAAATAAAATTTGTGATTCACGGCGCAAATTCCACGCCTGGCCATGGATGAGTCGTGGATGTGGAGGCATGGCGAGGAAACGGCGGAGGCGGGAGGGGCAGCCATGTAGTCAGCTGGCGCCAACATTTTTCAGACACTGTGTCCTATATATTGATGTCGTCGGCCAATTCATTTGCAGGTATATATTTTTTTATTTGCGGGAAGAAACAGGAGAACCTGGAAGAAACAAACGCATAGCAGGGGGAGAGAACACACAAACACCACAAAGAAATGTTCCCGAGGCGGGAATCACATCGCCTCGGGGGATGTGAGTTGTAGATGTTACCATTGTGCCACCCTGTCACACATAGGAGATTCTTCATCGAGCGCTGGATTGACAAAGGGCTGCACATTATAATTACGTGCTTCATTGCACACGCAATTAGATGATACTCCTCGTGCCGTATAACTGGTGGCTCAATGTCACATTAATGAATCATAGAGCGAGAAAAAAATCGGTGTGTTAATGAGTTTTGTTTGAAGGTGTTCGAGAGTGGTGGTTCATGGTCAGCACATTCTGCTCCCAACAACACAAATTAAATTCTTCACTTCGATGCCCCCCAGCAGTTGTCATCGATATTTAAATGCTTGGTTGGAAAAATAATGTCGACTCAGCCTAAAATTAGTGCATGGCGTGTGGTGGGATTAGCGACACAAGGCAGCCGAGTGTGTAAAGTAATGTAAGCGAGCAAAAAAAACTAATACCATCGTGGTCTAGGTGATGCTGTGGCCAGCAGTACCCCAGCCACCTCTGCCTCCCCTGTGTTGCATTTTAGGAATGACTAGTCTTAGAGGGGCGGCGCGGTGGCGCAGTGGTTAGCGCTGACGCCTCACAGCAAGAAGGTCCCGGGTTCGAGTCTCTCGGTTCGGGTGCCTTTCTGTGTGGAGTTTGCATGCTCTCCCCGTGTCCGCGTGGGTTTTCGCCGGGTACTCCGGTTTCCTCCCACAGTCCAAAAGCATGCTCCTGGATAGGTTGATTGGCTCGCAGACTAAAATTGTCCCGCAATGCCCGGCGATGGACCGGCGTCCCGTCGTCGGGTGTATTCCTGCCTTACGCCGTGTTTCCGGGATAGGCTCCGGCTCACCGTGACCCTATATAGGATTAAGCGGTTTCAGATAATGAGATGAGATGAGATAGTCTTAGAGGAAGTCTGTTGCGGTGAGCAAATTTTTAATTCATGTCGTCAGGTTCATAGATAACCATCTCACTACACTACAGAAGACAAAGTTCCCCCGTGTAGCTTTTAACAGACTGCTGGAGAAAGTCTTGTTCGTGAGTATGAAGACCAGCGTGGCACACAAGTGTGTAGATGGTCAATCACTACGGTCAGCCTTTTGCAAAATACCCGTAAACACACACAAACTCACCACAGACTTCACACAAACACGTGTATTAACACACTGAAAAAAAAAGGCTGAATAAATAAAGTACCAATACGAGATTGTAACGAATCTGGTTATGGTAGCAAGTTATAACTTATTATCGACGATACGGTAGCGCTGGATGCGGGTTTTGACGAGCCTTCAGAAGGAAGTGTGAAAACACGGAGCACCGCAGACATACGAGCAATTGATCTGCGCCGATCGTGTGAGCCTCCGGGAGGCTTCTCGTCACCTCAATAGCCCTCGTTCGTAAAAATCATGAAAAGCCACAAACAGAGAAACATACGCGCAGGCACGCATATTGACGATGCAGTACAGCGTGATATGATTTCCAATGAGGCTGCCCTGCATTATCTCTAGGGTTGATTACGAAATCAGGTGGGAATGTTTCAGCCCCTGTTGTGTGGACGAGAGATTACTTGAAGTGACCTCAGGGTGGGTTGGCTCTGTGATATTCGCTTCAGGTGGCCAATTCTTAGCGTAACGGGTGGCGCTGTTCCGCGAGAGACCTGAATGGGAACTCGTCTCATGTAGTGAAAACAACTGGACTGTACGATGAGAGAAAATATCTCAAGAGGGGAAGATTATCCGTGCATGTATCGTCCTTAGAGGCATGTGCATTTTGCAATTTATAAAAACAAACCTATCCAATAAATGTCCAATGAAGACCTTCCTCATGAAGAGGACATTTTGGGAAAACCATTACACGTTGTAACTCTAGGCTCGTGAGATGATGTTCTGTATTAAGTTTCAAGATACACACTTAAAAACGTAGAATCCTTGGCACCAGTGATACAGCTCGTGTACAGCGTGATGCTAAAAAAACTGCCACCAGTTATGATCAAATAATGTAGTCTTCTATCATGACAATATCCTACTTAATGACGTATAATACACAAATATACATTCTCAGCTATACCTTCATAAAGAGGTACCTATATCTCACTGAAATCTCACCTGGGCAAATAAAGGAAAATTACGTATTTATCATCCATATACCCCACTGTCTGTTAACCTACGGTTTGCTGCCCACACACAGCCCATAAGGCAAAATATTAGACACCTTATCTGTATTGATATTCTGCCTCCTATTTGCTTGATCAATTTTCTATTGAAAGCAACGGAAAAGGTGCCAATCTGTCCATCGACACGTTTGGCCGTGCGGTATTAAGGCTCCGTTTCCATTATTCCGTCAATCCTTTTATTCCCCATGAATGCTGCAAGTGGGTTATTGCACAGGAGCAGAATGTGAATGTTAATGATGGCAGTGTGTCACCAGCATTGCGCGCTGAACACGTTGGCTGGGCAAGAGAAGCGCTTGATTTTCAACGTTCAGCGTTTTGCCCGTTGCCAGAAAATTCGGGCCTGTGATATTTTTTACTAATCTTGTCCCCCGGTATAATTGCATATTGTTACAAAGGGGAGCGGTGGCGCAGTGGTTGGCGCGCTATGCGATAATCCTGCTGACCCCTTATTTTCCCCAGCTACGGGTGACATCAGCGGCGAGTGATATTCTAACGGGTCGTGTCCTCTGCCCTCAAGCAACTTGCACTGATTAGCATGGTGAAGAATGGTCAAACGACTACCGTGGCCAACGCGGCATGGGGGAGGGATATATTTGCCAGTGCATTGACAAAGGGCTTGAGATTTAAATAGAATTTTAATTTAAAAAAACGATCTCAATGGACTAAAAAAATAATAATAAAATAGTGAACATATATTTGTGGAAGCACGGTGGCACAGTGAGTAATGCTGCTGCCTTACAGCAATAAATTCCGGGGTTTGATTCCTAGCTAGGGCACCTCTCTTGTGTTTCTGCATGGGTTTATGCGGGGTACTCCAGTTTTCTCCATAGTCAAAACACATGATATTGCTGCCTAGGTAAATTTGTCTGACTACATTGCCCCAGCTATGGACTTGCGTCACATCCTGGGTGCAGCTTTACCTTGTGCCCTGTGTCTGCCGCGATTGACACTGGTCGCGTAGTATTGGTAATGCATAAATATCTGTTTTGGAAACGGTAGTACGTTCGTGGCGCTTCGAGACACCCACCACACACAATCTCACCTCTCAACCTCCCTTGCAGAGTGCTGCCCCTTGGGAGGCCCGAATCAGAAATTATTCTTACCCCCTCCACCCCCGCCCCCCCTAGTTCTTTTATGGTTTTAAATTTATAAATTCCTAGTGAGATGGCAGAAGAGTTAGATGCAAGAGCTATAGCTATAATGAGATAAGAGAATATTGACAAGCATAGAGATATAATGAGATGAGGGAACAGATGCATATACGGTGCATATGCCGGAGTGTAATTCCACTATATTAATGCAGGGTTTAGGTATTGCGATAGCACAGTCAGTAGCGCTGTCACCAGGATTAGATTCCCGGTTCGCGTGCCTTTCTCTGTGGAGTTTGCGTGTTCTTCCTTGTCCGCGTGGGTTTTCGCTGGGTACTCCCGTTTCCTCCCACTGTCTGAAGACACGATTGTGTCTAGGTTTATTGATTTGCTGAGTAAATTACTCGACAACGTGTGCCCTGCGATGTACTGGCGTCACGTCCTGCGTATTCCCTGTCCTTGCGCCTTCTGTCGGCCGGGACAGGCTCCCTGACCAGGTTTCCCACGCCTTGATGTTTGAGGATAGCCTCAATAAAGAGGAAATCTCGATACGGTTATCCTGAAACAGTAGATACAAGGAGCAAGTCTCTGAGTAATCCCACTTTCACGTTAAACAGGTTGAGCTACACTGCTCAACGATTCATTCCAGCTGAAACAGCTCACCCACTGGTTGTTCATCTCATCTGATTGTCAGAAACCGCTTCGTCCTGTACAGGGTCGCGGTGAGCCGGAGATTATCGCGGCAGACACAGGGCGCAAGGCAGGGATATACCCACGATGGGACGCCAATCCATCACTGGGCACTGCGGGAAATTTAGTGTGCAAGCCAATTAACCTATGCAGCAGCATGTGTTTTGGACTGTGGGAGGAAACTGGAGTGCCCGGCGAAAAGCCACGCGGACACGGGGAGACAACATGCAAACTCCACACTGAAAAGCACCCGAGCCGAGATTCGAACGCGGGACCTTCTTGCTGTGAGGCGACAGCGCTACCCACTGGGCCACTGTGCCGCCCACCCACTGGTTGCTATAGTTATTATTGTTAGGATTGGTTGTTATCGCACTCTTTTTTTTCCAACAGCAGATCTTTTGTTCCGTAGGCATATGAACGCTCTCCACCACTTCATGTGCGATCTCACACGCACAATTTTGTAAAAAAGAAAAGAAAGAATTGGTGGAAAATATAACTTAATAGGTGCTCGCCGACAAACTGTGAGAGCATATGAGCCTGGCATGTACTGATTTGAGTTTTTGTCAAATCTTCTTCCAGCTGGGTCTAATAACTTGTAAAATAGTCCTTTAACATTGAAGTTCATTTCCAAGAACTATTGAAAACGTCTGCATATGGCGTTACCTATAAGATTAAGCCACAGACTTAAACGTGAAACTTACGATTTTACACCACCGCTCTACACAATAATACCCGGACACCTGTCCCTCTCCACTCTGGTGAGCCTCGTGACCTTGCCAGATTCGAGAATCCTGCTTGGGTCTGTCTAATAAATCTTCTCATGACAGGTCACTCCAACTCCATTTTCCACAGTCAAATAGACACATGCACCGTGCGAATCTATAAAGCTGCACAGTTTGTTTTGAACAATTCAAATTGCCTACGCTGTCAAAGTGCTCATAAACTCAAATGTGCACCAATTTGGTGCACATATCTGTGGGTGGCCTTACGCCAGTGGTGGAAATTCCACATTCCTATAGAAGGGGACAGCTCTATTTGCAGAAACAACCTGCATGTTGACGAAGGGGATGACCAACAGCCAAATAGTTCACTGCTTTAAGACTGGCCTTGATGGGGCCTCGGCAAATTCAGCTTCACAACAACTGTGGCATTTAGCGGGGCAAATAAAGTGAGGTCGAAATGCGGCAACATCATCAACATTGGGCGTTAGGGTCTTTTGGCTTAACTTAATAGGTGCTCGCCGACAAACTGTGAGAGCATATGAGCCTGGCATGTACTGATTTGAGTTTTCATGGGTTGATGAGAGCTGGCATATACATACGTAACATTTGCATAACCCATTACTAACGCTAATCGCTGACACATTGAGATTTAATAAGCTTTAAAGCGGAGTAGAGTCACAGGCAGTTCTGGAAAGCATTATAAAATGTTCTTCCGAAGGCGCAACGTATTAATTGTGATCTCTATCTGTATTCAAACATTTCCCACTGTCCTGGCCCGGCAGCCCATGCTGCTACGAAACTCACCCTCGTGTTAATAACACCGAGCTTGTGCGAGACACCGGAGCGGATTAGCTGTGGAGGACAGCGCTGGGCCACGGATCTGGCGACCCGAGTTCGACTTAAGCTCACGGGCAACACCGTGATGGTTTTCAGAAACGGTCCTGGGCCTCCCATTCGGTCCACTTACACCCATGTGAGAGTATCCAGTGCATTGTGTAAACATTTACACGAGGGACACAAAGGTGGCCGGTCGTGCAGGCAGAGGGGGGGTCGCGATGTCATGGGGTGAGGAGGGGTGTCGTGCGTGATGGGCGGTGCGGGTTCCGCGCGGTGCCGGTTTCCACGCGGTGCCAGGCTGGGTGCACCTTGGCACACACGCTCAGGCTTTGAGCCGAGAGAGAGAGCTGTGGTGCGAATGGCTGAGTGTGGCGTCGTGTGTGATGGGCGGTGCCAGGCTGGGTGCACCTTGGCACACACGCTCAGGCTTTGAGCCGAGAGAGAGAGCTGTGGTGCGAATGGCTGAGTGTGGCGTCGTGCGTGATGGGCGGTGCCAGGCTGGGTGCACCTTGGCACACACGCTCAGGGTTTGAGCCGAGAGAGAGAGAGAGCTGTGGTGCGAATGGCTGAGTGTGGTGTCGTGTGTGATGGGTGGTGCTGGGTTCCATGCGGAGCCGGGCTGGGTGAGCCCTCGAGTGTCGGGGGTTTGACCCGAGAGAGAGAGAGAGTTGCGTTGTGGTTGGGCCGAGCACGCGTCGAGTTTGATCGGCTGGGACGGTGGGTCGTGGGGTGCTGTTGCTGCGGGGTGGTCGACCGACCCGGGGGATTGGTAGTCATGGGGGGTTCGAGGCGCGCTGAGCTGGCTCTTGAGCGGACAGGTTTCGGCTGGTTTGGGCCCGTTCGTGCCGGGGTTGCGCCAAGTTGATTGTCGGCCGTGACTCGCATTGGCTTGGAGAGAGTCGGTGAGTGAGCGCTCGGCAAGCTGGCGGTTTGACAATGGAGAGGAACAACGGGCTAGTCGGACGGGAGCGCGCCGCTCGGCGCCGATGCTCCGGCAACGTTGCAGTGAGTTCGCTTGGCACGCACAGCGCGTTGTCGAGTTGTGTCAATAAAGTTGAGGCAAAGCGAGAAACTTCCCGTCCTCGTCACTGGTGCGGCCGCCGCATGAGGACCAACGCCAGCACCGTCATCGGGATCGGCCGGCGCAACAACGAGTGGTCGGTGGTGTAGTCCTGGCTTGGTGTTTTGCCCGACAAGTTCTCCCTAACGGCACTTGACCCTACAGCGTGTTGAAGCTACAAGGGGGATCTCTGTCTTTGTTAGCACTAAGCACAGTTGCCAAGGCCCTCAAATCAATGTGACGCGGTGTGTCGTACATGTCACCTCTCATTGTCTGAAACCGCTTAGTCCGATACAGGGTCACGGTGAGCCGGAGCCTATCCCGGCAGACACAGGGCGCAAGGCAGGGATACAGCCACGATGGGACGCCAGTCCATCGCCGGGCACTGCGGGG
>JAZEWT010000002.1:29807509-29835823 GCA_036362905.1 Mordacia mordax | reverse complement strand
AAAAAAAAAGGGCCTCGCGATCTCCTGACGTATCATGGTTATAGTCCGCCTTGCGCCCTCTGTCTGCCGGGATAGGTTCAGCAGCCTCGCCACCCTGACGAATGTAAGCCGGTACTGATACTGACCGACTGACCCTACGTAAGGCCGCAAAAGGTGGTCAACATTTCAAATGGTAGAAACATAAACATGATGCAAGCAACTGCAACCACCACAAAGTATAATACTTGTGAGGAATATAAAAAAAACGTTTCTTTAGATGCTTTATTATGAATTACTGGCATAGCCACATGCAACAAATTGTATCAATCAGAAGTTTTTTATTGCAAGAGGTGAATTCTGCCAATGTCATACACAAACTATGAAAAACGGAGCGCATTGGCAAAACACAAACGCAAATTTACTCGCCGCATCCGTCATAAACACTGCCTTATTACAGTATTTAAATATATATTAACACACTCTCGCCTGTTCAAAACGGGAACATACATATCATTCTTTATCAAAATTAATATCGCCTGTGGTTCAATTAAAAGCCGTGTACGCTGCATGCAGATGGACGATAAACTGCGCCGATGGCGCCGACTGCTTCGACCAACTGCCCGGCCTGCACCCAACACGCATAGCGACGCGACAGCCGCGCGTACCCACTCTCATGCGCTCTCACCCACTCTCATCCACTCTCATTCACTCTCACCCACTCTCATCCACTCTCATTCACTGTCATCCATTCTCAACCCGTGGGGCTCCGTCCCTCCTTTCAATTGCCTTATCACGAGCAAAGGTTAAACCCCAATGTCCCGTGCTTGAAATTAATGACGGTGGGAGTAGTGATCATTGCTCTGCCATGCGCCCTCCGTATGCTGGGATAAACTCCAGCCCCATCCCCCACCCCCGCGCGACCCTCCACAGGATTACGCGGGTATTGATAATGATGGTGATGAGTAGTGATCATGGGACCACTCCCACTGGGAAACATTTCTGGTCCAATTCCAACTGCATTTGCATATTGTGTTGTTGTTTATGATGCTTGCTAAAGTGCACATTTAATTATCAGTGTAATGCTGCATATTCTGATCTGTTGTCCAAATGTATATGTTATCGTGAAGGTCGTGTATTGAATGTGATATATATAATAGAAGTCTTGTTTTCGTGGATTGTATAATATACTGTTTGTTTTTATTATTATTTAACTTGGCTAAGCTACTAGAATCTTGAATTTGAATTTGGGTTTCAGCGATTCAACTGGGTCCCACAATTTTAAACAGGAGATAGTCTCGGCTTAGTTACCAATGACTGCACACAAAAAAAACACCAGCACATCAGATTAGCTTTTCCATTTGTGTTACCTCATTTCACTCTTCTCGAGAATTCGAATGTATCAGTTTTATTGACAAACGACACTCTGTGTGAGCGGCATGGTGGCCCAGTGGTTAGCGCTGTCGCCTCACAGCAAGAAGGTCCCGGGTTCGAATCTCGGCTCGAGTGCCTTCCTGTGTGGAGTTTGCATGTTCTCCCCGTGTCCGCGTGGGTTTTCGCCAGGCATTCCGGTTTCCTTCCACAGTCCAAAAAACATGTTGCTGCATAGGCTAATTGGCTTGCAGACTAAATTGCCCGCAGTGCCCGGTGATGTAATGGCGTCCCATCGTGAGTATATCTCTGCCTTGCGCCCTGTGCCTACGGGGGTTGCTGACATTGAGATGAGATAATGCTGAAGCCTTCAAAATTCCATTGTTGGATGAATGCTTCATACGATTATAAAAGTCCTTGTGTCAGTGTGGGATGGTGAAGGGACCTGCGTGGCAAGGGCCTATGACAGCAGGTTCATAGTGCAGGTGCCATGGCTGTGCCATTATGGCACGGTGTGAAGCGATCGCACGGAGCAATGGCATTGAGGAAAGTATTCCGACTCATAGGGTTTACAATAAACGCTGGCACCAGGCCTCCATTGCTCGCCGCAATGGAGTGCAGACGTTCGAGCCGTTTTTTACAGCTCTGCAGGTCATCGCAAACTTTCCTGCGCTCTTTCCGCATTTGCTGGTGATATCTCCCCATCCAAACATCACATGGGAACGATGGCTACGCCACCAGACTAGGCAACACGTGCTCACTTCTTTGAAATTAATTTCACCGAGCAACAGCTGGATCCAAATACTGCACGCGTACAGCCGCTAATATAATGCGGTAATACAATTCCGAACAGGTTACAGCTCTGTTTAATCTCTGAAAGTGACTATAATTGCATCCAACAGCCTACTGGTTTCCTTTTGATTAATGGTTCCCGGTTGCATTTGTTAATAATTTTAAACACGGTCGCGGTAACGGTATTGTATCGGTTAGCACACTGCGCCTGCAACACGTCTACCCCAGTTTGATTTTTGGACTTGGCTAACGCAAGGAGCGCCGGTGTGGTGAAGCATGGCCCAAACCACTCCACAGCCAACACGCACGTGGCGGCTGTGGCCGTAATTCCGAAGTGGGCGGTGTGAGAATATAGTCTGATGATGCCTCCAAAGTGGGAGGCGAACGCTCGGCGCGGATATCCCAAAAGAGCAGCTCTCCAGCGGCAGGGTGGTGCAGCGGTAACATCCGCGTCTCACAGGTAGAAGGTCCTGCCCTAGGTGGTTCGTTCGCCGCCTTGGGTACCGCTCTCTGTGGAGTCTGCGCGTTCTCCCCCTGTTCTGTGTGGCTTTCTTCTGGGTTCGTCGTTTTCCTTCCACAACTACAAACGCACTAAATAATTCATCGGCCCAAAATGTCATATACAGGACGAAATCTCTGACGGGTTGGCCTCGGCTGACCACACGGCTGCCTCCCCAAATCTCTGTGGTTTCCTTGCGCCTCTCAGTCTTCCTATCCTCGAAAGAATCCCTTCAAATTGAATGCGCCACGTATTATAAAATGTATTCATTATAATTACATTAATATATAGGTCTGCGTGTGAAGTGAGTGGCTTCGAATCAGATTCGACTTCACGAGGCTTGATCATCAAGGCACAGCTGTGTAACCTATGACCCCTGTGTGATTGAATGCGCACCCATAGATAGGCAACGACCGTTAAGCCTAGAAATGTAATTTCAGAGACTTTTCAGAGGAGCTCAAAAAGGTGACTGTGTTCCGTCTTTCGGCAAAATTATCATAATTCAATAAGAACTATAATTTCTCTTGGGTAATAAAAATTTAAACAGCTCGCAAAGTTATTACATTTAATGACTATTATTACCACTCAGGCACTGATAATGTTTAAAGGTTGTGATACATTTTGTTACAAAATGTTTTAACTTTATTTCACGATGACTGCGACATTTTACAATCCGCAAAACAGACGCGCATTGGAAGTATTACATTTAACTTTTTTTCGCTTAACCCCATTGTAAATGGGTACAAAACCAACGGCATTCCAACATTAGTTAATTTACTACATCATACATGTATTTACAAAACCGAAGACAAACATCTCCCTTGTATGATTCAGAATTGATGTTTTTAAATCTTCCTGGTAACTCCTTGATGTCTTCAGAGCTGTGCTGTTAGCAAGCACCTATTAATAGCGGCACAATTCCTGCGTTGGACGATCGTGCCACTGGATACCAGGCGAGACTGTCCAGCATTGTCTTTCTGTTGCTGAAGTCCACGATCGCACCTAACACGACACTAGTTAACATTTTGGGCTAAGCCAACCTGTGCGGTGGCCAGACTAGGAAGAGATGCAAATACACAAGTGATGGGAAAAATGAACGTAGCTTCCTGGGATGATAATATAGAGTCCATCGTGGTCACTCCGCTCACCAATACACGCGAATGGAGACACAAAGTGACCACATGACACACAATAAGCCAAGTTACAAAGAAACGTAGAGACGGGCATATTCAAATATTAATTGATCAATTAATCGATCATTGTTTGGTTGGTAAACATTTTAAGTAAATATTTAGTTCGTTTGGTTAATTAATTTACTTAGAGGGCGGCGCGGTGGCCCAGTGGTTAGCGCTGTCGCCTCACAGCAAGAAGGTCCCGGGTTCGAATCTCGGCTCGGGTGCCTTTCTGTGTGGAGTTTGCATGCTCTCCCCGTGTCCGCGTGGGTTTTCGCTGGGCACTCCGGTTTCCTCCCACAGTCCAATAAGCATGCTGCTACATAGGTTGATTGGCTCGCAGGCTAAATTGCCCCGTAGTGCCCGGCGATGGACTGGCGTCCCATCGTCGGTATATCCTTGCCTTGCGCCCTGTGTCTGCCGGGATAGGCTCCGGCTTCACCGTGACCCTGTATAGGACTAAGCGGTTTCAGACAATGAGATGAGAGATGAGAATTTACTTAGTGTCATGCCTTCGCTACCCCTTGAGACGAACGAGAAAATGCCTCCTGAAACCGTTGCGGTCATAAGAATAATTACACTTCTAGAGTACTTTTCACCCAAGGGTCACAAAGCGCTGCACAGAGCTGTGGAGAAAACGGCATGTAATGGTAGCTATTGCACAATATTTCCCGCTTCAGATGTCAGCAACCGTGATAGTTCAGTAACCATGGCGAGAAATTAAACTGATACCACCTATAAGATTACAACAGGTTTTACCGTATCTGGCGATTATGCAGGTGTTAAGATCTTAATCGTCAGATACGGTAAAACCTGTTGTAATCTTATATATGTATACTGGCAAAAAAGTACCCATAGTGATTCCACCTAGTTCATAGTACACTACCACCATCCCCTGTATAAGCCTTTTGAATGACTGATTCATATTTTCCATGAGGCCTTTCAATAAGGCAACAGCGACCATTTGGCTATTCATGTGGGTCTCACCTTTCTGTATGCATTGCCCTGGACAAAGACTAACTGCGCCTCGTGAAAGTTATCCTTAGCAGATGATAGTAATACAAATGAATAACCCTGTGACTTGTTTGATAACGCACGCATACAATTGTGTAGAAAAAACCCCTTCTCCCATGACCGGTAACCAACAATGTTGACGACCATTACGGCTTTGCACTTTGGCTGTCCACCATGACTGCCTAGGTCTGAGGCTGGGCCTATGTTTATGTAATCGCATAAGGCTCTGTTTAGATTATGGGTACTGCTAACAGCTGAGTACAGTTAATAGTTGGCGTTATATTAACAAAGCATGTTTAAGTAATACATGTATGATTACTGTTATGTGATTAATTGGTGTCGACCAATACTATAGGAGCACTGCATATAACTAAGGCTGGTTATTGAATGAAACAAGGATTATATATTGAATGTGCCAAAGATTCTGTATTGGATGAAACCAGGATTGTGTGTTGGATGAGACAAGCCTTTTGCAGTGAGTAAAACCATGCCTGTATATTTGATGAGACCAGCGTTCTATATCATTTGACATAAGGCTTCTGTATTAAATGAATGCTCTGTATTAAATGCGAGGTTTGTCTATTTGATGAGCCTACGATTCTGGATCAGATAAGAGTTCTGTATTAGATGATTAGAGTATTTTGCATCAAATAAGATGATTCTCAAATCAAATGCAGCATTAGAATTTTACAACATTCATATATCTTTATATGATTCGTCACTATACAGAGGGCTCAAATGTGATCTGTATTTTTTATTTTGCACTATTCTCAACCGTAGAATGAATCCGAATAAATGCTTAGTGTTTGAAACCAGCCAATCATTCATATCTGCAATGCTAAAAAAACCAACAAGCATAAGTTATTATTTTATACACGTTTGTGTTTTGCCGCTTTGAAAATATGGCATTGTCTAGATGGATTTTCCTGCTGTTGAAATGTGAAGACTCATGGTGTCGCAAAATAGATGTCAAGTGGTGGCACATATTTGTTTTGTGAATGTTGAAATCCACATGGATGTACGTTTCAGTATTTGTAATATTTCAGCACTCACCTGTGTGTGCATTTTAGCGAGGTTTAATGCTTACCACTCCCCCCTGTCTGTGATGTGTTTTCAATGTCCATTATGCGCTGAGTTTATGGACTGAGTGCCACTATGCGGTAGGTCAGCAGTGGCCGTCTGCGGAGAACCAGGTCCTGTCGTGGGACAGGAATGTGGACATTATCCAAACTGTTTCAAGACCACGAGTGGAGCTGGACACTGGCTCACTCGTTCAAACGTACATAAAAAAAAACTTGCTTTGACGCAACCACAGCGATTTGTTATCCGATGATTGCTTCCAAAATCTGCCCTTTCGGGACAGCTGCGTCGATCGCTACTCCTCCCTCTCTCCTTTGCGACGATCCGCCTCCCACGTAGGAGGCATCCCAAGGTGTTCTGTCGAGGATCCTCAGGTATTTGTGTGGACGATGCCTCCAGCGTGGGAGGCGTCGCGAACGAGAGAGGAAGAGGAGCCATCGACGCGGTTATCCCGGAAGAGCGGCTTTTGGAAGCAATCACCGTGCATCGAGCCGTGAAATCCTACATCAGTAACTTTGTTATCCGTTCGCCAGGTCGCATGAATAATGAATGGGATTCAATCTCCTCTCTCTGCCTTGTACAAACATACATCGCGATACACTCTGATATTCATGCAACGTCCGTAGCGTTTTCAAACTGCTTCTTGTGGACGGCAGCGAGCACTCCATGATCTATAACCTCCGCGAGGAGTCTTAAATCCTCTTGTCCTGCTCACGGTAGACACTCTCACAGAACACTCTCGACGAACCTTGGTGTACTGCTCGAACTACGCTTAGTTCTGAAATCATAATCTTGGAGGGCGGCGCGGTGGCCCAGTGGTTAGCGCTGACGCCTCACAGCAAGAAGGTCTCGGGTTCGAATCTCTCGGCTCGGGTGCCTTTCTGGGTGGAGTTTGCATGCTCTCCCCGTGTCTGCGTGGGTTTTCGCCGGGTACTCCGGTTTCCTCCCACAGTCCAAAAGCATGCTCATGGATAGGTTGATTGGCTCGCAGACTAAAATTGTCCCGCAATGCCCGGCGATGGACTGGCGTCCCGTCGTCGAGTGTATTCCTGCCTTACGCCCTGTGTTCCCGGGATAGGCTCCGGCTCACCGTGACCCTATATAGGATTAAGCAGTTTCAGATAATGAGATGAGATGAGACCCAATGAAGATGGTCATCATAGACATATTGCATTGAGACTAACAAAACATACATCCCCCGTATAGCCGTAACATACTGTATGTTCACGTGCCGTTCGTAAATAACTGTGAAGGTCAACACGAAATATGAGTGGGTGGCTGGCGCCACGCCCGGCCGTCTTTGTATCCCTAGTGACAATGTTTACAGACCACACCAGGAACTTATTTGAGGCCGAGTTGATCTAGGGAAGGGTCAGGACCTGTTCAGAAATTCATGACTGGTGTTGACTTTGAGCAGGACTCGAACTCGAGTCGACGGGCTCGTAGCTCAGCGTGTTAACTGCTGCACTACCGCTGCAAACTTAGGACGAGTGGCCACGAAAGCGATAACACTGATGAATACGTACTATAACCATATCGCTATCACGTCCTGCCAGACAGTCGGTCACGTAACCGAGAGCGAATGTTAGCAGTGAAGAAAACACCTGAAAACATAAATCGTTGAATTTGGGCCCATGAAAATGTTGAACTTTATTTTTCTTTAAACCTAGGCTTACTAATCTTTGCACCTAGATGTTTTATTTTTAATATATAAAACGTTGGCCGTGTGTCTTACAATCTGGTAGGTGTGTGTGTAAGACAGAATTTCTACAGCTATACTGATACTGGCCACAATCTTGTGGCGAATCTTACTTTTTAGAGCATCTCATAATCCGAGGAACATGGCAAATAAATCCGAAATGACAAAATAGGGTCCCATTTTTCCATTGCCGCTGAGAATTGCACACGGCTGAATCTGTTAAAGAGTGCAGGGTCAGGAAGCAGAGAATTATAACTACACCACTATGTAAGGTAATACACACTACATTACCAGCACAGATGGAGAGATGCATACCTGGAATTACGCCGAGACACCCAAAACACAACATATGGACTAAAGCCACCATTGTCACGGCTCTCTATCATCAGTGAGCTGTGAGAGCCACCTCGTGGTCCGTGGAGACCATACCCACGTGGGACAAGCAGGCGTTTTGGTGCAAAAGATTGAGAATCTCTGGATTAGAGTACACACAAAGCTTACAGATATCACTTTGGTTCTAAAAGAAAGTGGGCTTTGGCAGGGCCCACTGCTGTAAGAGATGATGCCCGGTGCACAAAAAATGACTTCTTAGCAGCAGGCAATGGAATGAACGCACCCAAAAAGGCAGCCACTACGAGAAATGGAGCAATGAAATTTGTTCTATGCAGGCGCTGGGTGGATTGTTGCATCATGAGCCCAGGAAGGATGGTGGAAACTTGCAGTGAATTGATCATGGGTGATGATGATAATGGAAATATTATGATGAACGGCCAAATATTGACAAATGTGTTTTCCAATCATCCAGAAGCAATATCATAAGGTTACACGACAATTGCTTGGCTGACCCGGCACCTTATAAATTTTAAATGAGCATTGAGTGTCTTATGTCTTTTTCTATAGATGTGCAACTATGCAAACAAATACACTTTTTAATCTTCACTGAATAGATAAATACTCTCAGGTTAGGGCCTTGCGCATCATTTGACACTGCAGGGATGTCACTGCGATGCTTCTCACACATTTGACCTGTCAAAGCTCCGACATTAGTCAGGTGCCACAGAGAGACGGAGCTACAAATCTGTATCCGCGAGGGGCAGAGTTGCTCAGATGTAACGTTCATGCCTCAGCAAGAAGGGCCATCGTTGGATTTTTCAATCAGGTGCTGCTCTGTGTGGAGTTCGCACGTTCTGCCTCCAGCTTCCTCCAGGTTTTCTACCACAACTAAACAAATGAACACCGTAACTGGCAATGGCCAAATATCCCGCTGTTGAAATTTTGCCTGACAAATACTCAATTGCGATCGCACACCGCAACATCTCTCCCCCCCACCGCGAAAACTTGGCAAGAAGCTTCTGAAACTTTTGAGATTCAGCGAGGCTTCCCTGCGTCATCAAGTGTGATAATATTAACATACAGCATGGTACCATGTTTCAATTATTCATCATTTTAATATTTTTAGCTGGAGTCCGATCAACGATAACAGCAGAATTTTAACGTCTTAGTTTCTGGACTTAATGTCATCAGAATTTAATTTTATGTTTCTGTTATGTTAATGACTAAACTTACATCACTGAGGTTGATGGATGCACAGGCTGTCTGCCATAATAACAGGAAAATATAAAAATGCTGATGAAGTGAACACTGCATGCCTGGTATATGCAGATGAACTCTATGACATATCGATGAGGTACAGGAGCTGGTCATTTTTGATAGCATATTTCTTAAAGTCAATAAATAGCCTATAACACTTTCACACTCATTCAATACTTCATTTGTACCGTGTCCTGGGTTAACCTCCGCAGTATAAATGGGTTCGGCACAGCTTAGTCGGTTGGCTGGTCGCGGATGGTGGCATAACGCACGGACATTCCCATCTCGTCTAAGACATTTGGCCAGCGTGGAAGAGTAGGCCAAAAACTCCAGCTCCCTGTATTGGAGATCCTTACTCCATCGGTAGGGTGAGCAGCCAATTGCAGGGCAGCACCTTTTGCCATTATCCTTGAAAACCTCACGAAGCATCAAGTACATTTATCGGGCCGGTACAGCATTCGGATGTTTGACAAAATTCCACGAATGATTGAATGCCCCGGCAGCCCTGGATGCGAGCCCTGTGATTGGCATCTTTCGTTGGCTGTTTTACGATCGTTGAATATGGATTTGCGAGCAATGCGACATGTGCTGAGACGAGGCGATGTACAGAGGCCGTAATGTACACATGACACTGATCCGGCCACGTCTAAACAACACTGATGCTACTCAGGGGTGTAGTGTGGTCACAGGAAGAAGTCTCCAGACCTTTCGCTGGTGTGGCTGCTGCGTGTGTGTGGTGAGGAGAACGGCGTCGCCGCCGTTTCGCGCGCGCTGCCGGAGCCACGATGGAACGCCACCGGGCGGGCCGGCTGGTGGTGAGAGAAGCGGCCTGTTGGTGTGCCCTTGCAGGTCTCTCTGAGACTGTGTGCCTCCATACGGGTGAGCGTGTTCCTGCGTGTGTAAAGGCCTTCTTCATACCGAGGGGAGTGGCGGTGACCCCAGCTCGATCTCAGCGACGGCCAAAATCGAAGGCGAATATCTGAATCCGCCCTGGGCCTTCTCTAGGTCGGCTCAGCCTCAAATTAGTATTTGGTGCGGTGTGTAATAATTAGCTCTCGAGAGATAAAGGCGGCCGGACGTAGGGCTGCCGAAACCACCCCCACGCACACTCGTGCCAGCCTTTATAGGTGCTTGCTAACATTTATTGCCCCAACGGTCAACAAAAGGTTTAACAGGGGAACATTGTGTCAATGTGCATGTGTCTGCGGTGAGCTGTGTTTGTGTATTCGTGGTGGGGTTTGTTTGAGCTACTGCACATGCAGGTATGCGAGTTATTTCTGTACGTGTGTACGTGGGGAACGGTGGCGCAGCGGTTAGCGCGCTGGGATATAAGCCTGGCGATCCGGGTTCGATTCCTGCTCACGGCCAACACCAGTGACGATTTCCTGAACCGGTCCTGGGCCTCCCCTAGGTCGACTCAGCCTCAAACGAGTACCTAAGGCAGAGTGTGTAAACATTGAAACTCGGAAGACAAAGGTGGCCAGGCCTAGTGCTGGTCACCCGCTTTCTTGTGTGCCGTGTCGACCGTCATAGGTGCTCGCTTAACAGCACTTGACCCCACAGTCTGTTTTGTCCTTGAAGTGCGCCTTTGTACGTGTCTTTGTGGTTGCGTGCGCAAAACATCTGTGCGTGAAGTGTGTTCGTAAATTTGTTGAGTGTTCTGGAGTACTGACAGGAGGCTGCAAACGAAACGCCATAGTCAACCTCAAGAGTGGATAGAGAAAGATGGGTGGACGAGTGGGTGAGCAGTGTTACTATCCACACCGTTGCTGTGTTGTGTGTCGTATTTAACAGGCGCTCACTAACATAATTTGCACCATTAATCTATCGGCACGCGGGTGAAAATACGAGTGAGCAATGTCCTTCTCTTCTCGTGTGAGCATGCGTCAATGTCTCACCAAGGTTACCATGAGCACTTCCACCCTGACACGGGTTTATGTGCCAGGCCGCGTGGGGTGCATCCACTGGACAGCCAGGGTTGTGTGACGATCAACAGTTTAAATAACAAATCTCAATCATTTCCAGTCACATGTTCATTCTCCACTTCAATTTTAATTAAGCCGATGAACGTCACTCGTTTTCATTTACTTCTGTTAGGAAACACCAACAGGCCAGCCTCAACACCGACATCAGGCCGCCCGCTGGCGTGTCCTCGGGGTCCCACGATGCACGGGGCGTCGGCGCCATTCTTCTCAACATCACACACGCGGCAGCCACTCCATCATGATGTCGGGAGACTTCTCTCTTTCCAGCGGCTTTATTAGCACCGACACAACACTAACACAACGACTTCACGCTGCGCGCCAACCGGCTCTTTCCGACGGCAACATCTTGGCCAAGCCCCCTCTCTCTCACAGCCCACAGTTCCCCTACATCGTGCCACGCCAGAGTCACCTTTCCCATACGACCCTCCTTTACTCTCCGCACATCCCCTCATATTCCCCCCAGCCTCGTGCGTGACATCTCGGACATCCTGTTTACCCCTAATTAAACGCCACTGTCGCCCTTCTCAGACATCCGGTCTTCCCACCACGTAGCGTGTTTACCACTAATTAGATGCACCTGGCGACTCCTTCCGTTCCTCACCTCTCAATGACCTCCCCTTGGTAAATTACCCTCGTGAACAGCGTACATCAACCACAGCATTGCAACCTGGTGACCAACCCGACTCCACAGCGCGAGCGCCAGCACGCACCTAGCCTGGCACGGCACGACACCCCACTCGGCAATACTTTTCATGTCCCTCGGCACTTCTCACTCATGCACAAGCCCCCCACCCCGTCACGACTCGTCCGCATGGCCCGATCGCTGGGCATGGATGTGCAGGTGCACCTAGCCTAGCATGGCGCGAGGCTTTGCACCGCACTCCCATCACTACTAGTCTCGTCAATTCGAACACTATTCAATTGCATTCACCTACTCATTATCATAAAGGTTGTCTTCCACTGTCTTTAGCATTGTAAAGATGTTTTTTTTAATGTAGCTGTAGTGCATAGCCCGGACGCTCTCCCTCCGGCGCTTGAACCCGCCCCGAAGCAATGCACCCGCTCTGACGGCACATGGGAAAACATGTGGTGGGGCCCGCTGCACTCTCACCACGCCACCATACACTCCAACGAGAAGACCAGAGACTTCTGCTTTTCCAATGCTATTTATTAACTAACCCTACACACTACTTAACGCCACAACGACCGTGCAACTCGGCACCCTACCCTCCCCGCGCTTCGGGTGCACAACAACTCGTTCCGACTACATCCTGACGTGGATCCCTGTCAATCTCCCATAACGGACTCCCATTCTCTCTGTCCACACGTTCCCCTATATTCCCCTCAGACGTCATCCCGTCACGTCACATCACACCACGTCCCTACCCAATCGCATTCTCCCACATCCATTCCATGTTCCCACCACCTCCTCAGCCCACGTGATGTTTACCACCCCGGGAGGTAAAGCAAAGTACTGCCACTAAGTTGTCCTCGCCTGACCCCCCCCCCCAATCACCCCGTGAGACCTCGTCCACCCACAGTGCGGCGACCCTAACCCCACCTGTTCGCCCTGGCACGGGCCTCGCGATGCACTTATCCTGGCACGGCGCGAGGCTTGGCACCACATGACCACATCTCAAGACTGTCTATTCAACATAAGCATTCCAATACTGTGTTATTGTTGCAGAACTAAACTGAAGCAGTGCAACTGCTGTGTTGTACACACAGCTCACGATATAGCAACTTAATACAGCAGCAACCTTTGTTGAATCAAACCAGTTCTCCACACGAGCCCGAGTAAAGATTAACAACATTTATTATTATTATTATTATCTTAACGCAGAACGAGTTCCTTTGCTCCAAAATGCAACAAAACAACTGTGCACCTACCCTCTGAGTCACGTGGTGGCTAAGATCTTCCTGTGGGAGGAAAAGGCTGGAGAGGGCGACCTCTTGTACCTTATTGGCCCGTTGTGGGCGGAGGGCCCCACTTGACGATGCATCAAACGTCGAAGATGAAACGACGCAGGAACGCTCGACGCGGCCATCTCGCGAGGACAACTATAAAGAGCCATTCTCATGGAATCCTTCAAAATAAAGCCTCAATTTTTGGGCATGGACAGCCTGTGGAGAGGAGTAGAGTGAGGTGAAAGAAAGGATGGTGGATCAAGTCCGCGGGTGTTCTTTACGATGGTGAAAGTTTCGTTGAAGGTGATCCATTAACGCAATGGGGGCCAGTGGTGGGACCAGATCATTGGGCTCATGTAGTTTCATTTACAAGTGAAGGTGAGGGATAACAAAAAAAAGGGGCATTGAAGCGGTATTGTGGATCATTTGTCGCTTGGGGAGTACGGATTTGGAAGACCATAGGTGAGCAAGAAGACATGAGTAATAGTCTCAGTGGCATACGGGGCAAGGAAGTGGTACGTATAGAACATGTTTGCGAAGTGTAATTATTTAAAAACTACGATCATAAATTTTTTGATAATATCAGAACAAATTGAGCCGCAAGCCACCAGTCTCTATGACAAGCATCTCTCGTTCTTCATTTCCAACTGTTCGGCTCCATTTCCTCAATAAATGTTATCACCACCTGGCTCGGCACACAACTACACGGTTGGTCCTGCCATAGCAATGTGGAATTTTCACGATCAGTTAAGCACTAACAATAACATAACTGTGACAATCTCATCGCTTGTTAACAGTTTGACGATGGATGAATTTTGCCCACATGTAAACTATATAGCTTTTAATGAAACGAGTGTGTTCATATTACATTGAGTTTTTTTTTCAAAACATGCAGGCATTATGGTAATAATAATAATATTTGCACTTGTATAGTTCAAATATTATAAAATGTTAGTATGAAAAGTATAATATCTACATTCGCATTCATTTTGTGTTAAATCTGTTCAATAACGTGACAGCATGATGCAAGATATAGCTCTCATCTCATCTCATTTTCTGAAACCTCATCTCATCTCATTATCTGAAACCGCTTAATCCTATATAGGGTCACGGTGAGCCGGAGCCTATCCCGGAAACAAAGGGCGTAAGGCAGGAATACACCCGACGACGGCACGCCAGTCCATCGCCGGGCATTGCGGGACAATTTTAGTCTGCGAGCTCATCAACCTATCCAGGAGCATGCTTTTGGACTGTGGGAGGAAACCGGAGTACCCGGCGAAAACCCACACGGACACGGGGAGAGCATGCAAACTCCACACAGAAAGGCACCCGAGCCGAGAGATTCGAACCCGGGACCTTCTTGCTGTGAGGCGACAGCGCTAACCACTGGGCCACCGTGCCGCCAAGATATAGCTTTGGTTCCCAAAGATGGGATCGCATGCAGAGCCAGGAGATCACATTCCTGGTTGCCGGTGATTTAATCAAATGCTTCAACCCACCCTTTCAACTGGATCGTTGCCAGTTCAAATCCCGGACTGGGATACACTCCGCACATAATCGTTCCTCTGAGTTCCATAGAATGAGTATTCACTTTATCGGAATCAATCCATGGCTATGATACAGAGCTAGTGGCGTCTACCATTGAAATATGGAATGCATCTGTCACTGGGGCGGCACGGTAGCCCAGTGGGTAGCACTGTCGCCTCACAGCAAGAAGGTCCCAGGTTCGAATCTCGGCTCGGGTGCATATCTGTGTGGAGTTTGCATGTTCTCCTTGTGTCCGCGTGAGTTTTTGCTGGACACTCGGTTTTCCTCCCACAGTACAAAAAACATGCTGCTGCATAGGTGAATTGGGTGCAGACTAAATTGCCCGCAGTGCCCGGGATGGACTGGCGTCCCATCATGGATATATCCCTGCCTTGCACCCTGTTTCTGCCGGGATAGGCTCCGGCTCACGGCGACTCTGTACAGGACTTAACGGTTTCTGACAACGAGATGAGATGAGATATGTCACTGGATCAAGGTAGACAAAATAGATGGGCTCCACTTAATTGCTTATTTGAAATATAAGATGTTTTAACTCTTGACTAACCCAACCTGCTCTCTCGATGAAAAGATATCCCATTGGCATTATTGTGACTATCGCTCTCTATTGAAAGACACACTTGATTTTGATTCTTGTGCCCTTTTTCCAATTGTATTCAATGTCATGAGATTGTGTCCATTCATGGCACTCAAAAACCAGTACAACCCAGAGTTGGAGAATGGTCCTCAGAAGCAGACAGCACAAAATATAGTTGAGACTGCGTCAACAGATTATAAGGCATATTCCCACATACTCTGCTTATGAGATTGTTGTTCATAGCATTGCAATTAAATGTATATATTTTAAAAAATTCTAGATTTGAAATTTAGGAAATTTAAATGCATTTTTGATTAGTGTATCAACGGGAAAATTAAAAAAATCGTGACTTACAATGCCCTGGGACATTTCCAATCACCTCAAGAAAGCTATATTCTGGGGAAAGCAGGATAGATGACAACCGGCGATTCACTGCTCATCTGCCTCTCTTCCATTAAGGTCACATTTGCCCTACACGCTAGGCGTGTGTGTGTGTGTGTGTGCATGCGTTGAGAACAATGTCATCATATCAACTGTTCAAGCACCAATAATGCGGGCCAGAGCATTTATCTCTCTGCGTCTTCCCTCGTGCACACTCGATGTGGAATTCCCTCCCATCGTTTCGCTTTCAAGATTTTCTTAACTCAGCTCAATTCACGTAACGTTTTCACCCTTCTCAGTTACTGATCGTGCCGCCTGTGTACCGATGTAGGATTTCACGGCTCGATGAATGATGGTGGCTTAGCAAAGCTGTTGAAGATGCCTCCAACGCGGGAGTGCAAAACGTCGCGAAGGAAAGAAGAGGAGCGCTTAACATGCCTATTCCGAAAGAGCAGCTTTGGTAAGCAATCAATTCTGCCTGTTGCTGGCTATTTGGTATTGTGAGCCTTGGACATGTGCAATATACACGGACATGTGTACATAAATTGTAATTGTAATAGTATCTTCCTTCGGCCAAATTCACCTCTATATCCTCGAATCAAGACACATTCAACATGAAATCATTTCATTGTGTACACTTGAATGGATGTGATTGGTAAACGGCAGAAGACCTCAACGAGACATGACACCACGAAAGCTGACATGCCCTGAGATGGACCCAATTCTTGTTTCCTTCATTAATCTTCTTACGCACGCCAGGCAAGGTTCAGGGTTTTCTGAAGTGCTTGTTTATATTGTCAAGCGAGTTATGCTGAAATACAGGGTAATGACTGGTTGCAAATGCTCCGCTGAAGAATTAGTCAATTTGTTTTTAACACGAGCTGGTTAACGCTCAGGGTCCAAGTGATAGAGAAAATGGGTATAATGGTCGATCACCCACTAACCCCCACCCTGGTAACTCAATGGAGTTGTGATTCAGGGCTGCAATTCAATTAAGCAATTATACGTATGTGTGATTGCCAAATTTGTAATGCTTCATTTTCATAAATTTCCACTGTTTTCCATCACGTTTGGAGAGTTTTGCTCCAGCAGAGCAGTGTAATTGACTTAGGGGATCAGGAGAACGGGTTCTTTAATTTCATCAGTCTACCATGTGGTCTGGTAACAACCGACCACTGCTTAATCCCGCAGAGGGTGATGGAGGCCTGGAGCCTATCCCGGTAGAATCAGGGTGCAAGGCCGGGTTATACCCATGATGAAATACAAATCCATCACAAGCCACTGGGGGACTATTGAGTCAGGCCAATTAACCTACAGCGTATATTGGACTGTGGGAGGAAACAGGAGTACCCGGCGAAAACCCAAGCGGACACAGGGAGAAAAATTTAAACGCCACACAAGAAAGGCTCCTGAGTTGGATATTGATCTCAAGTACATTTTGATGTGAGGTGGTAGCACTACCTACTGCACCACCATGCTGCCTGCTTTTTATTTGGTGTATATATAAATAAAGTGACATTACTTATAGACGTTAAAATGTACCACATTATTTGGAAAAATATGTCCAAAAAACTATACCTATCAGATTTCATACCTTGAAGTGAATTCCAAATTCTTTCGTCATACCATCGCGTTCATTGTTTTAGATTTTTCTTTTCATCCAATTTTTTGTCTACTGCATTGCTGCACCTCATTTGATTTTGCCCTTGTCGTTTTGGTGACCCAAACCACTCTTGCATGTGCAGCACCATCGATTACGCTCCAGTTTTCACCTAGCTAAACAAAATCCACTTGGAAATGTGTCATCTTACAGAGGCCATATTCTGCCAAGACATGATGTTATACTGCTCACCATGTGAGTTGTCAAGTGGAGATTTCTTAACTGCGTGGTATGGAATCAACAGCCAATAAAAATATCTCATCTCATCTCATTGTCTGAAACCGCTTAGTCCGAAACACGGTCACGGTGAAGCCGGAGCCTATCCCGGCAGACACAGGGCGCAAGGCAAGGATATACCGACGATGGGACGCCAGTCCATCGCCGGGCACTGTGGGGCAATTTAGCCTGCGAAACAATTCACCTATGCAGCAGCATGCTTTTGGACTGTGGGAGGAAACCGGAGTGCCCGGCGAAAACCCACGCGGACACGGGGAGAGCATGCAAACTCCACACAGAAAGGCACCCGAGCCGAGAGATTCGAATCCGGGACCTTCTTGCTGTGAGGCGACAGCGCTAACCACTGGGCCACCGCGCCGCCCCCAATAAAAATATTTCAGATAAATAATATACTAACGTACCAAGGTTGGAACAACAACTAAAAATTATATAAAATATATATTTGTCTCTCATTAAAACACATTTTGAAGGGTTGGACAATTTAACTGGGTAATGAATTCGCCCTTACATTACTTGCAAATTATGGGTCAGGTTTTATGCAAACTATTAATACAGCAGTATATGCTACTTCCATAAACATTATCCCCTGACACAGCATAGATCCACCTTTGTAAATGACTGTTTATACCGCAGTCATTGCACCAAATACCATTAACGGCGCAAAAATGCAGGGGAATTGAGATTTAATGGCAGAAAAATAGACAGGGAATATTCAGACATTGTTACAATACACATTGAGGACTGATTATAATGTACACATTGTACAACAACTGCTGCTAATCCACTCTTGGAAGAGGGCCTGTCTACGGCGTGCCGCTCGTGGAAGTTACTTGACTCTACTTCACGACAATGGTCAGTGTAGATCGGTAAAAATGGGGAGGATACGCGTAGGATCATCGTACACTACAACAATAGATGTTCGAGAATTGCTCTCTATGGCTGTTTTTTTCGGGAAAGCCGTGTCGATTGCGTATTCCCTCTCTTTCACGACGTTTCGCCTCCCACTTTGGAGACATCACCATAATGCTGGCTGATGCCTCCAACGAGAAGGAGAGAGAAGGATAACGCGACACGGCTATCCCGAAAGAACAGCGATAGAGAACAATTCTCAAACGTCGAGCTGTGAACATCGACATCAATACAACAACAGAAGTTTTCAGCACTGCCCGTTCCTGCCCACAGAGTGTGCCCGCAGCAGCCTATAACACTTCATTCACTCATGGTGGCTCAACCATAGCTTGGCTGATGAAATAGGGGACATTCCAGGTGGCGTGAGCAAACAATCCTCAATTTTTCCAGCAAAAGCCAAAACTAGTTTGTGCCGCAAAAGCGTGTGCTCTTGTCAGCCAGGAACGACACAGCTGGTGGCGAGACATGCCGTCCGCCTAACAAGATGCTTAAGATCCAACAAATGAACCGCCTGGCTTCTGCTCATCTCACAACCACTCGTAGTGACGTGCAATCCATCATTCATGGCACCAAGCATCACCTAACACACTCTTCGACTGGAGGCGTAAATGGAATCCATCTGACAGACGCCAGACATCACAAATGGTTTTGCAGGCTCAGCGCAGAGTTATAAACTTGGTCAGCAACATTTAGAATGCAACACGAAATAAGTATAGACGTAAAGTGTCAAGGCTTTATTTGAGTGAGTGCCGTGGGAATGCTTGACCACTTCCTTGTTATGGAGTAATTTTGCACAAGAATAGCCTTGAGTGACTGGAGACAACCCATCCACTTCGGGGGATGATTTTAAAACCCCGCTGCACAGATGGATCTCACAACATTCTTGCCACTCCTTTGCAGGCACCTCATCGAATACATAAATATTAAATGTGTGGTGTCAAGCCGCGAGCCGTGCCAGGACAGGTGCATTATGACGGCCGTGCCAGAGCGAGTAGGCAGGGTTCGGGTCACCGCACTGTGAGTGGACGGGGTCGCCCGGGGTAACAAGGGGTCAGGTGAGGGTGAATGGGGTAGTGCTTTGTTTTATCTCCCAGGGTAGTAAACATCACGTGGGCTGAAGAGGTGGTGGGAACAGAGAGTGGTCGTGGGAGAATGCGATTGGGTAAGAGCGTGGCAGGGGATGAGGTATGGGGATGATGTGGGTGGGGGTAAAGTGGGACGCGGGAAGGGGGTTCGTCAGATTCGCTGGGGTTGTTGAAGCCAGACCTGTTTGGTACAATTTTGCGCATTGTCCATGTGCTGTCTTTGTGGTTCAGCACCGGTCAATACACATTCTGGCTGTTATAATGGATCGAGAGTCGAGTTCCGTTATGCCGGCTCTGAAGAGAGAGGATGACAAACCAACATTAGTGCGGTTGTCACGGGAATCTGGAATGGAAGTCCTGGAGACCACGGTTCGCACATTCCACGAAAATTTGGTGTCAGATGCGAGATCCGAACCCGTGTTGGGGACAAGGACAAGGGTTGAGATCGCGCTGACATTTGGGGGAGCGCTACGGAGTCCTGGGAAGACTTCCAAGGACATGTGGCGAACGTCCAATGCTTGGGAGGTTGGTCGGATGCGGAGACCATGATGCGCATCCATGTGCAGCTGCAGGGACGCACAGCACGATTGCTGGATGGGCTGGAGGCCGAGATCAGGGACGACTGGTCCCTGCCCACACGGATACTTGGGGAGCAGCTGGACCAGGCTGTGTGCAAAATGAGCTGGCGTGGTGACGCAGGCGCCTGGACGAACTTCTGCTGGATTACTTGGAAAGTTTGGGGACACTCGTTGAACGGGCTTATCCGCACGAGGGACGATCCTTCACGTACAGCCTGGTCCAGCTGGAGGTACTCAGGTACCTCATTGCGGGAAGACCACGGTTCGCACGTTCCACGACAACTACAAGTACCCATAGCTTAAACAGTTCGACGACCTGAGCTACTAAGCCTTGATATTGCATTGTCCTGAGCTGACTGCCTTTAAGCAACATCTGGCTAACACTGACAATCAGGCTCAAAAGAAAGCCATGTCTGGTGTAGGCCAATCAGTTTGAAGGACAATGAATATGTTATCAAAGCTTCCTGTTTGCATATTTCGCCACAAGTATGTGTGGCTTTTGCAAACACAACATAGACACTTTATGAAAGGTGTCTATTTTGGTGTTTTAAGATCTTAACAATTGCATTATTGCCAGAAATGGTAAAAAACCTTTTCTACTTATTGCAACTGCAATAACGTTGAATGCTGCACTCGTTTAACTAAAATAAATCACAGCTTGTTATTTTTCACCTCTATGATGATCTAAAAGTCTGCCTCTGAACAGTCACTCAAAATATAATGAAATTATAAATTTTACATTTTTTCTGAGTTACAATTTCAAAGTCATGACATATAATTAAAAACGATTGCTTACATGCCCTGCTAAATCAAATGCTGGATAGAAGCTCTGTGTCGGTTGTGAGGGTTTTTTGACCATGCTTCACCACACTGGTCAGGGTAGGGTGGTGATTCACCGAGTTTGGGGGGTCAGCCATTACTCGTTACTTATGTTTGTCCTTGGCCATGAAGCAAAATGAGAAAGGGATAGTTTCATAGCATACTGCACGATTCCCTACAGCACTGTGCCACTTCGTTTTCCAAAATATCTACAAAACAAGTCATTGCCAATGCTAGTCACAGACACATCCATTGTAGCCAACGCCATACTTGTTATTTCTAGGAACAACAATGATTGTCGTGAGAATATCTTGTCTTCATCGTGAGAACATTAAATTCCCATCACAGCCTTTACGCTGTAAACAGATAAGCGCTCGTTTGAGTAAATAACATCCTAGAGGTTGTTTTTTTTACCCCTCTGCACGAAACATACACTTCCGAGATTTTCTTTTTAATTTCAGCCAAACGTGCAGCGGCTGTATTTATTGCCATATAAATAGCTGAGGCCATCTGTTAAAACCTCAAGTGTTTGTTTACACTCCAGTCGTAGTATTGGTGCAAGCCGGCTGCAGAAAGCCACAACAAGCTCACAATACCGCTTCTTACCCAATTCCCCAATAGCTCATCTCATCATCAGAAACTGCTTAGTTCTGTACAGGGTCGCGGTGAGCCAGAGCTTATCCCGGCGGACACATGGCGCAAGGCAGGGATATACCCACGATGGGAGGCCAGTCCATCACTGGGCACTGCGGGCAATTTAGTCTGCAAGCCAAGTATGCAGCAGCATGTTTTTTGGACTGTGGAAAGAAACCGGAGTGCCCGGCGAAAACCCCCGCGGACATAGAAAGGCACCTGAGCCGAGATTCGAACGCGGGACCTTCTTGCTGTGAGGCGAAAGGGCTACCCACTGGGCCACCGCGCCGCCCTCCCCAATAGCTAATATATATAATTTCTTGGATGACCGGCTCAGAGCTTATCGCATTATCGCCATCTAGCGGTCAGCACAGATCTAGGCCTGGGCGCCTACAAACCACTGTCAAGGCTAATTTTTATGAGCACAAACCTGCAATGTTACGTTGAACATGCGTGTAATCACAGCGTCATTCTGTGAAACGATTGCTGGCATACGGTCCGACAGTGCAAGAGCACCTTTAGGAGACTCAGGGTCAGGAGTGGTGTGAGGTCCAAGCAAACGGAACGCTCAACCAAATGTCAGCTTGATAAAGGTTTAAAACATTTTTTAGGTTAACGGTGGAGGTTTTCACGGTGCCGTGAATAATGATTCTTTTTTAAGAAGTGATAGCCGTATTGAGTGTCCCCCAGTCTCTCATTCGCGACGTTTCATCTCCAACGTTGAGAGCATTATCAGACATTTAGGATGCGAAACATTGTGAAGGAGAGAGGAGGAGAGTTCGACATGGCCATCCCAATAAAGCAGCTCTCAGGAGCAACTATGAAAATTAAGTTAATCTCCCATCCTTCTGTCTGCATCTCTCTTTTTTTCATACGATCCGTCTTTGTTGCCACCATCGAAATGATTTCAGCACATCTCTTTCTGATCTCTCGTCTCCCATATTGTTTAATCACTGGTATGGTTCTCTCGTCATTTTATATTTTCTTGCGTTGGTCAGTTCGAACATCAATACAGTGGCAGGAATCCCACTGCCAGAGCTCGCAAGCTCACTTGGCATTTTCTGCTTGCTATTTTCTGCTGGGGATGAAAAGTTGAAAACGAAGCACACTTAACGATATTAATATATTACTAGGGCGGCACGGTGGCCCAGTGGTTAGCGCTGACGCCTCACAGCAAGAAGGTCCCGGGTTCGAATCTCTCGGCTCGGGTGCCTTTTTGTGTGGAGTTTGCATGCTCTCCCCGTGTCCGCGTGGGTTTTCGCCAGGTACCCCGGTTTTCTCCCACAGTCCAAAAGCATGCTCCTGGATATGTTGATTGGCTCGCAGACTAAAATTGTCCCGCAATGCCCGGTGATGGACTGGCGTCCCGTCGTCTGGTGTATTCCTGCCTTACGCCCTGTGTTTCCGGGATAGGCTCCGGCTCACTGCGACCCTATATAGGATTAAGCAGTTTCAGATAATGAGATGAGATGAGAATATATTACTACCGTCATAATTGACGTAGGTGTTCACAGTTCTACTGCACATGTTTGACATGTTCTCAGATTGGTTCTTCAGCAACTGGCAACTAACACCTGCACCGGCTCATGAAGGAGCCCCAGTCGTTGAACGACAAGGCTGTCCCGAAAGAGAAGTTTTTGAAAGCAATCATCCTACATCGAGCCGTGAAAAACCTACATCAGTGCATCGTCCTCCTTCGTCTCATTATCATCGCCATCATTGTGTGTGCCAGGGCATCTGTTCAGTTATATGTCAGAACGTTCAGAGCAAGAAGAATCGGCTCTCAAGTTTCCGTACGAATGTAGAATTGAAGTCGCGGAATGCAGACGCCAAACGAACACACGTGTGCACACAAACGCGCGCGCACACGTGCGTGCGCGCACAAACGCGCGCGCACACAGGCACACGCGTGTACAGATGTGCGCGCGCGGAATGGGTTGCAATCCTTCTCGCGACTACCCACAGGCGACACCATCTGAATCGTGATTCAACATTATTTCTCAAAATTACATGGAAATATCTGCCACCGTCCGGCGATGGACTGGCGTCCCGTCGTCGGGTGTATTCCTGCCTGACGCCCTGTGTTTCCGGGATAGGCTCCGGCTCACCGTGACCCTATATAGGATTAAGCGGTTTTCAGATAATGAGATGAGATGAGATCTGCTACCGTGACTCCCTAAACCCGATCCACAAATGGACTGGCATGGCCCTGCAGTGGTACGTTTGCCAATTTGAGCCCACCAGCTATCGTGGTTAATCCTGCGGGTGTATTGGCCATAAAATACGCGACATCTGCTTCACAGCAGATTTTAAAGATCTCATGAGATTATTCGAAAAGTCTATTTGGTCCAGCATCATGCTTCAAATTTGCCAAATGTTCTAATTTACTCATAAATTAATTAATGGGATGCCACATGGCTATATCACTCCATTCTTGGATACTGATGATTACTTTCCGACCGGTGCTGCGTTCACCCTTGTGCTGCACAGGGGCAACCAACACGAGGCGTTCCCTTGCCACAGGGCACCTCGAGACGTTCCCCGTGGATGGCGTGGTGTAAATATGAGTTGATAATGAAGTTGACGAATTGTCTGATGAGGAGCGAGGGAACGGTTCTGTTTTGGTACCATTAATTGCCAATGGCGAAATATTTCCGATCTGACCCAGAAAGTATAATTTGGCCCTCAATGTCTGTCATGTGTTGCAATTCAGTGTTTCTCCCTAAGGGCTACCTAAGGGAGAAGGATTGTGAATTGTGAATAATGTAGCTTAATACAAACCTGTCGCTGGAAACAATCGCTCTCTCTTTTCCTTTCGGCGAGCGGTATTTAGTTAGTAACATTAATACTGCACATTTTTCAAAAAAGCGTCATCGCTCAAGAACCTACACACGCGCAAGGGCACAGATGCACGCACACACAGGGGTGCTCCGGCATATGTTCTGCCCTAAGCGCCATCAATTGAGAGAATAGGGCCCGTTGAAGTTGAGGTTTATTTACAATATTTCTGCGCATGAGTTCCCCTAAGAACATTCTGTAAGCTAATAGAAATCTGCGGCAGCAGCGCACTGGTCAATCATCCCCTAAGCGCCATCAATTGAGAGAATAGCGCCCGTTGTAGTTGAGGTTTATTTATAACACTTCTGCGCATGAGTTCCCTTAAACATTCTTCAAGCTAATAGAAATCTGCGGCGGCAGCGCACAGGTCAAAGATACCGCTAACATTGTGCCACGACATGATACTTCCATATTTCGTGATCATCTATCGATCTGTATATTGGGGATGTATCATTATATGCTATGTATGTAGAGCCCTTTTGTCAATCCACCACTGGATAAAGGCCTACAATCAGGGTCGTGGGAGTTAACTGACCGTACTTTGGAAAGGAAAGCGTTGATTAAACTTGTAAGGTTTAGAGTTCAACATACAACGGAAAGGAGTGGGCGGCTGGGTGATGTCATATGTTGTACTCAATCACGTGCGATGAGTCATCAAAGTAAAAATGCTTGTTTTCATTATTTATTCCTTCCTTTCTTTGGTTTCTTTCCACAGCGCTATCTCGACTGTTCTATGGACGTCACGTCACGAGACAAGACATCCACCAGGAACTCTCTCAGAGCAGTGCAAGGCCCTGTGTTCATCATCGGCCACGAGGAACTGGATATCACAGAACTGCTTTTGAGATCCCTTCAAATAATCTCTAAAGCATGCACTCGTGGGCAGTACTTTTCAATCCAACCTGTTACAGAGTAATGCTCATTTCATGACAAACCAAAGCTTTTTATTTATTAGCTGGAATGTGTAATGATGTAGCTCTTCACGGCTCGATGCATGATAATTGCTTCGAAAAGCTGCTCTCTCGGGACAGCCGTGTCGATCGCTCCCTCTCCCTCCATCGCGACGTTTCGCCTCATGAAACGTCGACACGGCTGTCCCGAGAGAGCAGCTTTTAGATGCAATCATCAAGCTGGAATATATTCAAAGTAACCACTCAACCAAATGTCATCATTCAATTTTTTTTTTATATATCTACAATAACGAGACAAACATTGGTACAGGGAAATGTACTCCTGCAATGGAATGCATCGGTGTGATAAATTAATTTAGGTATAATTTGACCATTTGTAGTGAACAGCAGTGAATGTGGATGAGATGAATGCACGTGATTATGATTATTCATTCCCTGTCTCATCTCATTATCTGAAACCGCTTAATCCTATATAGGGTCACGGTGAAGCCGGAGCCTATCCCGGAAACACAGGGCGCAAGGCAGGTATTCATTCCCTGTAAATAATGATATTTTACGAGTCAATTATCCAGTATGCTACACGTCTTCACAAAAGCTTTGCTGGGCAAAGTAAAGTGGAAACCTATCGTTGTTGTTACTATTCAATTATGTTCAACTGATTGGTCAAACAGCTGAGACTATAAACTCGCTATACCTGCAACTTAGCTCAATCAGATGTGGCTGCAACCAGGTTGGAACCCAGAATCTCAGCTGTGTTGGCTATATGGCTCCTACCTGGCCACGATGCGTCCCCTTAACCACGCGGCAGCTTCTAATGCATCAAATACCCTCGCGTTCATTAAACAGAGCGTTAATTGAAAAAAACACAAGTATCTGGTGAGTACTTCGTCATGGAAGCATGTATTCGCCACAGTGCAGAGACTCAGAGATTTGTTAATACCATAGAAACATTATAATGTGTCATTTAAAGTCCCTAACATAATTACGTTTTCAAACGTCGTCATTGTGTCATATATATACAATATAGCTTTATGTGTTTTAACTCGGTTATAATATCAATGAACGTATGCGTGCTATGTGGAAGATGGCAGGTGACAGACATTGGAGGGGCATCCAGGGGTGTTTTTGATTTGCCGTTTATATATCGTTCTTGTTGCTGACACGCCGTTCTCTCCACAGCTCTGTGAAGTGCAACTATTGTTACCATTGATTGAACGAGTAGACATCTGAGGTTGATTGTCATCGTCACAACAACTATGGGATCTAGCGAGAGGGTGTAAACTCGGAAGAGAGTTTATGGCATCAACAGCTCTGTTCCCTGATAACCTCTTGATCTTGACCTTCTCCTGGGACACTGCTGAGGGTGCAGTTGAAATGGCACATTCTAATGGCAAGGACAAGTCTATCTAAAGGAAACCAAAGTTGATTGCGCACAACATTGGCACATCGAGGTACCGGCTATTCAACAGTGGTGCATTCAGGCATAAGGTAACAATGTTAAGGTGTCGTGGCATCATCTACATTTGTACCGTGACAACCTCTTCATGTTGGCTTTAATATGCAGGCAATATTAATCATTATGCTCGTGCTATCAGAATGTTGTGACTTCAAAGTCCGGTCGATTGTCAACAATGCTGATCACCACCACAGGGACTAATATATTGAGGACTTCTTTGTGAGGATTCAGGAGCATATGTCCTCTAAAGAAATGTGGCTTTGGCATAAAATTGAGGTGAGCAGAATCGCACTCTCGTTTAAGCCTGCAGACATTTTGCACACCCAGTTCTGGTTACCGCAGATTTCCAAGGGTAACAACTATTGCCAGAAAGGAAAGCATGTGTTTTTGCTCTTCAAGTAGCTGAGCAGGGCATATGCTGTCCACACCTCACGTCTAAATCGGAAGACTGGCAGTGTGTGTCTCGTAATGTTTTTCTGGCAAAATTGTTCCCCAACGGAAAACAACAGTTGGCTAAGGAAATGCTTGGAATTTATAAGCTCGCATCGGCTTGTGTGTGGAACAACTTTGAATGAATTGAAGGATTTTCAATTGAACTCTGGGCGGCGCGGTGGCCCAGTGGTTAGCGCTGTCGCCTCACAGCAAGAAGGTCCCGGGTTCGAATCTCTCGGCTCGGATGCCTTTCTGTGTGGAGTTTGCATGCTCTCCCCGTGTCCGCGTGGGTTTTCGCCGGGCACTCCGGTTTCCTCCCACAGTCCAAAAGCATGCTGCTGCATAGGTTAATTGATTCGCAGGCTAAATTGCCCCGCAGTGCCCGGCGATGGACTGGCGTCCCATCGTGGGTGTAGCCCTGCCTTGCGCTCTGTGTCTGCCGGGATAGGCTCCGGCTCACCGTGACCCTGTATAGGACTAAGCGGTTTCAGACAATGAGATGAGATGGGAGATGAATTGAACTCTATTCAAGTCATCACTTTTCAGCTCATATGTTGATAAGCATGCTAATGACGGAGAGTGTAAGATTTAATTAATGATGGTGTTGGTATTATGTGAAACTTTCTCAAGACCTGGTTTCCTGTGCTGAACAGATGAAGATAATGATGACATGAACACACATTTCTAACCGCAAGAATGGATGATCTGAATTCCAATGTTCTCAGGCATTTTGTTTATTAGAAATGGTAAGACCACATTTCTTGGGATGCAGGTGGAAATGGGCCAAATATTCAAGACAACACATGGCAGAGTGGTTTCACGAATAGACAAATAGTTCACTCTATAAAGACTACTTTGGGGCCAATACCTGTGCACGTCACTGACTACTATAGTTTTCTTAGAGAAATAAGACTATGTAATGATGTAGGCTTTCACGGCTCGATGATTGCTTCGAAAAGCTGTTCTCTCGGGACAGTCGCGTCGTTCGCTTCATCTCCTCTCCTCGCAACGTTCCGCCTCACACGTTAGAGGCATCCTCAGGCGCAGTATGTGTGTGTAGTGCCTATTGCTCCTTTATATATGTGGATACTATGTATGTGTCGAGTCATCTTTTGTTGTATGGGGTCTACATCTGAATCACATTAACACTAATCTTCTTGTCCTATT
>JAZEWT010000002.1:29760595-29772941 GCA_036362905.1 Mordacia mordax | reverse complement strand
GCCCTGTGTTTCCGGGATAGGCTCCGGCTCACCGTGACCCTATATAGGATTAAGCGGTTTCAGATAATGAGATGAGGTGAGATGAGATGAGAATTGTTCGAGAGAGCTGCTCGTTTGGGATCGCTGCGCTGAGAGGAAGAACGATCGACGCGTCCATCCCGAAAGAGCGGCCCTCAAGCACATTTCCCACAGTTACGGAGCAAACGACACTGCCTACGGTTCGCACCTCTCTCCATAAGAGAGTTGAAGATGAGCGCATGCGAGAAGCGCAGCAGGTATCCGGCCAGCTGCGCCGACAGGTTCGCTCCCACACCCTGCCACTCCAGCAGGTCGGAAGTCACTTGGAACACGGCCAGCACCGCCGCCACCTTGGGCGGGCCCTGCTGGGCCCCTGCGGCTTGCCCTTCCGGGCCCTCACACGTGCCGTCCAGTAGTTCTGGCAGGACCTGGTACAATATCTGTGGGGAGAGGAAGACAGTCACTGCAGTGAGCAGGATGTGCACGGCACTCCACCGCATGGCTTCCTAGGATACTCAGTGATATTCCACATCACCGGGTATCATGGGATGACTTAAGAGACTTAATATGTCGCTGGAGGCACAATATCGCCAGCTGATACAGCGTGTATGTAGGTGCATATATTGGAGAGTGGTCGTGTAACAGCAATTAGCACAATATGCTTACGAACTCAGCAACCAGCGTTCAAGACCCACTCACAGCCAACAAAATGATGGATATCTAAACCAGCAGCCTCCTTTAGGTCGACTTGGTTTTAGATTAGAATGGGGTGCAACGCAAATATCGGCACTGGGGAGACACTATGGTGGGCATTGGTTCCGGCCACACCACCCTCTCGAGTGCTGTGCTGGTGTTCATAGGCGCTCAATCACGGTACTTTCCCCAAGAGTATATTAGAGCTATATGGGGGGGAATCATTGTTTTTGCAGTTGTAGATAACCAACGCACTGTGCAATTTACACCCCGGGCTAAATTACGGGTGAAACCAGACCCGTTTCCCTGTGGGTGATTTAACTTCAAAGAGTTGGCATAAGTTAAGAGAAGTTGTTTTCATTTCCTCACCTGTGTGTGGACCGCTTTAAAACTTCCTGTGGCAATTTTAAGTTACACAGAAAATCAATGGACCATGATAAACCAATCTCGAATAAACTGTGGCCCTAATGCGTTGCACACATCACAATGGGGTTAATCATTATGGTCACTCTGTCGGAGATCGCTCCGCGATGACTCCGGCTTTAAAAACAAAAAGAAAGCGAAATATAAATCTCATTATCTGAAACCGCTTAATCCTATACAGGGTCACGGTGAAGCCGGAGCCTATCCCGGAAACACAGGGCGCAAGGCAGGAATACACCCGACGACGGGACGCCGGTCCATCGCCGGGCATTGCGGGACAATTTTAGTCTGCGAGCCAATCAACCTATCCAGGAGAATGCTTTTGGACTGTGGGAGGAAACCGGAGTACCCGGCGAAAACCCACGCGGACACGGGGAGAGCATGCAAACTCCACACAGAAAGGCACCCGAGCCGAGAGACTCGAACCCGGGACATTCTTGCTGTGAGGCGTCAGCGCTAACCACTGCGCCACCGCGTGCCCCACCCTATATAGGATTAAGCGGTTTCAGATAATGAGATGAGATGAGATCCCAAAAAATGGATTTCATTAATATTTCTTCCTTGTTTGTTGAAGAATTATTTTTCTTCTCCGCTTAACTTATGTCCTATAATTTATTGCTACTATTTGACTTTCAGTTGAACTGTCCTGATGTTGTTGACATGCCGTTTTCTAGAGAACCCACAATAACGCGTTAGTGTTGCTGATTTTCCGTCCTTATGTAGTTGTTGTTGACATGCCATTCTCTCCGCAGTTCTGTGCAGCGCGTTGTGACCCTCGAGTGAAAAGTGGTCTATAAATGCAATTTTTATTACGATGATGATGATGATGAGTGTCTGGCTGACTGCCTGGCTGACTCTTCCACCTCTCTGTGGTTTCCTCGCATCTCCAAATCCGTGTCTCGTCCATGACTAGGAATGGAATGTTTAAAAAATAATAATTATACTATTATTATGCGTTTACACATTGCTGGGAGTAGCGATGAATCAGCCCAAGGGTCATCACTTCGCTAATGCTTTGAAAACAGCCGCTTCTTCAGTTCACTGATCATTCGCAAAAAAAACAGTCGAGCTACACAACAATGCGGTTAATTTAATTTCACAAATTAATGTCATTCTCGTCAAAGTTTAACCTGGCATTGTGCAAGGCCGTGTAATCAGGACCCATTTTTACCGTGGTGAATCACGGTAGAGCCAGCGACAGCCTTCCACTGAATTAACACCTAACACCGAGCAGATGCCACACACGATCATGCTGAGTCACACGAACAAACAGCTCAGCCAGCCGCTGAAGGCAACGAGGCGAGTGTGCTTCATCCTTAGTGTGACGACTCATCAGCGCAGCTGCATGCTGTTTCTCATGCTGGCTGGGAGCAAGCTCACAGGTGGACACACAATGTAGAAACAATAAAAAAAACCTTCCCAGACTAACGATTTTAAAATTCGGGGAATGGCTTCTATTCAAAAGCCAACGGCGAGTTTAACAACACAAGTGCGGTGGTGAGTCACCAACGCTCGCTGCCTCGGGAGTGCTGGATTATAGGCCTCGTGCGGAGCCAATACCAGCGCCCGGATGTTATTGAAGGCAAAAGCGGCTGTCGAAGCTCTTCTGAAATGCGATCTAAATCGTGGATAGGGACAGGGCAGGCGCCGCTTAAAGCCCTTGCTGCACACTTACAGAGATACGATCCCTATCATTAGTAAACCTGGTAAACGGCTTCACATGGATTACAATGGTAAAACCAGGAGAAAGCCGAGACGGCGTATGATCATGCTAACAAGTTGCCAATATACATACCTCGCATTGGAGAATGTGACGGGTATCATTTTAAAGTTGACGATTGCTCGTGTTCATCATAGTGTTTGTAAAATCGCAATGGTGCCAGCTCCGTTCGTGGCATGGGATTTTGAGAGAAAAAAAATCTGATAAAGAAAAATCTATTACAATAGAAAACTATAGCGAATGAGTGATAATTCCAGGCAGAGTGAACTCAGCTCCAGTCATCACTCTCACATTCATAATCAATCATCTGTGGTCAGTAAATGTATGAAGGCTGCACCATTGACGCTGCAGTAGTTAACAGTAGGGCGGCGCGATGGCCCAGTGGTTAGCGCTGACGCATCACAGCAAGAAGGTCCCGGGTTCGAGTCTCTCGGCTCGGGTGCCTTTCTGTGTGGAGTTTGCATGCTCTCCCCGTGTCCGCGTGGGTTTTCGCCGGGTACTCCGGTTTCCTCCCACAGTCAAAAATCATGCTCCTGGATAGGTTGATTGGCTCGCAGACTAAAATTGTCCCGCAATGCCCGGCGATGGACCGGCGTCCCGTCGTCGGGTGTATTCCTGCCTTACGCCCTGTGTTTCCGAGATAGGCTCTGGCTCACCGTGACCCTATATAGGATTAAGCGGTTTCAGATAATGAGATGAGAGATGAGTTAACAGTGGTTCCATCATGTTGAGTCTGCACCTTGCCATATAAATGTGGAATTAACACATCTGGTTCAGAACCTTCAAGAGCACTGGGTACACAAAACTCATTCAGACCTGGTGAACACTCAGCCTGATTTAGGTTTCATCCTTTGTTAATCTGGATTTATCCCGTTTCTAAAGCCACAGCTTGGAATCTGAAGGGCCTCCCTTTCCTACCCACTGCATTCCTGTCTCCACAACAACCGTTGCCACGGAAGCCACATTTGAATCTGACTTGGCCCGGTGATGTCATTATCGTGCGTGTCTCTGTGAATGGAATCTCATTAAAACTTGCTGCCTTTCAACAATATGCTCCAGGGCATGGCAACACGTGGCACGGCCAGCCGACCTTAAGGCAGACCACGTGCTCGCGTGTGTGCCGTTTGAGTGAAGTGAAGAATGGCGTTTCATTAAAACCGGAGGAAGACAGTTTTTATACGAAAGTGTCGCCGCCCTTGTGACATTAATTCCACCGTTATGGTTGCTGCTATTACCACCACGACTTCACGAATACCATAAATTTTCCATCACTCTTGTCGTCGTCATTGGGTCACTAACGACAGTCGGCGGTGTCATCAAGAGCGTTGGTCACCATGCTCTGTGCAAATAACCAAAGTGGGACGATTCACTACCAAACACATAGAGAACACCGTCATCGTAATCATAATCAATATATTCCCATCACCAATAACACAGGGCAACACGGTGGCCCAGTGGGTAGCGCTGTCGACTCACAGCAAGAAGGTCCCGGGTTCGAATCTCGGCTCGGGTGCGTTTCTGTGTGGAGTTTGCATGCTCTCCCCGTGTCTGCGTTGGTTTTCACCGGGCACTCCGGTTTCCTCCCAGAGTCCAAAAACATGCTGCTGCTGCATAGGTTAATCGGCTTGCAGACTAAATTGCCCGCAGTGCCCGGTGATTGACTGGAGTCCCATCTGGGTATATCCCTGCCTTGCGCCCTGTGTCTGCCGGGATAGGCTCCAGCTCATCGCCACCCTGTACAGGACTAAGCGGTTTCTGACAATGAGATGATGAGACCAATAACACAATAACCGGGATCATTGTAACTACCATCGTCATTATCATCCCAATAGTTTAGATTGCTTATATGTTGGTTTTGCAGTGATTTATATTTGCTGTTCATACGCTAAACATCGGCATATTTTAAACATACCATCAATAGCAACATGATCATAACCATCATCATCATCATCATACCCATCACGGCTGTCACCTGCACCGAGTTGTGCAGTAAACTCAGCCTCTTTCAGACAACAGAGGAACAACCTCTGTCACTTAAATGTCCCTCTCTCCACCCGCCATGTCATCCGGGTGCTAATTGATTCCAAGTTAATTAGACAAGGCAAAGCAAAACAAACACGACTCAACCAATGCCTCTGTTTCCAGGGCTGCTGTAAAGGATTGTAGGGAGTTTGCTGGCGCAGCGATTGGCGCGCTGGGCTACAAACTTGGCGTCCTGGGGTCGAACTTGCTCGCGCTCAACACCAATGACGATTTTCTGAACCGGTCCTGTGCCCCTCCCCCCCCCCAGGTCGACTCAGCCTCAAATAAGTATCTTGTGCATTATGTAAACATTGTCACTAGGGAGACCAAGCGACCGGGGGTGGTACTGATTACCCACCTACTCGTGTGGCATGTCAACCTGCATAGGTGCTCGCTAACAGTACATGACCCTACAGTCTATTAAGGCTATACAGGGGATCTTTGCTGTAAAGGATGAAGCCACACCAGTCGTACTTGCGCTACAGGGATCTTTAATACACACATAGACCTTGCAGGCTTCCCAAGAGCACCCACTTTTATTTATTCATTCAGTTATTATCAATACGCAGGGGGCCGGAGCCTATCCCGGCCGACAGAGGGCGCAAGGTGGGGGAATACACAGGATGTGACGCCAGTACATCGTAGGACAAACTTTTTAGGGTAATTTACTCAACAGGCCAATTAACCAACGCAGCAGTGTGTCTTTGGATGATGGGAGGACACAGGAGTACCTGATGAAAACCCACGTGGGCACGGGGAGAACACGCAAACTTCACTTTTAATCAGCACCTATTAAGGCTTGATACAGAACATCTGGAAGTTTTACGTCGATTCAATCTTATTGATATTACATCTTGCAATTGTGTCCTTTGTCCAGCACGCAGCATTGAGCTATCGCTAACCACATCAATTGCACAACAAGAGAAAAGCTCCAGATAGAGGTTGTTGGAGCAAGCGCTGTTTGCCAGTACCTATTAACGGCACTAAGCTATATGATCAGGCGGTGTGACCATTGTCACATGCAGTCGTCTCTATATGTGCAGAGTTGATTGTTACACAACACAGCAGAGGTGCGAGTAAGCCCTTCTGGTCTGGGGCAGTAAGAAAGTGACGGAAGCATTCACCACAGTACAGGTGGGGAGTGGGGTTACAATACGGCTGTTACTGTGACCCCCTGATAACACACCAAGTACTTATTTAACGTTCAACTGAACTCGGTGATGCACAGATTGGTTTGGAAGTAGACTTCCAACTTTAGCAGCGACTTGGAATCGAAGTCGGATGACTGCGTTCAATACCCACTGCTGCCCATCAGTCACGAGCACACGTGTAAATACGTCGAACGCACACGTGTATGCACGCGAGGCTGACCTTGCATATGTAGAAGACGTACTGCTGGAAGTTGTAGAGCACGACCTCCTCCAGCACAGACGCCGCTTCCTCCACTGCCTTCGCGTTCTGCTTCTCGCCGTCTGCGAGCAGACGTTTTCGGAAAACGTGAGAGAGAGAGGTGGTCAGCGTCAGCCAGGTCTCACTTTCCGAGAACTGGGTCGGTGTCGGGATGGGAATATGATTGGACCTGGAGCTTTAACTGCGTTTCCTCGACACACTGGGCTTGCTTCGTCAGCCCCCCCCGGAGGCTCGGATTGTGTTCTCAGAGCAGACCGAGCAGGATGACCTGACTGCGGAGGAGAGCTCAGGAACTCTCCTCTGTAATGGAAACGTGCGCATTTGCCTGGTTCGATCTCGGAACTAAATGCGACGCCAAGGGGACCAACTGGTAATTGGGACGTACCATTAGTGGTCGTGGGCGGCGCGGTGGCCCAGTGGTTAGCGCTGACGCCTCACAGCAAGAAGGTCCCGGGTTCGAATCTCTCGGCTCAGGTGCCTTTCTGTGTGGAGTTTGCATGCTGTCCGCGTGGGTTTTCGCCGGGTACTCCGGTTTCCTCCCACAGTCCAAAAGCATGCTCCTGGATAGATTGATTGGCTCGCAGACTAAAATTGTCCCGCAATGCCCGGCGATGGACTGGCGTCCCGTCGTCGGGTGTATTCCTGCCTTACGCCCTGTGTTTCCGGGATAGGCTCCGGCTCACCGTGACCCTATATAGGATTAAGCGGTTTCAGATAATGAGGGGGATCTCGGAACTAAATGCGACGCCAAGGGGACCAACTGGTAATTGGGACGTACCATTAGTGGTCATGTCTTTTGCCTGACTCAACTTTGTGTTTGTAAAAACAAAAACAAAAAATGCCAACTTGGGAATGCCTACATTATAGAAACCAATTGCAAAGCTTGTAAAAAACAAGTTTTGATTTCAAATTGGTTCCCTCAAGCCAAGCGCACAGAGCCTTGTCGGCTCATAAAGTTTGAGAAAGCAGACAGGAGCACATGTTGATTCTGGAACCGCATAGGACTAGCCCTGTAACAGCCCCAAACCGGTCCTGGGTAGCCGAGCATGCGCACTCATGTTCAGGAAACATTTGCTCAGTCCATATAAAGTCTATGGTAAAACCAATACACAATGGGTAGGTGTTTTATGACTGTTTTATTGTTAAACGGACTGATTTCCCCATGAGATTTCCGTAAAATGCAGGGATGGAAATTCCTCACTAAACCAAGAACGGTCATTTGAAGTGCTGGTCATGGAAACCTAGCAATGGGAGTGGATGACTGGCTGACTCATCCCCAGGATATAAACTCCCAACCTTCCCACCATGGATCCAGGAGACTACATCGCAGTGGCACATACTTGGACATTAGAGTAATAAAGTCCTTAAGCTATTTGTTTCAGGCATCTCCTCCATAAGATTGCTCGGTTGGTTAATTAACGAGTGCTTTTGTGCGGGAGGAAATTGTAATTCCTGAAGAAACATCATGTCCCTTTCATTACCTCGTTGTTATTGTTTTATTGCCTTGTTTCACTTTAATTACGCTTGGTGGTTTTAAGCTGATGAAGATGATGATGTTTGCTTACTGCCCACGCACGTGCAAGCATGCGTGTGTACGTGTGTGCGTGTGCCAGCGCAAGAGCACTCCTGTGCGTGTACACGCGTGCCTGTGGGCGTTTGTGTGAAACACAAACAAATATACACCCAAAGGATATAAACGAGGCAATAGACGGGACCAGAAAAGACATGCACTCATGTGTGGCTTGTGTGATACTTAGAACTGAATGAGTAATAGAGGCGCTAACGGGTAGCTGTCAGCATGAAACGCACGCGCGTACATACATGCATATATATATACGTGTGCATAGCCGCATAATATTATGGACAAGAACAAAAATATCCCGTTGGCGTTGGATTATGTCCGAAGGTGTTGAGCAAACGCTCTTATCTATTTGGGTGGTTTTCAATATGGTAGGTCCCTATTGCGTAACTATTAGCCCGTAAGCATCTAAGCTTGGGTCAACATCAGGATGTGGCTGTAACCAATGGACCAACGTTGACCCACGTTTTAAGTTTCCGGGTAAGTTCATTCGCAATGGATCATCTACACAAGGAATATTGATCACGTCCAAATTATTAACGGATATGTAAACACATTCTGGTGGATAAATGAAGTTTGTCTACAAACTCCAATCATTATTATTATTAGAAGTGCTCAATAAACAAGGAACACGTGACGATTAAATCATGACTCCAATCATGACCCTGCAATCGAGTCGCCTAGCTATGGGTGAGAACTGGTCTGAACAGCCGTGCTTTTGGGATAGCTTTCTCAAGCATCCCTCCAACGTCCTTCACAACTTCTCGAATCCCACGTCGGAGACATCATCAGGCTAGGGGCGCGAGACACGCCACGATCGTTAGCCCATGGTAACGACAGTCACGGCTTTACATGCTCGGCACGCGCGTGCGCGCCTTTGTCTCACCCTCGTCGCCGTGGGCACAAGCGTTGCTCCGTGCGAGCTCTGGCCCGGAGTGGCGCAGGAACGCGAGCAGGTGCAGCGCGTTGGCGAGCCAGTGGGCGACGGGCTGTAGAGCCCAGATTAGGGCCGGCACATCGCTTGCACTCAGCTGGCTCTCCAGAGAGCTGCACAAAAGATAGAGATCCCACGTGCAACCTTAATAGACTGCAGTGGCAAGCGCTGCCAACGAGCTCTCAAGATGGCCAAAACTGCACACGAGCAGATGGGTGGCCAGCACCCCGCACGCACATCCAAACAAGACGAGCAACTGCACTGGGGTATATGCAGTTAGCAAGCGCGTATTAATGGTGGCCCAGTAAACAAATCCTAGCAGTTTTTGTCTTCTCAATGCTGGTTGCAAACCATCAAAGTTATGCAATTAAGGCCAAGTCAACGAAGGAGAGGTACAGGTCAAGTTCAATAACCCCCTGCCCCAAGTGTGGAGAGTTACAACCGTGAATCGTCAGGAAAGCAGTGTAGAACCAACCACTACGCGTATGCTCCCTGCATGAGGTATATACGGTCAAGTGGCGTTAGCAAGCACATATGAATAGCAACATGAAACACGAGCATGCGCACACACACACGTATACGTGCAGGCACAGACATGCAGTCGCACACACTGAACAGAACGCAAGTTATATCATTCTGACAATTAGCCAAACACACACAATCTATCTGCAAAGGCATACCAATGTCAACAGCAAACGCCCCAGTTGAATAAGGTTTAGACTTTAAACCTGAACGCAGCCAGCATTCATTTACTGACACAATGTGACTGCTAATTGTTCAGCCTCTCTACTCACTCACCTCTGCGGATGCTTTTCAAGGAAATCCTTGGTGTTGTCCTAAAACGAGAGACAACGCGCGCTTATTAAGGCACGGCGTGTGAGCTGCAGGTCGTGGCAGGTGGGCCTTCTGTCCAGGTTTGCGTTGTGTGGGAGGCGAAAGCAATTTCGGTCTGGTACGGCCGTATCACTTGGGAAAATCTCATCTCATTGTCAGAAACCGCTTAGTCCTGTACAGGATCGAGGTGAGCCGGAGCCTATCCCGGCAGACACAGGGCGCAAGGCAGAGATATACTCACGATGAGACGCTAGTCCATCACCGGGCACTGAGGGTAAATTAGTCTGCAGGCCAATTAACCTATGCAGCAGCATGTTTTTTTCGACTGTGGGAATAAACCGGAGTACCCGGCGAAAACCCACGCGGACACGGGGAGCACATGTAAACTTCACACAGAAAGGCCCCCGAGCCGAGATTCGAACCCGGGCCCATCCTGCCGTGAGGCGACAGCGCTTCCCACTGGGCCACCGCGCCGCCCACTATTGAAAGTGGCGGAAGCATTCAGTACAACTGGGAAGGGGTGCTGCGCTACGCAACAAATGTAAGTAACTTTCACCCTTGTGCTGCAGGCATCTGCAATGTGGGCATGCCAGCACCCGCTGCATGCCGCAGTTCCTTTTGTAAGCCAGGTCGCTGAAAACTTGTTCTCCGTAGCGGTTCTTTCCGTCCAGCCGTGTCGAGCGTGCCCTGCTCCCTGCCTTACAGCGTTTCATCTCCCACACCGGAGGCATTGACAGGCTTTTTTCATTGTCAAGGCAGCCGGGTCACTTGCAAATTAGACTCTCCTGGTGGCCTGAGTACTCATTTGGGGAAACAAAATAAACCTCAACTTGATGCATTGGAGTAAGCAATGTAGAATGACAATTTCCCCATGGAATAGTTACAAAGTACATGCTGTAACCGCAGAATGGCATTCGCAATCCCCTAGCTAGATAGATGTATATTTTAGTCTACCGACCTATTGGCTTTCCGAACTAACATTATTTAACAGCAATTGCTTAAGCTAATTCTTGACGAGTTTCAACCTTTTGGGTCTCATCAGCAGTCGGGGCTTGTTGATGAAAACATTTTGATTTGTATGTGGCAAGATACAGTTGAGTTCTGCTTGTATTTACTGTAGTCCATTACACTCCATAGCAACGTATAACAACAATACAATTACGCACGAGTCTGCATGAGTAATGATAGCATGACACTGGTCGTCTCTCCAGTTTGAACAGGCAATGATCTCTGCCTCGGGTTTAATTATCGCAGATGACGGTGCATCGCCTGACGATGGTGGTGGTGGTGGCGCTGTCATCATGGTGATGATGCTGCGGGTAGCAGTGGATGGGAGTACTAACGATGGTGTAACGATCATCATGGAATCAATGAACGATTGCTTGATCACTCTCTCTGTTACCCTTTACACCACCTGTACAACTCATCCATGAAACGTGTCTAAACTCAAATCTATCCTCCATTGATATTTAGAGACCACCAAAGAGCCATCTTCCTCCGAAATGTCTTCTTCACCCATTCTGCTAATTACCTAAAATACTACTTAGTTTGCTAACTTATGCCGCAGCCTCAGAAGCATCCCTTTATTTCAACAACAAAAATCCCATTTGGTAAAACTTTGTTTAGTAGAAAGTCATTCTACGTTGCTGCTCCACGTTTCTAATAACAACTTCGCCACTCACCTGTAGCTTAGTTTCATCCCTCGACTCGCCATCTTAATTTCCATTCCAAGCGTTTTCTGTAAACTTTTACGCTCGTATTTTCGTTACAGTTTGTATTTTCACATGTGTCACACGAATAGCCGTTAAATACCTCGCTTGTTAATTGCGCAATATTCCTGGAAGACCCTGTTATCATCATCCGTGTAACAACTCATAATAACCTAATATAAAAAAACGACCTCGTTATTGATTGGTAATGATGAGAGGCGTTTTCAAGATACGGTTACAATGAACGTGCCTGGATCATGCTCATTGGGGTGGAGTGCATCTGTGTCGTGCTGAAGTAAGCTTTAGAGCCTCAGAACGCCTGAGGATGCCTCCAGCGTGGGAGGCGAAACGTCGCGAAGGAGAAAGGGAGCGCTCGATACGGATATCCCGAAACAACAGCTATGGAACACAATTCTCATCTCTATTGCAAACACAGAGTCCGTTGTAAAAAAATAAAATCCACATTCCTATGGCCGGAGCCAGTCAGTCCCTTAACTTCACAAACACAGTTGACTTGCCACAAAGAAGTTCCAATTTTATCAACTGAAAGGATGATGGACTTAGCTGATCCCTGGTTAGAGAATTTGTACGAGCATCCTTTCGGGCTGAGCACCAATCACATGGACATCGCGCCCTGTACTTAGTAACAAAGAGTTCAACAGGGACACGGAGTTTCCCTTGCAGTCTATACAGTCTGTTGGGTGCAGTGTTGGTATCGAGCGCCTATGAAGGCCGGCACTGCGCACAAGCTAAGGGAGGCAGGGGTATTGTCATAGTGCCAGGTTTACAATTGCCTGGCATGTGTGTTGGTGCAGATAACAGCACGGGAAGGATCGCGCGTGCTGACAAACACTGCTGCCTTTAATAGCCCGCCACGGATCGCTGATCATTAATGTAGAGTAAACACAGCTCGAGAGACGACAATGCGGTCCGCAACAGCTGCGATCGGCACAATCGTTCACCTAGGAAAGCCTCAGGGAGTCCGATGACCTACGGGGGGGGGG
>JAZEWT010000002.1:29713707-29724644 GCA_036362905.1 Mordacia mordax | reverse complement strand
GAAGCCGGAGCCTATCCCGGCAGACACAGGGCGCAAGGCAAGGATATACCGACGATGGGACGCCAGTGCTGATGTTTGCTGTTACCTCAAAACGAGGTTCCTATTGTTCCGTTTATATGGGATACCCCTGTTTATGGCATGGTGATTCAGCCAATTGGCTCTCCTTCACAGCACGTAAATTGAAGTTTTAAAGTATTTACCGAATCAAGGTTCTCCACATTATGGCACCGCAGACATTGCAGCTGTAATTTTTAAGCGATTCGGTTGTCGCTGTTGCTTAACTGTTGGCAGCTGGCTGGGCGCGGAGGTGCAGCTTCACAAGTATACTGGGGTGGAGCGGTGACGCAATGGCTAACGCACATTTCTACGAACACAAGGACTTGAGAGCGATGTTGGTCTGCGAACTAACATCAATTGGCGAGTGACACGTAAACGAGTCTGGGCCACCTGCTTTCAAATGACGCCTTGAACTCAGACACAGCACGGGGGTGTCGTTTCATCCAGCAGTGGATATAAGTAGTTACCTGCTGTGCGTGCGCGTTTGTAGCACTGACAAATTAAATGAAAATAAAATTCCGCATCAGAGTGCGGCTTGGTCGTGCGTGTGAAAGGAGACGTGATTGCTGACGGTGTTCTGACATCACAGCTGAGTCACCTCCGCATGCACTCTGGGAACTCGACGTTTGTGAGTTGATGTCGCGTATTGGCCCCGGTAGGCGGTGCCTCTGCTACATCACAGGTAGGTTGAGAGATATTCACGCAAACCAACCACCCTTGGGAAGTGTGAAAATGTCTTTCACTAATGCGCGTATCATCATGTGGAAATGCACAGTCACATGTACTGTTTACAGCCTGATTCTCCCAACGTTGGACGCAAAACGTCGCGAAGGAGAGGAGGTACGCTTGACACGGCTATCCAGAAAGAGCAACTTTTTAGAGCAATTCTCATGCACAGCACATGCATTCTATCCATCACCATACATTCATATTCACCATCCGTGGTTGATTATCAGGCCAGTTATCGAGGCATCGAGTCCGGTGTGTTCATGAGGACATTAATGATGATGTGCACCCTTAGTGTGTAAGATTATTCGTGCACCATCATCGTTGTGTAAAGGTTACCCATGCAAAAGGTAAGTAATGAGCCTCTGTGGATTCTCACCCAATTATACGAGGACTTTGCAGTGGTGTTCAGCTTTATGACCTTTAGCATCGTGAAGCTAGAGGCCAGACGTTACCAATTCACCGATAGCATTGCCGGACAAAGAGATGGAGCCCTCTCTCTGAAAATCACTTCATGAAATGTTGATGTATGCTGCAGATCTTGCAGACCGAGTTGACTTTAAGTCTTGTCATATTTTACTTGTTCTGCAACGATGCGTATTAAAAAAAAAACCCAATAAAATTTTATTGCTGCTGATTTTCTGTTCTGGTGCCATTATTGTTGACGTGCCGTTCTCTCCGCAGCTCTGTGAAGCGCTTTGTGACCCTCGGGTGAAAAGCGCTCTATAAATGCAATTATTATTATACAAAATGCACATGACCACAAGTCAGTGCGGAATTCAAAACCCATATTGCCGGTAATCAGCCTTGCATGGCGCAAATGGAATTGTTCGAATGCGATAAAGGTGCAACCCTGCAAGTGCTTGCTCACGCCACTGCTGACAGAAGGCCCTCTACTACAGGCCGTGCTGGAGAACCCCTCTTGAAAGCTTACAGTTTACAGGTTTAAAACGCCTGTCATGAAAACGTGTATTCTCTCATGCTGGCAAAACATCTTGAAAGAAGTGTAAATACCCGTACTTCACCCCACCATGCACGACCTACTCTTGAACTGTGGAAAATCTCCTCCACAGTTACTCAATTTATTGGGACAATTTAATTAAATCGCGCCACAAGACAATTCAACCGGCATCCAAACACGTGTTACCTATGCTAACTGGCCTCATGAATAGTTAAATTAATTTAAATAATTTAATTGCCTCCGTTGCCCTGTGATGGACTGGCGTTCCATCCCGTGCATAGTCAAAATTAGCTGCTCAATCGAATACTCCTCCCCGTTGGACAACTGTTAATAAGAGCTAATTGGCTCAACGGTTCCTTCCAGCTTAAATACAAACTGACTCCGTGCTGCAAATACGGATCGTATCACCACGGCAGTATTGGATAATTGATGACCTATATTCACGATTTTTTGCAGCAGTATGGTATCCTTTGTGTGCCTTAAGGCTTTGTGGTGGGTGTCAGGCTGAGTCATTGGACGCGCATGAGGAATTCATTACCACATGAATGCCTGTTCCCTCCTGCAACACAAAGCCAATACACACTCAGGTTCACAAGCCACACTTGGAAATACATTTGCACAAATAAAAAATGCGGACACATTATTAAAAAAAACAACGTTCTTTTTTTGTCAAAGATTCAGAGGGCAAATCAACGCATTAATTAAAAAAACCGACAATCGTTACGTCTTACCTACACGTATAAAATGAGACAAAAACGTATCAACTTTGCAATTATAGCAAACGCGATTTTACAAAATTGAAACAGATCAGAGCCAAACAAGCCAAGCTGTTCACGTGGTCGTGTGAGTGGTGCTCATATGGTGACAGCCCCGGGCTGATTGTTATAAATTTCACATGCGTAGAGTGGCACAATCCATTTATAGAGAAATCAATGTTGCACACATTAGTAAACACAGCCTCGAAGATATAAACAAAGACCCCCGTATAACCTTAGCAGACAGAGCACCCATAAAGGCCAGCATGGCACAGGAGGGGGTGGGTGGAGAGCACCACGCCCGGCCGACTTTATCTCTCTAGTAGTGATGTTTAAGGCTACGTTGACCTCAGACAGGTCCAGAAAATCATCACTGGTGTTGGCCGTGAGCAGGATCTGAACTCGGGTCACTGGGTTTGTAGTGCAGTGCTAACCGCTGGACGATTACCCCCCAATTCACTATACCACCCCTCATCAATTCACTGCATTGCCCTAAGTGTGACCAACCTTGTGAGAATTCAGATTTCAGAATCTAATCTGGGTTCATCCTGATGAGTACTTCGAAGGGAGACTTAGTCTGGAAGGTTGCCAGTAGATGGGAGAACAGCAATCGTTTTTTGAATCAGGTGGAGTTGAGGGTCTGAGATTTCTCCAGGCACTACTCCAATTTTGCACCCACAAAGCAAACAGTCAATCACGTCACATGTGTAACAATGCAAGTTTGCCTTTCGACAGAGAGAATTTGTCACATGCTCAAAACGACCGACAAGAGGGAAGACAGCAAGAACCCACAGCTTGCGATTGTCTAAGCTCTGTGAACTTATGTTGGGATATTTGGCAAACTCCATACTGATGATTGATTCGAGAAGCTGCTCTCTCGGGACAGCCGCGTCGATGGCAATCATCATGCATCGAGCCGTGAAAACCTACATCATTAAACTCCATACTGGTTTCTTTATACATGACAGGAGTACCCGGAGAAAGTCCACAGGGGCGAGGAGAGTAACACTCAATTGCCATACAGATGGTTGATAATCTGCTTGCTGTAGTGCCCTATGCTGACAAGCCAGGATACGATGAACTTGATGCTCATTGGCAGGACAGTTTCACGAATGTATAATCCACCAACTTTCACCTCGAGAGAGCTGGATTACAGGTGTGCATAGCCACTAACGCCCAACACAAATCAAACACTGATTCATGACGACGCTCAAACGTTCTTCTTCTGAAAAAGGAGTCTTCTGTTATACAGTACATTCGGTTATACCTCCCTTTCCCCATTTCTTCAGTCCAAAAATAAAGATCCCACATCATCATAATCAATACCTGCTTTATTCTATACAGGGTCACGGGGAACCAGAGCCTATCCCGGCAGACAGAGGACGCAAGGGGGGCTATACCCAGGCGGGCACTGGGGGTAATTTACACAACAGGCTAATTTACCTAAGCAGCAGCGTGCCTTTGGGCGGTGGCAGGAAGCCGAAGTGCCCAGTCAAAATCCACGCGGACACAGGGAGAGAGAACATGCAAACTCCACATAGGAAGGCACCTGAGCCGGGATACGAACCCGGGAATTATTGCTGTGAGACGACAGCGCTACTCACTCTCACTACGCCGCCCCCGTATAACCTTAACATACTCTATTGTCAAGTGCTCTTCGCAAGCACCTATGAAGGCCGACTCGGTACACTCGAGTCCATCCACTTTGTCACGTCATCTGACCACACCTGCCATTCTATAATCATACACAGAAGCCCTGTATTGCCCAACACAAAATAATTTCCCTTTAATACAGCCATGGGATTAATCTGGTACACGATTATTGCCATCCCATACAGTACCCTTGTAATAATCTGAGAAAAAAAATCACCGTGAATGTATCGAGAGCTTCTCCTCTCTCCCTCGCGACGTGTTACCTCCAACATGGGCGGCGAAACGTCACGAAGGAGGAGTACTCGACAGAGCTATCCCCAAAGAGCAGCTTTGGTAAGTACTCATCACGTATCGAGCGGTGAAAATTTACATCAGTCAACCCTGAAAGTACCCCAATAGACACACAAGAAGAAGACACGTAAATAGATTCACCCAAAGTCCACAGTCCAAGCGATGCAGAACCACTGACACATCCGGTACAAAACTGAACATATGTACTGAATACACACTGTCTCGTCCGATATAAAACACTTCACATATGTGAATAATTAAAACCGAAGTTTCTTTCGATATTGAACCCTTGATGCAACCATTCCAGAACCATTCGTGCATCCCATATAGAATCCTGGTTGGATAGTGAGTATGGCCCTGCGGTTTCGGCTAATTCTACTCAAACACAGGCCTGCTGTAAAACCTTAACAATTTCGTTTCTAAACCGGACTGAACCAACAGCAGCGAAACGTCGGACAGTGATGAACGACACCCCGGCGTAAACGTAACAATGTCTGAGAACATTAACACGTGTCAAAAAACATACTGCGAAGACGACCTATTTAAACAGTACAAGCCACCGGTCGTGATGAATTACATCATTCGCACTGGGCTGACAGTATACGCTCACCAAATTTACAATCACTTGTAACGCATTGCTTTAACTCAGACACACGCAAGCATTGTTGAGAGGACCTTTCCAAAGGTAACTGCAGCAGATTATTATCCCGCCCTTGTTTCACGTGGGCCAACGACACAGTTTGGTTAAAATGAATGTCTGCTGCTGTACGACATTCGAAAATTGGCATTCCTCCGTTGATGGCGGAATTTATCAACGTATAAATGTTTATAAAACCCAGCGGTGTGGCAGCCTCGACGCTTGTCAAGATAACGAGTCCGCCCAGTTGGAACGAGCGTGGGACGCTGCTCGCACGCGGCTGACGGCCCGCGGCTCAGGTGGAAGATCTACCACCCCACAGTGTTTGCCACAACTTATACGGGACGACAATCTACCTCCCACAAAGTGGCACACGCGGTCATTTTATCGAGCGATGGGGGCTAAGTTGATCCGCCACCTAGATTTGAACTTGAGAATTGCTGGCTTCAACAGTCGTGTACGGAAACAAGCTGTTGTTGACAAACCGACAGTCTCAAATATGGCCAGGGCGAGTTTTTGAAGGCCACGGGGATGATGTAGTTTTGGTTGCTCCGCCTCCAATCGTTATTTTTTTTAAATGTTGTTGCCAAAACGGACGGTGCTGTTTATCTTCAATGATTTAAACAAAGCCGTTTTGCTCCTGCGAGAAAAAAAAACGAATTTGGTTGCATTGTTTCGCAGTGAAGTTATGCGTAAAAAAATACATTATTGTCTCTGCATGTTCAGTGTGGTTAAAGCCGCCATTCTCAACTGGTAGGTTGAGACCCATGAGTGGGCCGCGAGCGCCACCTAGTGGCCCGTGGAGACCATACCCAAATGAGCCTTGAGGTGCAAGAGGTTGGTAGTCTTCGCAAAGCTTCATGAAGAGACCCAAACGACTCAAGAGACCATCAACCCCCCCCCTCCCGAAGACTGCGTCCGCGAAGCAACATCAGCACCATCAGCTTCATCATCACCACCACGGTCACCGTCTGCTATCGCCTCAACTGAACCTTGCATTCGACCGCAGCCTGCACCACAACACAGCAAAGACAAATAGCACATTAACACATGCTCCGGCGGGGGCTGCAGCACACCGGGCTGGTAATGAATAGGACACACGTTTTATTCCATCAGCCGGTGCAGTAAGTGACTCAATGGTGCAAGAGTCTTAAATGTCCCTACAGCAGTTTCCTGGCAGATCGTCTGCTGTGGAGTGGACGAGTAGTGTGAAACAGCATTTTCGCCAGCAGCGATGTGAACAAGAAATTGCAGGGTTGTACTTTCGTTCGTGATCATCCATGAGATTTTATAAATGCTGAAATAGCGTCTAATGGCCAGCACTACACAATAAGTCACATTTTAATACGATGTTATTAGCAAAGTAATTTATAGCTGTACCGTTATGCAGAGTAGTGGTGTAGTAACAAGTGCCCTGCACGACTAACAATATTGTGCAGAATATAAATAACAACGGGCAGCACGGTGGCCCAGTATATCAATGCGCAAGGCAGGGATATACCGACGATGGGACGCCAGGCCATCACCGGGCAACTGCGGGCAATTTAGTGTGCAAGCCAAATAACTAAAGCAGCAGCATGTTTTTTGGACTGTGGGAGGAAACCAGAGTGCCCAGCGAAAACCCATGCGGACACGGGGAGAACATGCAAACTAAACACAGAAAGGCACCTGAGCCGAGATTCGAACCCGGGACCTTCTTGCTGTGAGGCGACAGCGCTACCCACTGGGCCACCGCGCCGCCCAGTTTTTATAAACTTTCGGTTCCAATTCTTGGTTGCCACATCAGTGAACATATTACATCTGAACTGGTCCAGCCTCCACCCACATACAAGTCCCTTTCAACCCACCACACTGACAGCATGGTGAAGTATGGTCAAACTGCTCACATGGCTGGTGACATGGTAAGGTCTTCATCCAGCAATTAATTGATAAAGGGCTGTAAATTATTATCATCAAGATAACAATGCTGTCAATATTTATGCAATTCTTAGCACAACATGCTCTAAGGGTTAGTGCCCCTAACAAACAGCTAGTTAATGTATGGCAAGCATGGCTCACTAGAGGGTGGTGTAGCTAATTAGATGCACAGCAGGCCACCTTCGTATCCCCATTGCCAACGTTAATCATCTGACACAAGGTGGTAATTTTATGTTGAGTCCTACTAAGGGAGACTTAGGCAAATCACAAAAGGAAAATAAAAACTTCACTAGATTTGCAAAACAAATCCCATGCAACTGTTTCACTATTTCTCTTTTTAGAATTCATATTTATTTATTGTACTGTGCAATCTTGAGTGCTGCTGTTTACTCTAAGATTATGGTTGGGCTTTCACCTTTGTACAAGTTGGTGCTGTGAGTTTGTTTAATTGTGCAATCTTGTGTGTTACTGTTTACTTTTATGTTTGCAGTTAGTTTCATTTATGGGCGGCGCGGTGGCGCAGTGGTTAGCGCTGACGCCTCACAGCAAGAAGGTCCCGGGTTCGAGTCTCTCGGCTCCGGTGCCTTTCTGTGTGGAGTTTGCATGCTCTCCCCGTGTCCGCGTGGGTTTTCGCCGGGTACTCCAGTTTCCTCCCACAGTCCAAAAGCATGCTCCTGGATAGGTTGATTGGCTCGCAGACTAAAATTGTCCCGCAATGCCCGGCGATGGACCGGCGTCCCGTCGTCGGGTGTATTCCTGCCTTACGCCCTGTTTCCGGGATAGGCTCCGGCTTCACCGTGACCCTATATAGGATTAAGCGGTTTCAGATAATGAGATGAGATGAGTTTCATTTATGTGCAGACTATTGCTGTGAGTTCCCAACTTACTGGGAATTTACCCTTTGATTTTATGCATTGTTACGTTTATTAGTTTGGACGTTTGTTATGTTGCAGGAATGCCACATATAGAGCTTAATAGTTCACTGGGAATTTTCTGCTGTAATAATAAACATCTATCAAACTAATATTGTGGTCCGGAATTGAACACAGATACCTGATATTGTAGGATGTTTGTGCTGACTAATGCGAAACTTTAAAAAGTACAAACACGTTCACATCTACAAATACACCCGCACAAAACGCAAAGCAATATACACTAATGCCAACCGATACAGATATCTTTTATAAAGCCTTAAAGAGACTTTTGTGACAGGTTATGTTAGCGAGCACTTATTACGGCTGGCATAGTATATGGGAGGGTAGATGGGCAGCATCACGCCCGGCCGCCTTTGTATCACTCGTGGCAATATTTACACATCGTACAAGGTACTTAATGGAGGCCGAGTAGACCTAAGGGAGGCACAAGACCGGTTCAGAAAATCATTAGTGCTGTTAGTCGTGAGCGGGATTTAAACTCTGGTCACCAGGTTTGTAGACCAGCGTGCTAACCAACTGAGCCACCGCTCCCCACTTCCTACACAGCCCACACACCCACACAAACCCACAAACATGCATGCTGGTAAGACCACAGCTGTAGTACAGTAATTCCCCCAAAAAACAGGATTAAAGTATACATATTTTTGTGTATGATAGGCATTTGCACGAATATACCTTCCCTGAAATTGTATACATTGTCAAAATTGTGTATAGTTTCTTATTTCTGCTGGCTCATCTGACCACCATTTACGATGAGAAGTGCGCTCCAATAGTTGCTCTTTTGGGATAGCTTGGCTGTGTTTTTTTATTCTCTGCTTCGCGACGTTACGCCTCCCACGTTGGAGGCTCCATCAGGCAGGATGCAAAACATTCCAAAGAAGAGACAGGGACCACTTGGCACAGCTATCCTAAAAAAAGCTAGGTACGGCAATTCTCATATGTCAAGACTTGAAAACCTGGTACACACATTGGTATTTACATGATCCCTGAACATAAACTTCGCATAGCATTTTCATATGCATGATTGGCTGCATGGATTTGCGAGCAAAAGAATGTGTTAACCAACGAATCTGCACATCGAGGCATACCTACTGATAGATGCTGTTGAGACTACTACTCCTTTGCACGTACTATAGTATGGGATTCATCTGGAAGAAATGGATATCAGAGATTCATAAAAATCTATGTTTTCAGATGGTTCCGAATAGGTCACAGGAAGAGACATTTCATTTTTTAATGGAATCTCAAGGCTTTTCATGGCAATATTCGTTGCTTGATCTATCAACATGTTAATACTCATGCTCATTATCTTAAACCGCTTAATCCTATATAGGGTCACGGTGAGCCGGAGCCTATCCCGGAAACATAGGACGTAAGGCAGGAATACACCCAACGACGGGACGCCAGTCCATCGCCGGGCATTACGGGACATGCTTTTGGACTGTGGGAGGAAACCGGAGTACCCGGCGAAAACCCACGCGGACACGGGGAGAGAACATGCAAACTCCACACAGAAAGGCACCCGAGCCGAGAGATTCGAACCCGGGACCTTCTTGCTGTGAGGCGACAGCGCTAACCACTGGGCCACCGTGCCGCCATAAACATGTTAATAGACATACGCAAATATTGCGAAATTAATGTAACTGTGGTGCCAAGTCTCGCGACCGCGTTGGGCTGAGTACATGTTGACACTCATGCTGGGGTCGGATCGGGTCGTTCGCCAGGTTACTCCGGGTCAGCATGCAAGCAGCCGTGTGTAAATGCTGGTTGGCTAGCGGAGTGGGGTGACATCGCGTGACTGGGTGACGTCGGAAGGGACCGGGAGTCGGGGCTGAGCGTATAAAAAGGGGATGTGCGAAAGTACCGGAGTTCAGTTCAGGAGAGATTAGGAAGTCAGAGTGAGAATCGAGAGAGCGTCGTCATAGAATGTGATCGTAAAGAGTCGTTGTAAAGTATCGTCGTAGAGAGTCGCGCTGAAGGCGAGAGTTCGTTCGAAGGCCCGTGAGTTGACCTGTTGGGTCGTTGTTTGGCGTTGCCGAATAAAGCAAACCTCATTTATTGAGATGGAGAGCCTTCAGAGTCCCAGTATGCCTATGCTGGAGAGAGAGCATGAGTGGCCGCCAATGCCACCGCGATTGGCGCCGGCGCATGATGGGCAGCAAGTAGAACCCATACCGGGGAAGTTCACGCGACACGACAGTTTGGTGTCAGAGAATGGGATGCACACCCAGGCCGGGGGAAGCAGTGTGAAGATCGCGCTGACATACGAGGGCTACGCTTCGGAGTCCTGGGAGGACTTCCAGTGACACGTGGCCAGCGCACAGCGTCTGGGAGGCTGGTCAGACAAGGAGACGGCGATTCGAATCCACCTTCAGCTACCGGGATGCGCAGCGCGGTTCCTGGGCAAGCTGGAGGTGTGGACCAGGGATGATTGGGCCCTGCTCAGACAGGCGGTTGGGGAGCAATTCGGCCGGATCATACCGGGGGCCACGCAAGAAGAATTGGTGCAGGGATGCAGACGACTGGACCAGTCCCTGCTCAACTACGTCGAGAGCAGCGACGCTCATTGATCAGGCTCACCTGAAGGAGGGACATTCCTTCGCCCAGAGCCTGGTTAAGATCGAGCTACTTCGGTATCTCCGGGGGACGGACTGGTGGCAGGAAGATGTGGAATGCTCTGAGCTGACCCTCGCGCAGATCCAGGCCCAGGCTCTGGCTTGCGAGAGTGCGGCACGTGGCCGGGCCTGCCAACGCAGGGGAGCGCTACTGGCCGGCGGAGATCCGGAGGATGAAGGGGACGTAGTGGCGGTGCAGCGTTGTGACCACAGAACGAGCCCAGCGGACCTGAGTGACATGCTCGGGAATATCCAGCGTCACTTAGATTCACTGCAGATGAGATCCGTAGGAGGATCCTCGGAGCGGTGACTATGGGCGTTGGAAGGTCGTCAATCATCAGGATCCCAGCGAAGTGCCGGAGACTGCCCAAGACCAAAACCCCGTGCCTG
>JAZEWT010000002.1:29619478-29642749 GCA_036362905.1 Mordacia mordax | reverse complement strand
AATTGCTCAGCAGGCCAATTAACCTAGGTAGCAACGTGTTTTTTACCTTACACTCTGTAGTATCAAGTCTGTTGATATTCAACAGGCGTTAACTGAAGAGACCAAGATACATATAATTTGCAAGTGACCTGGATTACCCAAATTATCAAATGAAAAACAAATACACAAAGCACAGCAAAGAAATAAACAGCAATCAGCACAAAAACACAGGATCACATGAGGTATGAAGAATGTAACAAATAATTGTTAAATCAAAGCTGAATATGAAATTCTCTGCAGCACAAATTGGCTTTGGAAAATTACTTCCAGATTTATAACGTGATGAATTTAAAATCTAAGCTACAGGAGCATTAAATATATATATAAGGTTGGCTATAAGACTCGTATGTATAAAAACAAGGATATATGTGACAAGATATTTCAAGTGAAGTTATCATGAAGAGCTACTACATTCAGCCGCTGTACGAGGCAGACGTGCGTTGAATTGAACTTACAGCAGCAATAACCTTCCGTAACCTAGACAAGCTGATTCAAATGCCTGTTTTATAAAAGTTGATGTGTCTCCAATGACCGTATATCTCTTAAAATAAATTGCTCCGTAAAAAAATATCACCGCTCTGATATTTTTTCTCGAATATATATTTCTTCGTCTTTTTAATATTGTGTTCAAATGTCCCCGATGAACCTTTCACATCTCACCGTGAAAAAGATTACGTTCGAGGAGAATATGAAGCGGAGGCGTTTGAGAAGTGATCAAAGAGGTCCAAGTTGACAACGAACAGCTCTGATGAAGCAGTGCTATATCTATACTCTCATCTCATCGTCAGAAACCGCTTAGTCCTGTACAGGGTCGCGGTGAGCCGGAGCCTATCCCGGTAGACACAGGGCGCAAGGCAGTGATATACCCACGATGAGATGCCGGTTCATCACCGGGCACGGCGGTCAATTTAGTCTGCAAGCCAATTAACCTATACAGCAGCATGTTTTTTGGACTGTGGGAAGAAACCGGAGTGCCTGGCGAAAACCCACGCGGACACGGGGAGAACATGCAAACTCCACACAGAGAGGCATCCGAGCCGAGATTCGAACCCGGGACCTTCTTGCTGTGAGGCGACAGCGATATCCACTGGACCACCGTGCCGCCCTATATCTATACTCAACATTCCTATACGACTGCAGTGCACCTGGTCCATCTTCATCATCACCACCATCATCATCATCATCGATTTCCCCACTCGTGACAACCCAGACTCACTCCTCACACTGATCGTTCATAGCTTACGTCGTTTCAGAGCTGCAAAGAAATAGTTCTCCCCGCGAAGTAATTAAATGTGCATGGCACTGGAAGCCAGAGCGGATTGGTTTTTTTTTATCCTTTACATAACATCAGAAAATTCTCTGTCATATTTTTCCCATTGTTGTACTTGCTTTGTTGTCACAGACATTCCGATGTTTCAGATGACGCGCGCGCTCAAACACCCCCACACACAACAAGCGTGCAGAGCATGACGTCAAACGTGTGCACAATTTGACAACGATCGTTAATAGCGCCTCTTGCAGTCGAGTCACTATTAACGAAGAGTTTAAACCTTGGAGGAATCACCGTGCATTTGTCTCGACGGCACACTTCGAGGGCGGCGCGGTGGCCCAGTGGGTAGCGCTGTCGCCTCACAGCAAGAAGGTACCCGGGTTCGAATCTCGGCTCGGGTGCCTTTCTGTGTGGAGTTTGCGTGTTCTCCCTGTGTCTGCGTGGGTTTTCGCCGGGCACTCCGGTTTCCTCCCACAGTCCAAAAAAAAAATATGCTGCTGCATAGGTTAATTGATTTGCAGGCTAAATTGCCCGCAGTGCCCGGTGATGGACTGGCGTCCCATCGTGGGTATATCCCTGCCTTGCGCCCTGTGTCTTCCGGGATAGGCTCCGGTTCACCGCGACCCTGTACAGGACTAAGCGTTTTCTGACAATGAGATAAGTGAGACACACTTCGAGCGGAACCCTCGCTTAACAATTTACTTCTCTAAAAAATATCACAAAATAACCTTTACGTTAAAAAAAGACCTCTCCAGGACTAGGAAATGCTCACAAGACTTTTCGTCAGTAATGAAAATCACAAGGCTTTTCTCCATTGAGATATATAGTGCGTGTATTCCATCTGATCTGCAAGTACTCCACTCCACAATTTCTGACTTTATTGAGCCAAGACTGAACATATCTATAGAAGCTAGCGTGGCAAATATACTTCTGACCGTATCTTCCCAAAATAAAGCGCAAGGTGTCGTGATACTGCATCGGCAGACGAACACAAACAACAAACCCAAAACATTCGTTAATATCACCGCGGCCCTAAAACGAACAAGTAAACACATAATACGACGCGAAGTTTCGGGCAGTGAGCCTTCTATGTTTGTCTTCATGATTTTTTTTATTATCGTGTCGCTGTCTCCTCAAAGGGCCCTGGGTTTTTTTTTTTCCGGCAAATAACACCGGTGTTCTGCCCCGCTGCATCCCTCCCCATCTCCTCCACAGCCCTGACCCTTGCTCTGCCGGGTGAAGGTGATGCTGCGGTGATTGACAGACGGAATTGCTCGGCCGTTGAAGCGAAGATCGTTGGTATAGGCGCCAGCGGAGCATGAGCCGCTCTGCGTTTTGAAAGAGCACTCCCATGCACATACACACACACACACGTGTGTGTGTATATAGTTATAAACACACATGGGTATATACACACACACACACACACAAAGTCAGAGTGATTTCCTGCTCAAATGAGTATTGAGGCAGTGATCATCTGTGAGCCAGTGCTGGTAATTTCAAATTCATATATTGGGAGCGATGCTCTCCGTAGCACGACCACCGTTGAATTATCCACTAACCGGTATTCGTTTTATCGACCCCAAAATGACGATGAGCTGAGTCAACCCCTCGAGCGGAAAATTGAATACGCAACCTTGCAGTTGCTCTACACCCACTCGCTCACTGGCGCGCGCACACAGAGGTATATGTACGTGACACATCAACATCATCGGCTGGTCTGCACCAACATACTCTGCTGGTCCTGGGGATTCAGTCCCACGGATTGAGTCCAACGGATTCGGTTCCGTTTACTATCCAGGTTCGGCTTTTGCTCTGCTGTCGCTTGGCAGGCAGCCAGAGCTATACTAACCTTCCAATTAAAAAATGGTTCATCCAGAGACGGAAACATTTGTATCAACATCGGCCGCCCATTGTGTTCAATGCAGTCTCCAGGTGTCTTCACTCCACCCTCTCATAGTTGTACCCTCTGAAGAAGGGCCATTGGGTCAAACGTAGTCTCTGTTATGATTTCCCAGTTAAGGCCACACGCAGTGTAATAATGGCCTAATGCAACTGAGTGATTTGACTGGGAATCTCATCTCATCTCATTATCTGAAACCGCTTAATCCTATATAGGGTCACGGTGAGCCGGAGCCTATCCCGGAAACACAGGGCGTAAGGCAGGAATACACCCGACGACGGGACGCCAGTCCATCGCCGGGCATTGCGGGACAATTTTAGTCTGCGAGCCAATCAACCTATCCAGGAGCATGCTTTTGGACTGTGGGAGGAAACTGGAGTACCCGGCGAAAACCCACGCGGACACGGGGAGAGCATGCAAACTCCACAGAGAAAGGCACCCGAGCCGAGAGATTCGAACTCGGGACCTTCTTGCTGTGAGGCGTCAGCGCTAACCACTGGGCCACCGCGCCGCCGCGCCGCCCCTTGACTACCCCACCTTCTGCGATAGACAAATATATATATCTGCCTCTGAACTCCTCAATGTCCAAATCTCAGGTGCTCACACTGTCACATATCCAAACGAAGTTCCCGTTCAATGCTAATTATCACTTAATCCGGCTACGTAGTGTTTTGGTGCTGATATAGTCATACCCTGAAAGTCAGGCTGAAAGGTGTCATTCCTTCTTTGACAATGAGGTTGTGTATTGATATCGGTTTCCACGGCTCATTGTATGAGAATTTGCCGACAAGAAGTGCCGTTTCGGAATGGCCGTGTCGAGTGTTCCTCCATCTGTCGTAACGGTTCACCACCCACGTTGGAGGCATCATCAAGCGTTTGGGCACGAATTGCCATGAAGGACTGAGGAGCAACCATCGACACGGCTCTCCGAAAAGAGCAACCCTTGAGAACAATTCTCATACAGCGAGCCGTGCGAACTCACATCAATACATTGAATACCTTTCATCGGGCAACACTGCATGAACGCCGCACCTTTACCGAAAACATTAGTATTATCAAACAAACCTCACATCTTGCTTTATCATTAACCTAGCTGTCGCGTTTGTTAGTTGTGCTGGAGCAGCGCTGCCAAAACATTATCTAAAAATAGCTCCGATACAATAACAGCAAATAAGTTTTCAACACATTATCGCTTAACTTTTCCTGACGATTCTGAGCCTCCGCGTGACGCATGTTGACTCTGCTTGGCGCAGGTGCGATGAGGAAGTGGGCAATGAGGGGCGGATGAGGTGGAGGAGCTGGGAGACGGGGAGACACCACTCGGTGGTGCGTGTGTGTGTGCGTTAGTGTGTGTGCATGAGTGTGGCCCCAGCGGTTAGCGCACTGGGCTACGAACCTGGCGAAACGAGTTCGAATCCTGCTCACGGCCAAGACAAGTGACGATTTTTTGAACCGATCTTGGGCCTCCCCTAGGTCGACTCGGACTCAAATGAGTACCTCGTGCAATGTGAAAATATTGCCACGAGGGAGACAAAGGCGGCCGGGCGTGATTTTGGTCACCCACCCGTCGTGTGCCGTCTCGACCTTCATAGGTGCTGGCTTACGGCACTTGACCTTATAGTCTGTTAAGGCTATATGGGGGGATCTTTGTGATGAGTGTGCGGTGGGGAGTGGTGGCTCAGCAGTTAGTGCGCTGCGTTACAAGCCTGGCGACCCGAGTTCGATTCCGTCTCACGGACACTATCAGTGACGATTTTCTGAACCGGTCCTGGGCCTCCCTTAGGTCGACTCAGTCTCAAATTAGTACCAGATGTGGTGTGTAAAACATTGCCATTCGGGATGCAAAGGCGGACGGGCGTGGGGCTTGCCAACCACCCCCTCTCGTGTGCCGTTCTGGCTTTTATAGGGTGCCGCTTGTTAACGGTTACTTGCCCATAGAGTCTGCTGAGGCTATATGGGGTTTCTTTTGTATGCGTGCGTATACGTGCGTATGCGTGTATGTGTGTGCGCGCGCGTGTGTGTGTGCGTAGAGTGGGTCAGTGTTTGTCACAGAGCCTTGGAGCGAGAGCCGTTAAAGCCAAAAAATAATAACCGTGAAAAAAAAAATAAAACTCACGATGTCACCGAGGCGAGACTCCCATACAAAAGCAGACCGTGTTTGCCCTAGGCTTCCGCGGACCATTTGAAGCCTTTTTACAAGGAACAGAACTCTATTAGAAAGGGTGGAACATGTGGAAAGCATCGCTTGTATAGATGGAACGCGTTAGGCGGGCAAACATTAGTGCGTTAATTTATAAACGTGTTCACATACATACACGCGCCTGGATGCACACACGCGCGCAGATACACACGGGTAGGCATAGTGAAGAGGAAAGTAAGTGCTGTTAGCGAGCACACGTTAACGGAGCTTGTTAAATCCAAAACAGCCACAGGGCACGGATTCACAACGATGCAATGAAGATATAAAACTGTCGTTTGTATTAACACATTATTTAGTGATGCTGCAGCTGCTGCTGCCTTGGTAGTACAAAATACAAACACGGAAACGACTCAGCAAAACATTCCATTCCCCTGTGGCCTTGAAAGAAAAAACACAAACAATATGGACGTTTCAGGCAATCGTCCTTCTTCACGGCATACAAATGTATTTCGGAACCGAAGTAGAAATCACGGCTCGATGTATGAAAATTGCTTTCAAGAGCTGCTCTTTCGGGATAGCCCTGTCCAGCGTTTTCTCCTCTCCCCTCCTTGCGACGCTGAGCCCGCCACGTCGGAGGCATCATCGGACTGAGACTACCAATGATGCCTCCAAGAGACGAGCCCTCAAAAGAGCAAATCCCCAGTGCGGTTTTGTGCCAGACGCCACTTCACACGAGGGGGGAATGAGAAGCCGCGGGATATCAGGCACCGGAGCAACTCGTGCCTGTTGGCTGTCCGGTCCTCTCGGCCCTCTTCTGTGAGGTCTACAAGGCAAGCGAGGTCATTGATGGGTGACACCAATTTCAGACTTTCAGGCTGATCAGACCTAGGCAAGGCCCAGGGCAGATTCTGTGAGGTGGCCGAGTGGCTCTGGAGTCATATTAACTGTTGAGCCACCACCGTTGCCACTGCTGGGTTCCTGGGTTTGGATTTGGATTTCAGTAGCCCATGACTGCACGAGGCGACACAGACATCTATATAGAATACAGCAAGTGTGCTTTTATATATATATACGTGTTATGTGTCTCTGCACTGAGGGTATCGGGTTCAAATCCTTCATAATTGCACATTTTATCTGCCCACCACTGAAGCTTTCATGTCTTATTTCAATTTCAGCTTTACTTACCACTTATTGATTACTCTTCTGTGGCTTCAGAAACCCGCCAGTATGCCGAAAAAAAAAACATCAGGAAGGAATCCAGGTCAAAATGACAACAGAACGCGTCATCAACAAGAGACGTCAGAAGAACGTGTTACACACTTATAACAAGATTTCTCGTAGGGTGGGTATTCTGGCAGTTATAACTATCAATAGAATACATGGTTGGATGTCGCTGAGACCGTGGCTTTCAACCGGGGCTTCAGCCACTCGTGATTACACCAAGCTCTCCAACGTGACCAGTGGCTGCACACGCCGACCATCATAACATAACTTGGAAGCACCGTCTAATATAGCAAATGTCTTCATCTCCAAGACTTAAACCAATTGAGATTGACATACGAGGAAAATTGTGTGCGGAGAATTAAGTTGTGGCCCTGGTGTGGATATGAGGCTATTCAAGTGACCTTAAACGTACTTCTGCGACATCATCTTCTAGAGCTATTCTTTGACAGGGTGATGCACAGCTAGTTGCAGAATTTCACAAACGGGTTGTACATTCATGCGTAGTGTAGAGCAGTGGTTTTCAACGTATCCAGTCCTAGGTGGCCGAACGTCCAGCCCTGGGTTGCCTTGCTGGTTCAAATTTGAATGTGTTATGATTTACTGAAATAAGAGCTCTCGTCAGAAGATTTTGTTGGGTCGTTGACACGAACATTTATTTTCAAGTGGGTCGCAAGAAGGACAAAAAAACACTGGTATAGAGTGAACGTACAAGTACCGGTTGGCGAGAGCCTATTACAGCGAGGAAGGCGCCACGAGATGGTGGTGCGGTGAGGTCTACGCCCGACCGCCTATGTCTACTGAGCCCTAGAGTTTACGGAGCGCATTGGGTATTCATTTGAGGCTAAGTTGACCGAGGGCAAATCCAGGACAATGCTCAGATATCGGGACATCTGCATACAGGGAAGATGTAGTAGCAGTAGTATTTGCGAAAGACCTCCTCACACATAGACAATAAAAATAGTTCGAGAGAAAATAAAACGTCCCTAATCCTATGGACGCTTGACTTGGAAGGGTTGCGTAGCCTGTATTTACCCCACGCTTAAGACAGCAAATAGCAGATAAGCACAGAAAATATGCCGCGGTCTCAGTATTTGCTGCTTAAAATCATAAATCCTGTACCACAGCCTCACCCATTTACCTTGGCTATAAAAAGCGATGCTGACACATGGCCGAGTGGTGGGACAACGGAGAACCGCAACCCACTGCGCATAGTCAACTATACCGTTCTCTCCGCAGCCATGTGTACCGCTTCGTGACCCTCGGGTGAAAAGCGCTCTATAAATGCAAATATTGTTATGATTGTGTCGTACATCGATTGACACGTCAATACATTACACACCAGTACCCGATTCAGTCACCCGCCCTCCTCCACCCCACACATGTGCGTCAGAGAATTGCTCCCAAGCACTGATCTTTCGAGATAGCCGCTTCGAGCACGCCTCCCCTCTTCACCACGTTCCACCTGCCACGCTGAAGTTATGGTCTCGAGAGCAGTTCTCAAACATCGAGCCGTGAAAAGCTACATCAACACTCGCGTGAACCAAGCAATGAAACACCCTCCCATCCCCATGCTCCAGGTTGGGTCCCCTATCCTGCTCCACCATGCACTGGTGTCTCACCGATCACAAACTCATCCGCCTGATGCCACATTCTACTCTAAACATACGGTTTGTTTTACAAGATACGCCAAATGAAATACCTGGCGCTCTCCACACGTGTGGACGCACAGGTCTCAATCCACTGCCGGATGAATGCTTCCCCACGCCCTGCGTGTCGAGAGGGCCATTCGACCATACTTCACTGCGATGGTGGGTATGGTCTGGCGAAAGCGAGGAAGCGCATAGCAACGTGAAAACATACTGGCACCGAACGGATTGTCCAAACCTGCTCTCAAATCGAGCTGACTATATCACATGTCATGCACAGTGGCTGCCCATTGAAGCACGCGAGACCATCGTTAGTTCCCAAGATTCGAGACCGGGCGCATTCCGCACGACGGGGTGATTTGTAACCTCCTCCTGCACAAACATTCACACGCCAGTCCGCTCTCCTGTGGAATGAACGAGCGGGCGCGCGGGTCTAAAGTTCTAAATCCTACAAAGTCGGGTAGACAAATAAATTCCCCCTACCTCACCCTTTTCCTTCTGTTGTTTTTTCGCAAGAGGCAATCGAGAGGAGACATCGCCGGCTTCAAACGAGGGCCTTTCAGACCCCACAGCCATGCGTCAAACCGTGCCGATGTAACGCACAGGCCACAGGTCCCTTTAATCAAACCGCTACGCACCCACACGCAAACTCCCTGTTGGGTTTGGTTTATTAATATTGTTATTTGGCTGCGATTCATCTTCCTCGAGGCTTTGTGTGACATTTACTTATCGGATTAGCAGAGTCTTCGGAAGACAGTAATAATAATATGCGCTGCCACAGGCAGACAAAACGATCCCCTAGTTTTTCATCGACACGGACTTGTGGGACACGCATTGTTAGCGAGCTAGTGATGGTGAAGTGTTCGACCACTGCGCGGCGATCCTGCAGGCGACCTGGGCTTGATTTAAGGCCACCTTTAGGTAGATTCTGCCTTAAACGAGTATCTGGTACGAATTGTACACATCGGGAATGGGGAAACAAAGGTGACCGGGGTGGTGCTGACCCACACCACCCGCTTGTACATCAGGTCTACTTTAAAACATGCTCGCGACCAGCACTTGCCCCAAAAATCCGAGTCTACACGGAGATCCTTCTGTATTTGTCTGTTCGCACGTAAACGTGCATGGGACATTGTGCAGCGGTGGCGCAGCGGCTAGTGCGCTGCGCTACGAACCCAGCAACCCGAGTCCGATTCTCGCTCAAGGCCAACACATGTCAGGATTTTATGAAGTGGTCTTGTAGAGCCCCTAGGTCGAGTCAGCCTCAAAATGAGTACCTGGTGCGGTGTGCATTCATCGTCACTTAAGGAGACAAAGAAAGTCGGGCGTGGTGTTGGTCACCCATCCCACTGTATTCCGTGCCGTCCTTCATAGATACTCGCTAACAGCACTTGACCCTTGGCTGTTAAGTTACATGGGGGAACGTTGTATTTATGTGCAATGTTTGTACACAAGACGAGCGCGCGACGCCTGTGCAAAGGAAATATACCCAACGAGACGCTGTGTACCATTGTACGTGAACACGTTGCGCGCGACTGCGCGGTAAGTGTATGCTGGAATACGACGCACGAGTGTTGTATTGCAAAGTCTGTGTGTGTGTGATGGAATGCATAAGCACACTGCACGAACCTCATATCGCCAAAATGACATCAGCGCTTCATAAACAAACCTCAATAGCCCTTTCCATCACCGGGACGCAAAGCGCGAGAGACAGTCGGGCAGCGAGAGCGCCCATAACCGGGAATCCTAACGCGTTTACGTTAGATGAGAAGCCGTCTATGGAGCCAGATGAGCGATATTATCTGAAGTGTCATCTCTGCTCGCCGATTTCCCCCCTTCCGAGGAGAAACGATGAGCGCTCACGAAGCAAAACCTGCCTCCAGCAAGACATTGGATGAAGGCGCTGTTGGCGAGCAACTATTACAGGGGAGTGCTCGGCACAAGAGCGAGCGGCTCACAAGCGGAATGATGCGAGTTCAAGCCCCGGTTGAGGGTTGAATCCGGCCATCATCCTTCGGCGGTGGACAACATCAGTACAGTACCCGCTTTGTGGGGAAGCCATATTATTGACCTATGGATGACTCGCTTCTGCCATAAGAATATGGAATTTACAACACCAAGTCAGAGCTGTGAAGACACAAGCACTGACCCAATGCACAATTGAGCAGGAAATCACTTGATCAGACATCCCGTGGCAGAAGGGGTCGGGGCTATGCGTGACGCATGCCGAACACGTGTGACCGCCTGTACCTCGCCAAGCACTGGCAGAGAATTATTCTCAAGAGCTGCCGTTCCCGGATAGCCGTGTCGAGCTTTTCCCTCGTTCCTTTGCGACGTTTCGCCTCCGACGTTGGAGACATTGTCAAACTTCTGTCTGGTTTATATATATATATATATAGTACACGTAGTGCTGAAATTGACGGTGGCTATATTGGTGTTGATTGATTCCGAAATTATCACCCCAGACATATTTCCCCCGCAATCAACAGTTCATCACTTTGTGTCTCGGCTCACTCTGCCTCTGATGCGACAGTTGAAATTTACAATAGCTCACTATCACGCATACTAGATATTTTGGCCCCAATCAAATCACTCTGTGTCTCAGGTAGAAATAAAACATCCCCCCTCGTATAATGTTAAACTACGGGAGCTCAAAGTGAATGCACGCAGGGCCGAACGGACTTGAAAATTCGGCCTCGACATCCAGCACAATCGCTGCAGGAAAGCACTTGATTGCACCCCGTGCCAATTACCTTTCCAGCATCCCAGCTGATGCCTGGGAAAAGCCCAAGATCCTCTTCTCGACCATCCATCGGCTCCTTCATCCACTTCGCCATTCATCCTCACCTTTATTAGTAGCCATGCAATGGCTAGTAGCCATGCAATGGCTAGTAGCCATGCAACTTCACTCTGGCATCGTTTACCCACTATTCAAAAGCGCCACAGTTACCCCTGTTTAAAAAAAACTGGGCCTTGATTACAGCATACCTGATAATTATCGTCTCATCTCAAATCTGCCATTCCTCTCTCAGGTCCTTGAACGTGCAGTAGCCGCGCAACTCAAGAAACAAGTCCTCAACAACGACCTCCTCGATCCCTTCCAATCTGGGTTCAGATTTGGCCATAGCACTGAAACTGCTCTGGTCAAAGTAGTTAATGACCTACTCGTCGTTGCTGATGCCAAGCATTCTTGTCTTCCTGGACCTGAGCGCTGCCTTTGATACCGTTGACCACCAGATCTTACTTGAGCGACTGGAGAGTGGAGGGGTCTCTGGCTGTGCCCTGCATAGGCTGAGCTGCTCTCGGAGAGGAAAGCAGGTTATCAGCCTCGGAGGACGTAACTCAGAGACCCATCCATTTTTGTCTGGAGTTCCTTAGGGTAACAGTCCTTGGCCCACTCCTCTTCAGCATCTACAACCACTTGGCCGTATCCTGCACAGCCTCAATTTCAGCTACCACTGCTATGCCGATGACATCCAAATCTATACCCACGTAAAAACCATCCATCAATGCGTCTAGGCTTTTCATGCCGTCCTCACTGTCAACTGTGAAGGCCTGGCTAAATTCAAAGTTCCAAATACTAAATGGCGACAAAGCAGACGTTTTGCTTCTCAGAACCCCGCACATATTGTCCAAGGCTGAACCTATCCAAATGATGCTTGACAAGACCATTGAAGTTGCTAAGGCAGTCGTCTAGTTGTGACCCTTGATTCATCACTCAGCTTCGAGACACACATCAACAAGGTGACGAAGGCAGCCTCTTTCCATCTTAGAAACGTAGCCAGTTTGCACATCCTGTCATCCTCTGATGCTGAGAAGCTAATACACATCATCTCTTCACGAATCGATTACTGCAATGCACTGCTCCCTGGCACCCGTCTACCTGACCAATCGTCTCCAATGTGTGCAGAATGTGGCTAGTCATCACTCGCACACCCATCCATGATCACATATCTTGATGTCTCTCCACAGGTTACCAGTTAAATATAGGATTGAATTCAAGATCATTCTTCTCACCGGCATTGCTCCGACATACATCCATGACCTACTTCAGGCACCCTTAACACAACTTCTCATCTCACCTCATTGTCTGAAACCGCTTAGTCCTATACAGGGTCACGGTGAGCCGGCGCCTATCCCGGCAGACACAGGGCGCAAGGCACGGATACACCCACGATGGGACGCCAGTCCATCGCCGGGCACTGCGGGGCAATTTAGTCTGCGAGCCAATTAACCTATGCAGCAGCATGCTTTTGGACTGTGGGAGGAAACCGGAGTGCCCGGCGAAAACCCACGCGGACACGGGGAGAGCATGCAAACTCCACACAGAAAGGCACCTGAGCCGAGAGATTCGAACCCGGGATCTTCTTGCTGTGAGGCGACAGCGCTAACCACTGGGCCACCGTGCCGCTTAACACAACTTTGATCCTCCAATACGGGCTTGCTGCACTGCCGAGATGGCGCCTTCATTTGATGGGTGACAGAGCCTTCTCGCGCGATACTGCCAGACTCCAGAATGTGCTTCCATTGGAGATTCGGTGAGCTGAGTCCCTGGCCATCTTCAAATATGTCTCAAGACTCGGCTTTCAAGCCTTCTGGCGAGAACTGTTAATGTGGCTCGCTGCCAACCTGCACATGCTTGGAATTTATAATTTTTATCGCCAACTTTATCTATCCATAAAATTATAGTCATTGACTTTCAGTTGAACTGTTCTGATCTTGTTGTTGACATGCCGTGCTCTCCACAGCTCTGTGCAGAGCTTTGTGACCCTCGCGTGAAAAGCTTTCTATAAAAGCAATATTTATTATCTGGTCTTTGTATGTCATCCTGTCAACTGTGAAGGCCAGGCTCAATTCAATTTTCAGAAAACTAAATGGCGACAAAATTGATTTTCTTGATGGAACACCGTACTAATTGTCCAAGGCTGAACCTATCTATTGATGCCTGATGACTAGAAAATCGAAGTTGCTAATGCAGTCTCAAGTGATTCTTTATTTCTCACGCACCTTCCACACACACATCAATAAGGTGACGAAGGTAGCCTATTTCCATCTTAGAAGCATGGCCAGACTGTGCAACATCCTGTCACCCTGCGACGTTGAGAAGCTAATCCACATCATCTATTCACAAATATATTAATGCAATCCACTACTTCCTGGCATACCTGCCGACCTTATCAATTGTCATCAACGTGTGCAGAATGCGACTGCTAGTCCACACCCACTCTCATCCATGTCCACATATCCGTCGTACAGAGACATCTTTCGACTACCGATTAAATACAGGATTGAATTCAAGACCCTCCTCACCTACAATGCTCTCACTGGCGCAGCTCTGACATACTGCACTCATCTCAACACAATTTCGATTCTCCAATACGGGTTTGGGGCGGCGCGGTGGCCCAGTGGTTAGCGCTGTCGCATCACAGCAAGGAGGTCCCGGGTTCGAATCTCTCGGCTCGGGTGCCTTTCTGTGTGGAGTTTGCATGCTCTCCCCGTGTCCGCGTGGGTTTTCGCCAGGCACTCCGGTTTCCTCCCACAGTCCAAAAGCATGCTGCTGCATAGGTTGATTGGCTCGCAGGCTAAATTGCCCCGCAGTGCCTGACAATGGACTGGCGTCCCATTGTCGGTATATACTTGCGTCGTGTCTGCCGGGATAGGCTCTGGCTTCACCGTGACCCTGTATAGGACTAAGCGGTTTCAAACATATTGAGATGAGATGAGAATACGGGTTTGGTGCACGTGCCCAGATCGCACCTCTATTCGATGGGTGAGCGCCTGCTCCTGCCCTGCTCCCAGACTCTGGAACTCCCATTGAAATTCGGTCAGCGAAGCCCCTGGGCATCTTCAAATCCCGTCTCAACTCACTTGTTCCATAAGGCTTTGACATTCTCTGGCTAAGACTACTAATGTTGCTCACTGCTGTTTGGGTGATGGTGCGCTGTTGACCTGTGCCTGCTCAGGAACACTTCTTCATTCCTTTGTTTTAACAATTATTTTATGTGTCATCCTTCATTTATTCATTATTTTACTTAATTGCTCTATTCTGATGCTGATATGCCGTTCAGTGGTGACGTCCCCATAATGTAAATATTATGGTGACGTCAACACCACTGAACGACAAATGACCGTTGTTGATGGTGTTGTTGGAGCTGGTGAGTAGCGGTCTGCTCGCCGTCCTGTGCGACGATTTTTCCGTGCTTGTGTTTGACTTGGAGACGAATGAAAAACGTTCCTCCTCTTTCCTCCGTTACGTTGTGCCTCCCACGCTGGAGAGCGGAGTTCTCCTCGACGCGGCTCTCTCAAAGAAGCAGCACTTGGAAGCAATTCTCACCTTACATCGAGCCATGGCAATCTATATCAATATAACGACGATTATCACATGGCCCCAGCAATGTCGACCGAATAATCAGACGATTATTGTCTTCTCCAAGCTGTGGATTTTTTTCCAGGTTCTCAGAGCACTGAAAATCCTATTGCATAGTAGATTCTGTTCAATCAGCAAAAGCTCTGCAAGTAGACCAGCTTGTTAGAGAACAAGCACCCATGGACTCCATTTATTTATTTTACATTTATTAAAACGAATAGAAAATACAGTTCTATTTCCCACTTGTAATGAGTGGGATGCGGCGGTAGACACGACATCTCTTTGTACAAGTTGTGTTGACGGCAATGTGTGCGAGGCTACGTGGCCATGCATGTGCGACTTTAAACGTTCACAGAGCTTTGGACAACATTCGGGAAACAAACTTGACTCATCTGCAGAGCTAACAACAGATTGCCACCAACACTTGCAGCCAACTTTTTTTCTATGGATGCAAGTCGACTTCACGGCTTTCGACCATGAGTTAAAGATTAGCTAACGACAAGTTCCTCAACCCCCCGTCCATCCAGACACCTTTAGTCGGCAGTAAACAGGGAATTGCAGTCCTGCAACTTTATAGTTTTTTACGACTACGACACATACGAGGTTGTGCTGTGAGTTTTCACGTTTGACACAAGGGGAGGAATAAATTAGGTGACGATTTATGGGAAACCGACGAGTAATTTGGACATGACATAAATGCGTGTTCACGCATGGACGAATCAATTAAAGATCTGCATGAAGACGTTTATGGTTGAACACTTCCATCGATCAGTCTTGCAGTGCTCCACATCAAAGATATGTACACTACCACGCGTCACAGCATGTACCACACGAGGGCAAAACGAAATTGATTCGTGACTTGAATTAGACCCCTGTGTGGCAGTTTGTGATACGTGAGAGTGGGTAGGGTTGTAACGTCACAATGCCACAACCCCACGAGTACTGAGATAGAGACCGGCACCGATTCGCGAGGGGTCAACTCATGGGAATTGGACTCCAGCCGGACCACCTTGCTGTTTAACTGGGCTGTGTGGCTTCCTCTTGTACCTCGAGGTGCTGTTCACCCTCACTCAGGCCCCGAGCTCAGAAATTAAAACACGCTTGAGACGTCATAAGGGAGACGTGGGGAGAGCAGTGGCGTTGGTGGCATTTCTCACCGCCAACGTCAAACTATCGATTGCAATTGTGTTTAAAAAATACAGAAGAAAATTCGGACGTTAACAGGATTGTTCGGCACAGCGTACACTAGGCCAAGCGTACACAAACTTCTCTTTCATATGTTAAGATCGCATCCCCAACAGCCACAGATAGGAGCCAGTGGGGATGAAGCTACAGCACAAGGCCCGTTGGCCGGTGAGAGGCCCAGGCGCTGTTGCTTCGAAGAGGAGAAATCAGATTCCCCATTTAACTCCTCGTGCCAGGGCCTGTGCCAACTACGCCGCGCCATTGGCCAGTGAAACTTCTCAGCGGTCGTGGAAACAAAGGCATGGGAGTATATGGGGGTAATAGGGGTGGGGGTACGCATGGCAGTAGGGGTGGGAGTAGGGGGGCAATAGAGGTGGGAGTAAGGGAGGGAGAACGCGTGGGAGTACAGGTACCGGATGCAAGTGGGAGTGCGAAAGTTTACACGCAGATGTGAGCTAGCGTACGGACATGCGCATGATGCCGGTAGCGAGTCAAGAAAATGAGAAGCATCCACAACGCAAGGCCCGTGTTAATGACGACATACAGAGCACGGGGAACGAACGCGCGTCCGACAGTCCGGAGGACACGGTAAGGGTCGTCATGCGTTAGTCGTGTATGTGAGCGCAACGGTTGCAGTGCGTGCAATGTCGATCGAGAGAGTGAGCGGGAGACAGAGAGTGAGCGACAATGCGAGCGAGATAGTGAAAGAGATCACGAGCGAGTGGGAGAGAGCGAGCGAGTGGGAGAGAGCGAGAGACAACAAGTGAACGAGAGAGCTGGAGGGAGCGAGTGATCGCGAGAGTGCGCGAGAGTGGGGACGTAGTGGCGCTCAGAACAGGGCGCTGCGCGTGTATCCCAGCACGCAGAGCGTGTGCAGCATCAGGTGCTGCACCTCGTGCCAGGTGTCCTCGTGAGCGATGCTCACCTGCGCCAGCTCTCGCACCACCTCCTCATGCTCACTCAGCTCGCGCAGGTGTAGCTGTTCCACGGGGGGGCAGTCGATCAGAGTGAGAGAGGCAAAATTTACGCGGATAAAGGTGCTAGTGAATCGCCGATACATTTATGCAAATAGCGACAATAGAAGGATGTATAGCTGTGGAGCAACAAATGGTTAGAATGGGTGAGTATTACACAAACATAAACAATGATAAAAAAAACAATCCTGAATTTGTTGAATTGTTTGGGGAGGGAGGAGGGCTTTAACATTCACACCACCTCACAATTCCATTCCCATGACCCTTTACCCCGTGAGTCTATGACCCTGTACCATCATGTTACTCTAATGCCTCTTCAAACTCATGACTCTCCATCCAAATAAGACCATGAGCCTGTGATCCTTTACCACGAGGCCCCCACAAGGCCATGACCCTCACGACCCTGCACCCCGCTGACCCTGCTGACCTTGAGGAAGAGCGCCAGCTGGGCCTGCAGCAGCTGGAAGTGTCGGCGGGAGCGCAGGCCGTGCAGGGCGGCGCGAAGGAATGCGGCGAGCAGCAGCGGGGAGCCACCCCATGCGGGGCTCAGAGCACGCAGCTCCAACTCAACCTCCCCGGGAGGCAGCGACGCCAGCTCACGCAGTGGCCCCGAGTCTGCGGCGTGCGGATGAGGGGGGGGGATGAAGGGGGGTACGGGGATGAAGGGGGGATAGGACAGGGAAGAGGACATGGGGATGAGAACACAGGGACAACAGACAGGGGACACAGGGCGAGGATGAATCTTCCCCTTGCAGCGTCGACCCGGATCGAAGGGGATCGTCACAGGGAGCCGCTGCGCACGATGGCTCCGTGTTAGTGGGGGTTACAGTGCAGATGACACCCCCCGTGTTCTCACAGTCGTTTGACTCCCACGCCTCCTCGAGGCTTCGGCTGAGCTCCGACTTAGGATTCAAGCGACCGAGCTGCACAACCTTGGTCGTGGCCTGCAGGTGCGCACACACACACACACACATACGCACGACAAAGATTCCCATTATAGCCTTAAGAGAGCATTGGAGGGAGTACTGATATTGCGTGTGAAGGTTGGCACGAGGGGGGTGGGTGGCTGGCATCACGCCCACACAAAAATACAAAGATCCCCCACATAGCCTGAACAGACTAAGGTCAAGAGCACATCTGAAGGCCACCAATGGCCTTCATAGGTAATCACTAACACATCTACACAATCTCATCCACATGCATACACACAATAACCACCGTCTGCCACTAAGTAGCGTAGATGTCAACAAGGCTTCTGTGCCAGGCCAGGTACACTTTGAGGTCACATGACATGTCAAAGGCTCACTGGCAGGAGGTCATAGGATAGATCCAGGGTCATGGGTTTCATGATCCAGATGACAACCAATCTCATCAGAACAAGACGTACACAGAAACACACACACACACACAAACACTTGCCTGTGAGTCTGTGTTGGTCAGGGCACAGAAGGCAGGGGTCAGCCCCGGGGTGGTTGGCAGGAAAAACGGAGCCTTTTCTGGGGCACGGGGAGGTTCCTTGGGTTTATTCCGTTTCTGTAAAACACAGGTGGCCAGCGGTCAGTTCACAGCAACTCACAGCAAACTCATTTATGCAGCAACTCGCGGTAAAATCGGCAGAAGGGTGACGCAGTGGTAACATCTGCGCCTCACAGAAACAAAGTCCTGCCAAAGGCGGTTCGATTCCCGCCTAGGGCGCTTCCCGCGTGGTGTGTGTGTGTGTGTTCTCCCACTGTTCTGCGTGGGTTTCCTCCAGGTTCTCCGGTTTCCTCCCACATTAAAAAAAAAAATTCTCATGCTAACATGCTGATATATAACGCAGTGTTTGGCATGTTGGCGCCGGCTGAATGTATGGCTGCCTTCCCCTTACCTCTCTTGGGTTTCCTCACACCTCTGTAACGATGCAAGTCACCCTGGAAAAGGGCGTCTACTAGATAATGAGTAATATTAATAAAATCACTACAATGGCAACTCAGCCAACTCACGGTTAACGTATTTCAACAGCAACTCTCAGTCAACTTACAGTCAACCGCTGCCATGGGAATTGAGCCAACTCAAACAAGAGCATGCGATTCATGATTCTTATTATTCCGTTGTCTCCTTTACGCTGGTCATATTAAATCAATTGCTGCTCTTGGATGATTGCGGGACCGAACAGGACCACACGCGCAGCGCGTGCGAGAGGGTGCGCGCTCAAAAACAAATCCCCGTTACACGTGTGTGAGCATGCGCATGTGTGCGCGCACATCCGCACGTCGGCTCAGCCGCATGTACAAACATGTTCCATCGTGAGACAAAGGTGGCCGCGTGCGGTGCTGGCGACCCACCCCTTCATGTGCATGCGAAACTTCCGAAGCCACATTGTGTCCCTTGTGCTCGCTATCAACACTTGCCCCTAGAGTCTGTTAAGGCATCACAGGGAATCTTTGTCTGTGTGTGCGCGCGTGTGGGTGGCGGCCCATACCTTGATGAGGTCCAGGTTGAGGAGGTTTTTCCAGCGGCTCTCGGGGACGGAGGAGAGCGTGACGAGCGAGTCGGAGAGCTGCTCGGGGGAGTGGAACTCCGACACCATCGCCTCCTCACCACCCCCGTCCACCTCCTCGCTCACCGCTTCATCTCCTTCCGCCGCCGAGTCGCCTGCGTCCACGCGGGCGGCGGCAACGCGGGTCGGTGAACGCGGGTGGGTGGACGCGGCTACGGTGAACTTGGGTTGGTGAATGCGGCGATGAACGTGGGTTGAACGTGGGTCGGTGAACGCGGCGATGAATTTGGGTTGGTGAACGCGGTGATAAAAGTGGTTCGGTGAACGCAGCGATGAATGTGGGTTGGTGAACACGGCGATAAATGTGGGTTGGTGAATGTGACGGTGAACGTGGGACGGTGAACGTGGGACGGTGAACGTGGCAGTCAACGCAGTGATGAATGAGCCGACGAGCGGCCGAGACAGCGAACAAAGTGCCACATGAGACAGCTGAGCAGTGACCTCAATCAAATGGTAAATTGTGTGAAGTGACCAACGAGATGGTGAGCGAGTAATCTGGCGAGCGGAATCGAGTGAGCTGTTGATCGGGTGAGCTGGTGAACGGGTGTGTTGATGTACGATTAAGCGAGTTAGCTGGTACATGAGTAAGCTGGTAAGTGAGCTGGTGAGCGAGTGAGCTGGTGAGCGAGTAAGCGAGTGAAAAAGTGAGCGAGTGAGCTGGTGAGTTGGTGAGCAAGTGAGCTGTTGAGTGGGTGAGTAAGAGCTCTGCGCACCGTGAAAGGTTCCCCCTGGAAGAGCCTCCATCTTGGGCTCGTAGTCACCTGGGAGAGGCCGCAGAGACACGTGGGTGTACGTGCTCCGGTTGGTCCTGCAGAGATAGCGCACGCATGCCAGAGACACACACACACACACTAATAAACACGTACGTCAACACACAGCTGAACTCCAACATGGGAGGTAAAATATTTCGAGGGAGAGAGGAGGAAAGTGTTACAAGGCTATGCTTAAAAACAGCTCTAAAGAGTAGTTTTCCTGCATTGTCATAAAAACCTACATCAATATACAAATATAACAATAATCACAATTGCACTTCTAGAGTGCCTTTCACCCGAAGGTCACAAAGCGCTGCACAAAGCTGCGGAGAAAACGGCATGTAAGCAACAACAACATAAGAATAGAAAATCAGCAACAATAACGTATTTTGTTTTTTTTTATACAAATATGAGCTGTGGAGAGAACGGTATGTAAACAACAGCATCAGGAGAGTTCAACTGAAAGTCAATTAGTGGCAATAAATTATAGGACATAAAATAAGCAATACAAAAACGGCAGTGATTCTCTCTTTCCACCGAATATACACACCTACATAAACATACACGCACCATGTGTACACTTCACCATATGCATTCCTATATAGAGACACCAGGCAAAGCCTGATTGACCTTGGCGAGAGTCGGGGTAGAATTGTGCGAGCGTTGGGCGATTGCGCGAATTCACTTGTGAGTGGGCGAGCGAACGTGAAAGCGCGAGGGCGAGGTGACGCATGGTTTGGCGGAGAGGCGAGAACTTTGGTGTGTGTGAAGATGGGCACGGGTGGGTGGGCGAGCGAGCCAACTCACCACAGGTAGATTCCCAGGTGGTCGCTCAGGGCTGTGGCCAGGTAGTCTCCCGTGGGCGACATGGAGAGGCTCACGACGGGGGAAGGCAGGGCGAGCACGTCCACCAGGCTGATCACGACCACCGCCAGCGATCCACCGTTATTACCGCAGCAACCCCACCACCACATACGAGCGTCTCTGGGTGTGTGTACAATGTGTGTGGTGCATGTGTATGTAGTGTGCGCAGTGTGTGTGCATGCGGGGGTGCGGCAGTGTAGCAGTTGGCTACACTACACGGTGGCGCAAGAGATCAAGTCCTGCTCACGGCCAACGCCAGTGACGACTGTTTGAACTGATCGTAGGCCTCACCTGGGTCGACTCAGCCTTAAACGAGTACTTTGTTCGGTGTGCTAGGGAGACTAGGGAAACGCAGGCAGCCGCCTACGGCGCCGGTCACCCACCTTCGTGTGCCATGTCGGCACGCTATAGGTGCTCACTAGTAGCACTGCCCCTAGTCGGTTAAGGCTGCACGGCAGACCTGTGCCCGTCCTCCTATCGTGCGTCGTGTACCAGCCCGACGGTAGGTCCCAGGTGCGCACGCTGCGATCCATGGAGGCGGTGAGGAGCCAACGCCCGTCCGGACTGAACGTCTGTGGCACGCGGAGGCACGGAGTTACGCGCAGACACGCGGTCAGATACACGGAGGGATGGAAGCGCAGACGCACGGACACGCACACAAGTGGAGAGGAAGATGTCCAGGCACACACAGAGAGGACAGACAAGCAGATGTGCACACAGAGACAGATATACACGTGGATACAAAAAGATCCCCCGTGTAACTGTATAACCTTAATAGACTACACAGTCAATTGACATTCGTGAGCACCTATTAAAGTCGACATGGCACACGAGCAGAATGGTGACCAGCCCCACGCCCAACCGCCTTTGTCTCCCTAGTTACATTATTTACACACTGCAGTAAGTACTCATTTGATGCTCAGCCGACCTAGGGGAGGCCCAGGACCAGTTCAAAAAAAATGTCACTGGTGTTTGCCGTAAGTAGGATTCGAACTCGGGTTGCCAGGTTTGCAGCCCAGTGCGTTAACTAATGAGCCACCACTCCCGAGATGTGGCTACGCACACGGCAACACACACAAACCTAGAGGAGCTTACACGTGGACACCCCCGTTTAACATATTCCCCGATGAAGTGGCACAGGCAAGACACACAGCCACAGGCGCACACTCGTGAAGGCGTGTGGTGAGGGGTTGAGATGCTCACGGCGTCTGTGATCTGAGCGCCGTGCCCGTTCAAAACTCTGACGATCTTCTTCATCTCCACGTCAAACACGAGCACAGAGAGATCGTCGCACCAGACGGCGAGCAGGCCGCTACTCACCGCCACAAACATCATCATCCACGACAACAACCGCCATGCGTCACTCAGTGGTGGTGACACCACAATCATCATCAACACCACCAACAATATCAATACCAACACCATCATAAACATTACCAGCAGCAAGCTCAACATTTCGCCTATTACAGATATATAATACACATATAAACCAAACTGGTCGAAGCCTGACGACGTCACCAACATTGTGTCGCAGGAAGCTCACTGGGTACTTTCTGCTACAATAATAAACATCTACCTAAACATCCAATGTGGGAAGCAAAATATTGCAAAAGACAGAATGAACACTTTACACGGCTGTCCTGGAACAGCAGGTTTTAAGAGTAAAACTGAAAACTCTGTTCCATAAGCAGACTGTGACACCTGTTGTCAAGTTACAGAGGTTTCGTCCCGGCAGTAACGACAACCATCCACGACTTTCTCTAAACGTCCGACGTTTCCCCCCTCCTCGCCGGAGGAATCTACCAGCTTGTGCCCCTTGCACGGGTCCACAAACGCCGAGTGTCACCTGTCGCGGTGCAGGACGGCGCCGCCCGGCGCCGCGGGGAGAAGCGTTTCGTGGAGGAGCGCGCGTGTCTTGAACCCCCAGACCCTCAGCGCCGAGTCCCCCCCGACCGACACAGCCACCTGGACCAGCAGGTCGAGGGCCACGGCTCGCACGGCGCTGCTGTGAGCTGCTCGGTGGCGCGAAGCGGGGGGGGGGCGCGGGGGTAGAAGACAGATCACGAGGTCGTGTCAGGCTCAACGCTGCGAGACGAGCTCTGCGACCAGCGGCACGATGTGCTCAGGATGGGCGCAGGCGCAAGGAATTCAACCGAAGCCTCGGTGCAATTTACACGGTAACAATGCTTTGAGGGCCCGGCGTCCGGGACCCTGTGGTCTGCAGTGCAGTGGCACTGCCCGTGCACTCAAAAGGCTGTAGCATCAACACCACATGACTTTGAACGCCCCGTCACATGAACCCCACGGTGTCGCATGGGTGTAATAGGGTAGGTGACGTTCCCAGACTTAACCTCTTCCCGAGCCACTC
>JAZEWT010000002.1:29557432-29572646 GCA_036362905.1 Mordacia mordax | reverse complement strand
GCTCGCGTTCACTCAGTTTCTATTTAAGCTGGAAGAAAGCGTTCAGCTGTGTCGCTCTTCTTAACAGTTATCCAGCGGTGGAGGGGTCCGCAATTTCCAACATCTCAGAGTACTGGTTTAGTCAGCAGGACAGTTAGCCTAGGCAGCATGTATTTGGACTGTGGGAGGAAACCGGAGTACCCGGACAAAACCCACGTCGACACGGAGAGAACATGAAACTCACCGCACATAAAGGTACCCGAACTGGGAGTCGAACCCAGGGCTTCTTGCTGCCAGGCAGCAGCGCGAAGAGAAGCCTGTTTACACGTCACCCTGTTCAAGCGCCGCACCTATGATAATATAGACGTCATCCATGTCTCAACCTGAACCAACTTATGTATCAATGTAGGGTCTCACGGCGAGATGCAGGAGAATTTTTCAGAAAAACTGCTCTTTCGGGATAGCTGTGTTGAGCCTTCGTCGACAAAGGAAACCTCTAAAAAAGAGAGGAGGATCGCTCGAGAGGGCTACACCGAAAGAGCAGCTCTTCAGAACAATGCTCAATGGCCACATCAAAAGACATGCTGCTGCCTACGCTAATTGTCCTAAGCCCTTGGATGTTGCCACTTGCTTACACATCTCTGCTGATCAATGCTGAGCAGAGCTTCATAGCCCAACAGTTAATCATCATTATAAGTACCCACTTTATCTTGTACAGGATCGTGGGGTGTCGGAGCCTGTCTCGGCAGACAGAGGGCGCAAGGCGGGGCTATACCCAGGATGTAACGCCAGTACATCGCAGGGCACACTTTTTGGAGCAATTTACTCAGCAGGCCAATTAACCAAGGCATCAGTGTGCCTTTGGACGGTGGGAGGAATCTGAAGTACCCGGCGAAAACGATTACTTCTAGCTTAAATAAAAATTAAACTGACTGACGAAGCTGTCTCTCAGCTCCGTCTGCTCTTCCAGGTGTCCGTGCCACGGAGGCTGAGCCGATATCGACGAGGTTGTGGGTTCAAACCCGAGTCTCGGCCACGCTCTCAGTGAACCGGGTTCTGCATTGAAGTGATATCATTGCCTCGGTCCGGTTGCGAATTACTGCACAGAAGAAAAAAATCACAAAACATCGTGATATTTAAACAATTGTTGATTGTTCATGCGTGCTCTCCGATTCTGAGACTGAAACAGGTTGGTTTCAATACAGTGCAGATGAATGATTGGTTATTTTTGACATTCTTTAGAACGGAATTCCAAATGCTCACCATTCACTCGTTATGAGTAGCGTGCCGCCCGGTTCAAATAGTGCCTTCTCAGCAACTCTGCGTTGAAGCGCAACTTAAGCACCGTCCAACAGGCAAAGCTTGCGAGTAGTTGAGCGCGGACGGAGAGTTCTGCCGCACAAGTTAGTCCAATAAACAGGCTTAACACCTGCTTGCCTTTCAAACGTCTGGGGTGTGGTGGAGGGGGTAATGCGTGTCGCCTCAGCGAATAAACACGCGAAGCGATTAAAGCAGCAAGAGAGAGAGAGAGGAGCGCATTTAGTTGTTGAGCATCGGCACCAATTCCCAAGCCACCAATCAATCACGGCGGACCGACTGCGCAGACAGCAGGAGGAGTGGCGGCTGTGGGCGTACACGGCCAGTGGGAGCGAGTTCATTGAAATCGCTGGGAACGAGGCGCAGACGTTGGATCTCGAGGCCACGCCGAGCGGGGTGGAGGGGACCTGCGGCTAGAGGGGGGATCCGCATCGACACGAGGAAGGCTTGAACACACGCCGTGCATAGGGGGCCAACCGCAATGAGGAATTATAATAATAATATCTGCACTTCTGGATTGATTTTCACCCGCGGGTCACAGAGCGCTGCACAGAGCTGCGGAGAGGACGGCATGTCAACAACAAGCAAAGACATATGAACGACAAACCAACGTACATTTTTTTTTTGTTACACATCTGAGCTGTGGAAGCGCGTGTGCTGGCGGAAAGTGTTTGTCAAGGGCCGTTAGCGAATGGTGCTCCATTAAAGCTGAGGCTGGCACCGCACGCGAGGGCGTGGGCAATCAGCGCCACGCCCTGCCGCCTTTGTCTTCGGGGCGGCGATGATTACAAATGGCACTAGGTTGTCATTTGAGGCTGAGTCGACCGAGAAGACGACCCAGGGGATGAGCGTCGAAGATATTCGCCACTGGCGTTGGTGGCCGTGAGCGGAAATCAAACTCGGGCCGCCGTGTATTTATAACGCAGCGCGCTAACCGCTGCGCCACCGCTCCCCACAAACGCATCAGTCACACTCTCGCTCGGTCAGTCGGGTGTGAATATTAACGCGCGGGCTGATGACTCGGAGAAAGAATGGTCAGCCGTCCTCTTCCCATCACCCACACCACCGCGTACCCCCCCCGCACCCCACCCACCATCACCCTCACCCACCATCACCCCCATCACATCACCCATCACCGTCCTCACATCACATCCCCTCTCAGTAACCCCCTCCCCACACTAATGCCCCGGGGAACAGAGCCCATTGTAGTGATGTTATTTATGATTCCTGGCAGCACCAAGAGTTCAGGGCGACATTCACGCATGGCTTAGGAGGAAACCGTGCAAGGGATCGCCGCTCCCGGTGTCACCTCCACCTGACGCCCGTCCATCAGCGCGGGCAGCTGCCACTCATCAGCAGCCATAAGCCATCGCGGGACTTTCATGAGATTCATGAATTAAAGGCGTTATCTGGTGACTGATACGATCAACATTACAGGCATGCACGGGCGATAGCGTGGAGTGGCCAGCACTTTGAGACGCTCGCTGTTTCGACATCACAAGAAGATGCGTGTTCGCTGCGATAACAATAACAATAATAATTGCATTTCTAGAGCGCTTTTCTCCCGAGAGTCACAAAGCACTGCACAGAGCTGCTGCGAGAACGGCATGCCAACAACAACGACCTAAGAACGGAAAATCTGCAACAATAACGTTTGTTTTTTGTTTGTATTTTCTATTTTTTACACATCCGAGCGTGGAGAGAACGGCAAGTCAACAACAACATCAGGTCGGCAGAAAGCCATCATCCTGGCACGACAACATTGAGCCGCATCAATAGTCCTCGCCAGAGGGCTTGAAACCCTTACGGAACAAGTGAGTCTTGAGACGCGATTTGAAGATGACCAGGGACTCAGCTGATTTTATATATAAACACAATGCATCTCGGATAAACCATTCCGAAGCCTGATGATGTCTCCAACGTGCGAGGCGAAACGTCGTGAATGAGAGAGGAAGAGGAACACTCGACACGGCTATCCCGAAAGGACGGCTGTGGAGAGAAATTTTCATTACACATCGAGCCGTAAAACGTACATCAGTACGATTGGTAGTGGATTTTACGAGTGGTGCAGAAGCACAAACAGCGAAAATAAGTCTCATTCTGTCAATAACACTGCGGCTTTAAAAAAAAAAAGACGTAAATAAATGCATAAACAGGCGACGTTTCGCGCAATGGCCATTTTTCACGGCACACAGAGACGACAGCGAAGCAGATTGACACGACCTCTGTGTGTGTGTGTGACGCCACCTCTCTGGCCTCGAACCGTCGGATTTAACGTGCGCTTTCTTTGCAAGGCAGCGATATTGATGAATGCGTTGAGCTTTCTTTTCTTTGCAAGCGTCTGAACGTGATCGCGATGGTGAAGAAGGAACGAAGGCGCGGTTTGGTTCTGTGTGCGTTGACAGCGAAAGGATCGACAAAACTCCGTTCGGTACGACACCCACACAGCGATGTAAATTTATATGTATAATGGAGCAAGTGTTTATGTCCACACTGGCGGAGCCGCGTTAAAATCCTTCACGAGCGCACGTTTTATTTGCACAACAACGGGGCTTTTAGGTCTGGTTTCATTTTCACCTCTCGAGTATCGATTACCCTTCTGAAGCTTTGGAAAGCCGGCAATGTTCCCGAATGGACGAAATGCGGATCAAAGCTGTCGTGTCAGCAGAAAAAAAAGGTCATCCAGTACAGGTTCGCGGGGGGCCGGAGCCTAATCAGGCCGACACAGGACGCAAGGCAACGATGTGAGGCCATCGCAGGGCACCGGGGGATATTTAGTCAGCAGGCCAATTAACACATCTTTGGACTGTGGGATGAAACCGGAGTACCCGGCGAAAACTCAGGTGCACATGGGGAGGACATGTAAACATGACACAGAAAGGCACCCGAGCCGGGAATCACATCTGAGTCGTGATTGCTGAGGCAGTAGTGCTTCCCGTGACTCCACCATGACGCTAAATAAAAATCGTGAGAATGATGTCAGTCAATTAGTAATGGTCATTATTGTATTTCTAGAGCGCTTTTCACCCGAGGGTCACAAAGCGCTGCACAAAGCTGCGGAGAGAACGGCACTCGAGAGGGACATCCATGGAGGAAATAGATCTATTTCGTAAACTCGTGCAAAGTTGGATTATTTCTATTGCGAGATAAGGAGCGACGGCTTGGCGAGTCCATCATTGAGCAGTGGATTAATCGTGCCTGCTAATGCTGATGACATATGCTATACACACCAATAGGAGCAGCAGAATAATGATGCTGGACAATCTTCATCAACTCAACAGGAGGATGATGATGAGTAACGAATTTCAATGAACCAACAGGAGTGCAACGATTATTTGACAAACATTGAGTCATCTATCCACGAGCATGCGCCGCTAACGGGTGCAGGCGACCACTCTACTAGACACAATCTGCACTCGTCAATAATGATGCGTCCTTAAAAGGACATACAACAGGAGACGTTTCGGACAATGGCCCTTCTTCGTAGCACTGAGAAAGGCCAGAAGGAGTCAATTAGAATTGGAGACTTCGCCGAAGGGTGCTAAATATTCAGAGGGTGTCCACTGGCATGACTTGGCCCAGTTAGATAAACGTGGAGCTTGCAGCACTGTCTCAGCACCATCTTGTGCGATACACTTAACCCACTAATTTGTTCTTGTTTTACCCGCCCGTCATGATGGGCTGAGCGTCACCTTGCCCGCGCCCCTGTCTCGCCATGGATTTCAAACTCTGCGCGGTCCCTGAAAATGTCCGATGCGCAAATGATTCAATAATCAACATGCAAAGCGAGCTGCCATTTACGTTTCAAAGTGCGAAGAGGTCCATTGAAAGCAATTCATTAAGCCCTCCACACACAGGCCGTGAAACCCATTGAGTGCGGGGCCATTGAGAGGCGCTGTCAGCGACACACACGGACACTCTCGCGCATACACACGTGCGCTCGCGACACAAAGACAGCCATACTTCGCCCCACACCCCCCGTACAGCCAACTGTTGTGGGGGGCGGGAAGGCGAGTGCTGTTAGCATTTATTATGGTGGAGGGGGGGGGGGCACCGGCACACGAATGGTTTCTGATGCGGCAGGGAACACGTACGGTCGTCTTTGTTTCAGCGGTTGGTGATGCTTTACGCTTTGCGCATGGCTTACTGAGGGCGGCGCGGTGGCGCAGCGAGTAGCGCTGCTGCCTCACAGCAACAAGTCCCGGGTTCGGTTCTCGGCTCGGGTGGATTTCTGTGCGGAGTTTGCGTGTTCTCTCCCCGTGTCCGCGTGGGTTTTTGTCGGGTACTCCGACAGACATACGTGACCTACTTCAGGCACCCTACTCAACACGACAACTTCGATCCTGCAATACGGGCTTGCTGCATGTGTCCAGAGCGCACCTCCATTCGATGGGTGACAGAGCCGTCTCGCGCGCTGCTCCCAGACTCTGGAACTCCCATTGCAGATTCGATCAGCTGAGTCCCTGGGCACCTTCAAATCTCGTCTCGAGACTCACTTGTTCCGTCTGGCTCTCAAGTCCTCCAGCTAGGACTGTTGATGCGGCTCACTGTTATTGTGCCGTGATGATGTCTTTCTGCCGACTTGCGCCTGTTCGGGAACATTTATTTCTTTCTCGTTTGTTGAAGACTTAAATTTTTATCGATTATTTTATGCCTAGAATGTATTCCTACTATTTGACTTTCAGTTGAACTGTCCTGATGTTCTTTTTGACATTCCGTTCTCTCCCTAGCTCGGATTTTCAACAACAAAAAACCAGCCAATGAAACGTTATTGTTGCTGATTTGCCATTATTATGTCATTGTTGTTATTGTGCCGTTTTGTCCGCAGCTCTGTGCAGCGCTTTGTGACCCTCTGGTGAAAAACGCTCTAGAAATGCAATAATTATTATTACTACTCCAGTTTCCTCTTACCGTTCAAAGACACGCTGCTGTCTAGGTTAATTGGCCTGCTGAGTAAATTTCCCCCAGTGCCCTGCGATGTACTGGCATCACATCCTTGGTATAGCCCCGCCTTGCCCCCTGTTTCTGCCGAGAGTGGCTGCACCCCCCCCCCGACCCTGTACAGGATTAATCAGGATCCGATAGCGGACTGGACATGGGTTATTTATTCATACGGATGAGTCGACACCTCCACAATCAGCCTGAGTCCGTTGCTCGTTATCCACCGCCACTGATGTTAGCCGTGGGTCGAAATAGAACTCAGGTGGCTGGCTTTGTGGCATGGTGCATAAAGTACCGCGCCACGGCTCCCCCGACTGCCACATATGATCAGGGACACTTGATCGCACACAAACAAAGATCCGCTTATAATAGTTCTCGGATTGTTTGTGCAAATGCTCTTCGCGAGCAGCTATGAAGAGAAGACACATGTTCATCATCACAGCAGAAAGCACCCAGAGAGCTTGCAAGCTCTAGATGCGGAATTCCTGCAACACAATATTCACTTCTATCTCTAAAACTGATTGCTCTCTAACACTGACTCCTATCTCGAACACTGACTCCTATCTCTAACACTTGCTCCTGTCTCTTACGCTGGCTCCTATTTGTGGCATTGGCTCCTGTCTGTGACACCGTTTCCTATTTCTAATACTAGATAGATTTTTATTATTGCAACAGAAAGTACCCAGTGAGCTTGCAACTCTAGATGCGGGATTCCTGCAACACAGCCGACCTTGGAACTGACCAACGGAACATGGCATGAAACCGAAGGGCAAATAAGCTTATTCACAGCAACAATCTGCATGAAAGCCGGCATGGCACACGAGAAGGTAGGGGAGCCAGCAACACACCCGGCTGCCGTTGTCTCCCCAGTGTTAATGGTTTTACAGACCGCACCAGGTACTCATATGGAGGCTGAGTCGACTTAGGGGAGGCCCAGCACCGGTTCAAGAAATTGCGTTAACCGAGAACGGTAATCGAATTCGGGTTCTTAACACAGCGCGCTCGTCACTACACCACCGCTCCCCAACAACAGCAGCAACGATAGCCATTCATCACTAAGTGGCGGTAACGTTACTACGGTGCTTGTGCCAGGCCAGGTGCACTTTGAGGCCACGTGAAGTATCGAAGGCTCGTCGCCAGGAGGTCAGGGGCAGACCCAGGTGTCATGGGTTGCCACCGCTCCCCACAAAGACACACTGACACATATTCACATGCACAGTAATGCACACACCCGTACAAAGCATGAACACAAAACCTTAACACACTGTCGGGTCAAGTTCCGTTAATACGACGGTATATACATTCACACTCTCGCACAGACGGACACAAAGAGAAAGCCCTCTCGCAGAGTCTTTGACTTGCTGTTGGGGCAAGTGCTTTAAAGAATGATGAACATATCTTAAATCTCCTTCGCATCTGTCCATCGACCAGTATTTACGGGAACCCAACAGTTAGCCGTCGATCAGAGGATTGTGCATAGAGAGGTAAAGTGTGGGTACCCCTTATTCTACCAGGACGTCTGGTTAGCGTGGAAGAGTAGACCAATTTTCCTACATATGTCCCTCGAGGAGAGAGAGCCTTCCGCCAGTGGTGTTGCGTGTAGGGAATTACAGGGCTTAACCTTAAACAAAAACAAAGACAATCTGTGGATTATTAAAAAAAGAGGCTTTACCCATTTTCTAGCAATAATAGTGTTAAATTCTTAAAAACACCACATACACTTTTCATAACTTTTCAAGTTTGCAAAAACCACACACGTTGGTGGTAAATACTTCATCAAAGCATGTTGTTTGCAGTATTTATCGCCAGCGCGTGTGGTTTTTGCAAACTCGACACTTTATGAAAAGTGTCTATTTGGTGTTTTAAGAACTTAACACTATTATTGCCAGATATAATTGGTGAAGCCTGTTTTGTTACAACTCTACTGGTACCGTTAGCAATCTGTGGATTAATTATTTTTTTCTAAAATCCCACTGCAAGCGGTTAACCGGTGTAAGACTCGCAGAACAGGTAAGCAATTCCGAGAGGATTTCCGTTTTGCTGGCTCTCGAGTAAAGCCTTCAGTGGGCTGCGAACTCCACCTAGCGGTCCGTGGAGACCAGACCTAGGTGGGATAAGTGGTGCAAACGGTGGAGAACGCCCTGTTTAAATCAACACGGCTGTGCTACATAGATAGTGGGTGAGAGGGGAGGAGGACGTGGTTTTGTAAATACACAACACGGTGGGTGACTGCGCTGCCGAGGGGGTTATCGTGTAGGTGGTGTAAATCACCACCAAGGCAATCGCGGTTTTATTCTGCAAATAGTAAAACGGAAAAGGTTCAATCACTTGATAACCATCTGCCACGTTTATGTTTACGCGAAATTAGCCTAACCATGCATGCCGCGGCATGCGAGGTTGCAATAAAGATGTACCGCACAAGAGCGCATTCCCGGTGTAACCTGCAATGTGCGCGTGTGCAGCCACGTGTGTGTCTGTCTGCGTGGGGGCAGCGGTAGCGCAGCGGTAAGCGCGCTGTTACAATCCCGGCGACCCGAATTCGAATCCCGCTCACGGCCAACACCAGTGACGATTTTCTGAACCGGTCCTGAGCCTCCCGCAGGAACATTGCTACCAGCGAGACTGAAGCTACCGAGCGTGGTGATAGCGTAGCCTTAACGCATTAGCACTTGACCCTACAGTGCGTTGAGCCTACACAGAGGATCTTTGTGTGTGTGTGTGTGTTGGGCAGTGGTGGCGAGATGGTTTGGTCTCCCGGTGACCCGAATACGATTACTGGCCTCACGACGAACATCAGCGGCGACGAGTAATAATAATAATAATTGAATATCTAGATCGCTAATGTCTGAATCGATCCTGGGCTTCACCAAGGTCGCTTCAGCCTAAAATGAGTACATGTTACGGTGGTTAAATTACATGTCTGGGGAGACAAAGGCGGCTTCGATAGTCTCTCAAGGAACCTTTGCCTGTGTGTACGCAGCGTTCCCAGGGGGTAGAAGAGGGCGCATGCTGCGAATGGCTTGTGCAGGATTAGGCTCAAGTCGCAACTGCAACTGATACAGAACACAGCAGCGCTCCCACTCTGTAACCAACACTCGTGCCTTGTTAGGCACGAGTGTTGACCCAGCGCTCTCACGCCCCGAGTTAAGCCTCTTGACTCCCCCATCACCTTGCTGCATAACTGCTTATCTACCCACCTATCTGCTTACCTGCCCGCCGCCTGTTCAATTATAACACCCGGACACCTTGCCTGCGTGCCTCGTACAGCAAATAAAGACAAAGACACGGCACACTAAGGGGTGGGTGACCAACACCACTCCCGGCTGCCTTTGTCCCCCTAGTGGCAATGTTTTCACATTGCACTAGGTACTCATTTGAGGCTGAGTCGACTTAGGGGAGGCCCAGGACCGGTCCAGAAAATCGTCACTGGTGGTGGCCGTGAGCGGGATTCGAACTAGAGTCGCCGGGTTTGTAGCCCAGCGTGCTAACCGCTGGGACACCGCTCCCCACATATCCAATTGACGATTGAATCTGAAAACTGCTCTTTCGGGATAGCCGCGTCGATCGATCGCTCCTTCTCTCTCCTTCGCCACGTTCCGCCTCCCACGTTAGAGGCATCCTCAGGCGCGCTATGACTGAGTGCTAGGTGTGACTGTGCTGGTTTATATATGTCGTCAAACTCACTCCCCTGCCGGGCTACCCCTTTTCCATTGCCTATCTCGCATATCATCATGCATTGTGCAGTGCTTGTGACCCTCGGGTGAAAAGCGCTCTATGAAGGCAATTATTATTATCGTGAAACCTACATCAGTGCATTGATACAATTACTCACTCACTCACTAACCTGCCTTTACAGTCACCCACCAAACTTGCCCAGCCTCCAAACCATACATCATATACGGACGAAATTGCATATCTATTCGCGCTTACCACTCATATAACACTTATCAACTCCCTCGTTCACCCAACCACTCAGCTATATTGAGACATAACCACAAATTTCCAGCTAAACAGCGCTCTATAAATGCAATTATTATTATTAAAATCAACTTACCCATCAGGGATTGGGTATCGGGATGGTGGGGTTTATTGGGGGAGGGGTGTTGGGGGGTGATATTGGGCCACCTAGGAAGTAAAATTAAACCGTGTGTATACACTCGTGCTATTTACATTGGTCTGCCTGAACAGCGATTCTCATATGAGAGGACACACCCATCCACTTGACTTGACAAAGACCCCCCGTATAGCCTTAGCAGACTGTACGGTCAAGTGTCGTTAGCAAGCACCTATGAAGGTCGACACGGCACACCAGGGGGTGAGTAACCAACAACACGCCGGGCCGTCTTTGTCTCCCAGGTGGCAATGTATAGAGTGTACCAGGTACTCATTTGAGGTGGAGTGCACCTAGGGGAGGCTCAGACCCGGTTCATAAAAATCGTTACCGGTGGTGGTGGTGGTGGTGTTGGTGGCCGTGTGCGGGAATCGAACTCGGGCCGCGAGATTCGTGGCGTGGCACGCCAAGCGCTGAGCGCTGAGCCACCGCCTCACTCGACGTTCAAGCGTATGCCTCCGTTAATCCTGACATAGCGACGGGTGCTGGTGCAGTCGGAACGATTCCTCCTGTGCCGGCTTTATCTCTCCGAGTGCCGGTGGTTACACAGAAACAATGTGCTGGCTGTCAGAGTGAAGAGAAGTCAAAATCCGAGTGAATTCGCTTTCATTAAAATTTCACGGCGTGCACTGCTCTGGTTTTACGTTCTGAAAAAAAAAACCCAATTTCTTTAAATCCTGACATCTGCTTTAGAAGCTGTCACACACACACAGCAGCCGGTAGCGAGTATACAAAACTTACCGTATATTCCATCCGAGTTTCCGGTATTTAAGCCCTCATGAGATGGAGCCACCACTAACCAAATCACACAGAACGCGCTCGAGATAGCGAGAGGTGAAAAGTTAAGCAGCCTCGAGCCCGGACAGTGTTTGGGTAGGGAGGATGCTGGGCTTGCTTCGCTGTCAAGAGCGGCTGCAGAGGACCTCATCAATATCCATCGGTGTACCGTACTTCCTTTGTGTATGCACTTCATATGCCGTTCTCTCCATAGCTCTGTGCAGTGCTGTGTGAAAGGCGCTTTATAAATGCTGAACGTTAATGTTATGTTCACGAAATTACAGGGTGGTCCACTTGTCTTGTCTCAGCTCATCTCATTGTCAGAAACCGCTTAGTCCTGCACAGGGTCGTGGTGATCCAGAGCCTATCCCGGCACACACAGGACGCAAGGCAGGGATATACCCACGATTGGACGCCAGTCCATCACCGGGCATTGCGGGCAATTTTGTTTGCAAGCCAATTAACCTATGCAGCAGCATGTTTTTTGGATTGTGGGAGGAAACCGGAGTGCCCGGCGAAAACCTACACAGACACGGGGAGAACATGCAAACTCTACACAGAAAGGCACCCGAGCCGAGATTCGACCCCGGGACCTTTTTGCTGCGAGGCGACAGCGCTACCACTGGGCCACCGCGCCGCCCTCTTGTCCTATGTGACCTCATTTAAATTACTCCTCATTTTTCCTTTTGCTTTTGCTCATTAATTTCCGTTTTGAATGACCGTTACTCATATATTTCAGACGGTTGATAAGCGTCTATATAAACGATTGAACAGCGGCTTGCATTGAGGGGCGTATGCTCTCATTAAATATCACAAAACTGGGGGGGGGGAGGGGGAGGGGAATTGTTAACGACATTCGAGAGGATTTATGATTGCTCCCAAAAGATGCTGTTTCGGGACAGCCACGTCGATCGCTCCTCCTCTCTCCTTTGCGACGTTTCGCCTCCCACGGGGGTTCGTGGGAGAAGCGATCGACACGGCAATCTCGAAAGAGCAGCTTTTAGAAGCAATTATCATGCATCGAGCCGTGAAAACCCTCATCGAGACATTCGAGAGGATTTTTGTGAAAGATTTAACAAAGCAGCGTCTCGAATATGTACTGAGATCGGGACATTCGCCATTTTTTCACACGATCAATTTTTGACGAGACGGTTTTAAATAACTGAATAGGGGTCACAATTTATCTGGGCTGCCACTATACAATTACTACATAGGCTGTGTATTCGCGCCTCACCCACTGTAAAAGTAGCTGAACGGTTACATCACGTTGAACGCAATGTGTGCGTGGATTTGTGTGCAGAATCTCTCTTCCCAACAGATCAATACGCAGCGGAGCCGCGGAGGAATGTCGCACAATTTGACAAGTGCCGGAAACGAGTTAACAACTTCACCATTCATGTGGGGCGGCGCGGTGGCCCAGTGGCTAGCGCTGTCGCCTCACAGCAAGAAGGTCCCGGGTTCGAATCTCTCGGCTCGGGTGCCTTTCTGTGTGGAGTTTGCATGCTCTCCCCGTGTCCGCGTGGGTTTTCGTCGGGTACTCCGGTTTCCTCCCACAGTCCAAAAGCATGCTCCTGGATAAGTTGATTGGCTCGCAGACTAAAATTGTCCCGCAATGCCCGGCGATGGACTGGCGTCCCGTCGTCGGGTATATTCCTGCCTTACGCCCTGTGTTTCCGGGATAGGCTCCGGCTCACCGTGACCCTATATAGGATTAAGCGGTTTCAGATAATGAGATGAGATTAGACCATTCATGTGTCCTTGTTGTTATTGACATGACGTTCTCTCCGCAGTTCTGTGGAGCGTTTTGTAACCCTCGGGGGAAAGGTGCTCTGGAAGTGCAATTATTATTATGATTGTGAACATTCGTCAACATTTTATTATAATTATTTTCTGGTATTGTTATGAATTTTTACCCAGCGACTCGAGGCATCACATGAGCTAGGGAAGAGGTTCTCCAAAAAAATTCTCTCCCAGAAAGACTTGCGAGTCAATGTCTCATTACCCCTCCAACCCGCTCAGCCATCGACTAACCCAGTCATTAACTCACCCATCCACTAACTCACGAACCCATTCACCCACCTGCACACATCCTCTCCGGACGCGCTCACGCGCTCACACTTGCACCCAGTCACTGACCTACACAGCCACTCACACCAACAACAACAACCGATATTCGCCACTAAGTGACGGTGACGTCACCACGGCGCCTGTACCAGGCCAGGTGCACCTTTAAGCCACGTGAAGTGTCGAAGGCTCGCCGACAGGAGGTCACGGGACAGACCCAGGTGTTATGGGTTGCCTGACTGAAATGACTGGCAGATGAACCACCTATGCTCTCGACTGTCAACTAGCTGTGTTTTAGCCACCTAACGCTCCGCTCGTTGTTGTGAGCGTTGCTCCTCCACCCTTTGTTGTTGTTGGCGACTGCCTCCAACTGCCCCGTAGAGTCCTTCACGATCCTCCTCCACAGAGGTCGATCTTGACACCTCTGGTACCAGTCTTCAGCAAGTCTACTTAGCTCCAGGTCCTCCTGTGCCACATCAGCCCATTTTTTCTCTAGCCCGTGCCGTGCCCGTTAAGCCCCCTCTATCTGGCCAAACAGCAACTGCTTGGACATGCGGTGGCTGGGCATGAGGGCTACATGCCTAACCACCGCAGCCTCGCCTGCCAGAGGAGCTCACCAATAGGACCTTATCCAGATCTTTCAAGAATTCGTGGGCTCCTCACACAATCCAACCTTGTTTAACCCAGGATGGATCATAGGCAGGCAAGCCGGACAGTTTCAGGATGGTGCAGATGTTCTGCCAGGGGCGTCCACATTTCGCAAGCATAGAGAAGAGAGGGCACGACTGCAGCTGAGAAGACCCGAAGCTTCGTGTGGAGCGACAGGGCCAGGCAGCTTCCACACAGCATTACGTAGCCAATGAAACGATAATGCTGCCCGACCGATTCGGAGCGAGACCTCCGCTGTCAAACTGGAACCAGCCATAAGCACATTGCCTAGGTAAGGAAATTTATCCACTGTCTTCACAACTGCCCCATCACTCATGGAGGTGGAGTACTTGGTGGCACTAAATACCTAGACAGGTGCTTTGTTTTGGTGGGACTGATGGTAAGATCTCACCTTTTTGTGGCGTTTTCCAGGTTCAACAGTAGAACCCCCAGCTCCTCCTCCTCAGAATGAGCAACAATCACCAAATCATCGGCAGATAACATGGTTGGCCAATAGGGAGTCATCCCTTGACCGCACCCGGGCATCGATCAGCCTCCCATTGTACCTGTACCAGATGGGAAGTCTACTGGAACATCTATGGAAAGCCTCTCGAACTACATGGTCTATAAAGATGTTGAATACTGGAGGAGCCAGATGGTATCTCTGTCGCACCCCAACGTGAACAGGGAATGGCTCTAACTCCTGACCACGTAGTTTTACCTGGGCTTGCCAACCCTCATGAAGGTCCTTAATGATGGTGAGCAGGGTGTCAGGGATCCTGAAAACACGAAGAACAATCCACAGCCCTGGCCTACTCATGGTATCGTAGGCCTTGACCAGGAAAATAAAGCAGAGATGCAGGTTCTGTTGGAATTCCTTACATCTCTGCTGTGGCAAACCGGACAGAGAATATGGCGTCTGTGTAAGACCGCCCTGGCCTAAAACCACATTGGGGTTCCACAAGACTCTCCTCAGCGTGCCTAGCAAGGCGATATTGAATGACTCTTGCTAGGATCTTTCCCGGCACACTGAGGAGCGAAATGCCCCTGTAGTTATTGCATTCCGTGCGGTCCCCCTTCTTAATGAGGGGGACACTAGAGCATCCTTCCATTCTTGCGGGACCCTTCCTGTGCTCCAGACGGTTTTAATGATGTCATACAGGGTAATCTGCAGACAAGCAGCAGCTTCCCTCAACATTTCGCTTGGAAGATTATCTCTGCTCGATGCTTTTCCTGGTCTCAGGCTCTGGATCGCTTTATGTACTTCCTCTCTTGGTGCTATATCCGCCAGCCACTCACAGGAGGTGGCTACTTCTTCCATTATTTGAGGTACCACAGCCCCAGTAGGGTCACCCCCATGTTGTACCATGGTGTTAT
>JAZEWT010000002.1:29501769-29512215 GCA_036362905.1 Mordacia mordax | reverse complement strand
GCCAACATTTGCCTGACACTGCGTCCGAATTATTATGATATTATGTATAGGCCAACGAAATGATGGGAGAAAACCGGAGAATCCGTGGGAAACCCACGCGGAGCAGGGGGTGAACACATAAACTGCGCACAGAGAGAGGATGTTACGAATCCTCCACCGTGCCACCCCACTAATCAGGTTCGAGCCTGGATATCGCTCGGGCGGGTGATCAATCCCGGCAGCTATAAACCAGGGGTAGTTACAGGGTAATGCAGCAGACTGCCTGTGCTTCACGAACGCGCGCGAACCGTCCGCGCTGAAGTATGGTCAAATGATTCCGCACAACCCGCATACTAGTCCTCATCCAGCAGCGGAGTGGCAGAAGAGCTGAAGGTGTATTGTGGACAACAAGCAAACACCGTCTCTGACTGTCAGCGATTACGACGTTGAGTGAGTGACGACTTTGAGTGATGTAATTTGAGGGTTTAAAAAAAAAAACTCCGCTCAGCGTAATCCGCTGCGCCTTGCCAGGCTGGAGCGTTTTTCACCGTCCAAGTATAAACCAGGTCGCCGATGCACGTTCTGCGCGCCTAATGATTGATAAATACTTTAATATTAGGGCGCTGATGCGGCCTCACAGCGGGGTTCACAATCTACACGGTGGTCCACATGTCTTGTGACCTCTAATACAGCTCTAAAACTACTATTTTAAAAATATAATAACAATACTATTTGCACTTACAGAGCGCTTTTCACCCGCGGGTGGCAAAGCGATATAAATATTGGGGTGGTGTTACAAGACATCTAGACCGCCCTGTTCATCACACTAGACCCTCACGCCCACACCGAAACACGAGATCTCAGCAATAATAGCGATAAACATTGACGACAACATGTGTGTATATATATATGTAATTATAGAGACAACGTTGCTCCGTGTAGACTGTTGCAGGCGAAGTGCTGTTACCTCGGCGGTTGGGCCACGCCACACAGTGGCCAACACCACGCCCGGACGCCTTTGTCTCCCCCCAGTGGCAATGTTTGCACATCGTTCTGCGCACGATAGTAATTTTAGGCTGAGTCGACCTAGACGAAGCTTCGTACCGGCTAAGATAACAGATGTTCGCAGTGCAGCGTGCTGGGCACTGCCCTACCGCACCGACATCACGCAGGGCACTTCCGCACACCGCGTGAGTATTAATTACAATTAGCACAGCAATTAGCGGTCTCTTTACATCACGATGGGGACGCGCTCTGACACACACCGAGGCCATTATTTTCGATCAGCGCTCACTGGGCCGCGTGTGAAGCTGAGCCTCACACGCGTTTTGTAAAGCCGCAAAAGAAGCCGTTAAGCTACACAGCTCCGTACTAATGCGGAGCTCGATGCACGATGGTTGCTTTCTGAAGCCGCTCTTTCGGGATAGCAGTGTCGAGCGCTCCTCACCTCCCCTTTCCCGACGTTTGGCCTCGCACGCTGGAGTCTTCCTCGGGCGTACTCAGTTTTCACTCAAGACCACACACGAGGTTGTCTCCGACGGCAGAGGCGAAACGTCGCAAGAAATAATAATAATTGCATTTATAGAGCGTTTTTTTTCCCACCCGAGGGTCACAAAGTGCTGCATAGAGCTGCGGAGTGAACGGCACATCAACAACAACGGCATTAGAACGGAAAATCAGCAACAAGAGAGGAGGAGCGCTCGACACGGCTATCCTGAAACAACAACTTTGGAAAGCAATCACCGTGTAGCCCTTTTTAACAGTCGTCCACTGGGGATGGGTAAGCAAGTTACACAATCTCGGGGGGGAGGGGCGGCACTGAGGGCAATTTTAGTCAGGACGCAACATGCTTTTGGGAGGAAGACCAAGTGCCCGGCGACAAACCCACGCGGACACGGGGCGAACAAGCAAACTGCCCAGAGGAGAAAAGCCCCAGAGTCGGAAATCGAACCCAGGCTCCTGTCGCTGTGTGGCGGCGGCGGCGCTGCTGACCACGCCACCGCGCCACCCTTGAGAGTTCCCAATTGATTTCTCATCTCGTGACGATGACAGAACCCGTGCAAGGAAAAAAAAATCCACGAGACGGAGATCATCATCATCTGCTGCTGCACTCCCTGTGGTGCGCGTGCCTCGTGGTTAACTCCACGCGTTGGTCAATAACACCGGAGCATTAAACGGGAAAACAAACTAACAAACAAACATTCGTGTAACAGGCGACGTTTTGGGCAATTACCCTTATTCGTAGCGCATAAATACCAGGGGCCAGATAAATATTTGCGGAATCACTGGCACATCTACGTTGTACACCCGTAGAGACAGCTTGCTGAACTGAACCGGCCATTCTCAACCGGTGGGTCGCGACCCATCGGTGGGCCGCGATTGCCACCTGGTGGTCCGTGGAGATCAGACCCGAGTAGGCCTGTAAACACGGGCGGCGCGGTGGCGCAGTGAGTAGCGCTGTCACCTCACAGCAACAAGCCTCGGGGTTCCGTTCCCTTTACCAGGCGTCTTTCTGTGTGGAGTTTGCGTGTTCTGCCCGTGTCCGCGTGGGTTTTCGCCAGGTACTCCGGTTTCCTTCCACCTTACAAAGACACGCTGCGGTTGAGGTTAATTGGCCTGCTGAGTCAATTGCCCCCAGTGCTCAGCGATGTACTGGCATGACATCCTGGGTAAAGCCTCCCCTTGTGCCCTCTGTCTGCCGGGATGGGCTCCGGTCTCCTGCGACCCTGTACAGGATTAATAATAATGATCACGATGAATGTGAACACGGATGCCGCGCGCGGCCCTTTATCAATCCACTGCTGTATGAAGGCCTCCCCGCGACGCGTCGGCCATGCAAATTGTTTCACCATACTTCACCGCTCTGGTTAGTGCGGGTTGGTAAAGGGGTAACCGGATGGGGGGAGGGGGGTATGGAGTATAAACTCGGTACTAATGAACGCCGTGACCGAGAATCGAACTTAGTAAGCTAGGTCAACAGAGAGAACAGTGTGCTGACCGCTGCACCACCACTACATCCACGGCAGCTCTGCATTAATATATATTTTCAACCTTATGTATGCGAGTTGTGTCTATCAATCATCGGGCGCGTGTCGTGTGTCATATAATCTATAGTAACACAGTACCCGCCCTGCGGGCGACCTTGTTGCAAGCATGCAGTACGTTCCTCTGACGTTGCTTGATGATGCCTTTTTTTTTACTGACACGAATGCTTTCACGTGGATTTTTCCGTCCTTTTGGCAATATCGCTGGCTCTCAAAATATTCAGAAGAGTGATCAATAGGTTGGGGAGTAAAGTTGAAATAAGACGTAAAGGCGTCGGTGTTGTACGGATAAAATTTGCTCTTGTGAAGGATTTGAACCCGGTGCCTTCAGCTGGGCCATCAATACATACAAACACTTGCTACATAATATATATGAACCCTTCGAATCCAGTCCCCTAAGTGCGGACATACATATACACTATATATGGGTTGAAACGGGGAGGATCAGGGCACTGAAAGGCGCTGCGGTCTCCATTCTGCCCCAATAATTCTCGCTACATCATTGACAGACGCCAGACGTTAAGGCGCAGCTCTGCAACATCCTCCTCCGGTTGCTGCTGGCGGAAGGGCCTCCACTAGAGGGAGCTCCAGAGAGACCCCACTTGCGATAGGTGAGAATACCCACTCTTTTTCCCACCGCGCGTTAATCGTCCCGGTGAACAGCAGCATTGTACCGAACGAAAACTGCTGCGTGGATGGAGGCGTATGGGGACTAAGACACTCGCTTCAATGATTCACCTGACATCGGGGTTGGAAGTCTGCTCACGAGCTAACCCCATTACACCCATGGCAGAATCTTCTCCACTGAATTCACGGTGAAATGTGTTTTATTTATTCAATCATATTGCTGCTGATTTTCCGTTCCAATACCGTTGTTGTTGACGTGCCGTTCTCTCCACAGCTCTGTGCAGCGTTTTGTGACCCTCGGGTGAAAAACGCTCCATAAATGCAATTATTATTATAGTCAGTACGCGGTTAATCCTGTTAGAAGGTCACGGGAGGGGGGGGGGGCAGATCCTATCCCGCCAGGCACAGGGCTCTACCCAGAATAACGCCAGTTGATCATACGGCACTGGGGGAAATTTAGTCACCAGGTCAATTAACCGAGAAAGCAGCATGATTTTGATGTTTTTAGACTGTGGGAGGAACACGGAGGACCCAGCAAAATCCACGCGGATACGGGGAGAACATGGAATAGAACCCGCATACTTCTTGCTGTGGGGCAGCAGCAGTTTTATTCACTGCGCCACCGTGCTGTCTTCAACTTTTCCACTGGCTCAGCAGAGTTTCTCCTGCCCAGGTCGCCAGTCGCCGAGTCCCCAGATCCCCAGTCTCGGGCATCCAGACCTCCAGGGCCCCACTCACCTGTACCAGTGAAGACCCCTCTCGTAGTTGCGATCGAAGAAGTGCGCTTCCGCCCCCAGGGCGCGCACGGCCGGGTGCAGCCGCAGCGCCTCGAGTAGAGCGCGCGTGCCGCCTTTCTTCACGCCGATGATCAGTGCCTGGGGAAGCCTCTTGCAGCACGGACTCCCGATCTGCGATTCCTCCTCCAGCCGCCCGACCTCCCTCTCCTCTTCCACATCGCCATTGTCGCCGTCAGCGGCGTCATCGTCGTCGTCGACGTGTCTCCTCGTCTTCATCCTCTCGCTATGCTGGATCTCACCGCCTCCTCCTCCATCCTCATCGTTGTTTTCACTCATCTCCTGGAGAGCCCGCAGTCCGGAGCCCCGCTCGCGAGTCTTGGGGGAGCCGCGCGCTCTCCTCGCTCCCCATCTCCCCGCCTCGCCGCTTGCTTGCGTCTCGGAGTCTCGCCCTCTCAGCGGGGGCGCCTGAATGCTGTATTCTTCGTCTTCTTCTTCCTCCTCCTCCTCCTCGTCTGCTGCTGCTGCTGCTGCGGAAGACGGTGATGATGATGATGATGATGATCCCGCTGCCCTTCCTTCTGGTGCTCCACCGGATGCTGCTGCCGATGCCGCAACAATCGTCCGCGCTCCCCCAGATGCTCTTCCTCCCGCATCTCCTCCTGCTGTCCCCCCGTCTGCTGCTCCTTTTGCCGATATTCCTGCAACTCTTCCACCACCACCACCTCCACCACCACCTCCACCACCATCTCCACCATCACCTCCACCACCACCTCTTGTCCGCCCTCCACCTGCAGTCGAAGCAGCTGCGACGCCACTTCCTCCTTCTTCCCCTCCTCCGTCTCCCCCTCCACCTCCGTCGCTACCATCTCCGGCAAACAGCGGCCGGGCGGCGTGGTAGCAGCTCGGCAGGGAGCACAGGAAGAAGTACGTGGAGAGGAAGAGAGCTGAGAGCATGACGAGCGCCGGGCTGCTGAGACGCACCGGGAACGGGAAGAGGCGCCGACGGTGGCGGCGCGGCGGCAGCGCCAGGGGCGGAGGAGCGTCTCCCCGAGGTTCCGCGGGGGTCGCGGGGTTCCCGGGGACGCCAGGGGTGCCGAGGGTCCTTGCCATGCTTCCCGGCAGAGTCTGCCCGAGCCAACATATTGCAGAGGCGCACCGGCGCGCGAAATTCCCCCTGCCCGCCAACCTCTGGCTTTGTGTTATTGGTGGTGGTGTGCAGTGTGTGCTGTGTGTTGTGTAGTGTGCGCTGTGTAGTGCGTGGGTGTTGTGTCGTGTGGGTACGTACCGTGCAGTGTGTGCAGCCTGTGCAGTGTGTGTACTGTCTCGTCACTTCAGGCGATGTGGGTGGTCGTACACGTGCTGGTGAGGGTGATGGTTGAGCGGTGCTGAGTGCTGGTGGTGATGGCGGTGGTGGTTGGTGTTGGCACTGTTAGGCGTGACAGTGGCAGCGGTGATGGCATTAGAGGTCGGGTTGATGAAAGATTGTCCTCGTAATGATGGTGGGGCAGTGATGTCACAAGTGGTAGGGGTGGCTAAACCGCGCTGGTTGGACTAACTGTGTGACAGCATCGTGAACCTGTGCGGCGCTTTGTGATCCTCGGATGAAAAGCGCTCTGGAAGTGCAATTATTATTATTATTAAGTCCTACCTGTCCAGTGCATGCGCGCGTGTGTGCATATGTGTTATGTCTGTGAGCCTGTGAGCACGAGTCTGTGTGTGTTTTACCTAGGGCAGTGTGTGTATATGTCTGGGTGAGCGTTGTGTCGACGAACTATCATGCGCGTGACATTTCGCTTTGTGCACGCTTTGTGTTTAAGCTCACTTGCAGTGTGTACATACGCTCGCTTACACACACAGCACAAAATGCCTATGTTACGTATAGAGTGTACGTACTGCAGAGATAAGTTATGCGTTTGAAGAGCGTAGGAGTCATTTAAATATTCGATTGTGCACTCCTATGTGCGTACATGTGCGGTGTGCAGACAGATTGACATTGCGTGTAGTTAAAGGGTGAGTGTGTGAGTGTGCGTACGCACGTGTCCATTGTACGCACAAGCTACAAATGCGTGTAGGGTGGTGTGAACAATGTGTGTGTGTGTGGTGTAATTATGCGCGCACCTTCCCCAACGGCACGTGTAGGCTACACGGGGGATCTTTGTCTTTGTGCGCACGCGTGTGTATGTCGATGTGTATGTGCCTACGTAAGCTACTTGCTAGCCGCACTTGCCCCAACAGCCCAATACAGGCTGTACGTCTTCGTGTAATGTACGCGTGCATGTGGAGTGTCTATGCGCGTACGACTATGCACGTGTACGCGTGTGCATGCGCTTGTCGGCAGCAGCCCGGTGCAGGCTGCATGGAGTACCCTTACCGTGTGAGTGTGTGTGTCGCGCTGTGCGCACGTGTGTGTGCGTCGCGCTGTGCGCACGTGTGTGTGCGTCGCGCTGTGCGCACGTGTGTGTGCGTCGCGCTGTGCGCACGTGTGTGTGCGTGTGGAGTGGGTGGGTTGGTGGCAGCGCACGTGGTCGCTGGGTGTTCACGCGCTCCCGGCTTCCCTTCGACCGCTCGCAGGCGACTCGGCGCGTCTGGCAACAGCAGCCCCCGAGCCTCGCTCCTTACAGCTGCTTCACGCTCTCCCCACCTCCCACCCACACAACCCAGCCACTCATCCGCCTCCATCCACCCACCCCCACCACTCAATATCACCACCTCCACCCCACCACACGCTGCCTCGCGTAACTCCCTCCCACTCACTCACTCACCCACCCAAAGATCCTCGCATAGCCTTAACATAATTTTACGGGGGCGGCGCGGTGGCCCAGTGGTTAGCGCTGACGCCTCACAGCAAGAAGTCCCAGGGTTCGAGTCTCTCGGCTCCGGTGCCTTTCTGTGTGGAGTTTGCATGCTCTCCCCGTGTCCGCGTGGGTTTTCGCCGGGTACTCCGGTTTCCTCCCACAGTCCAAAAGCATGCTCCTGGATAAGTTGATTGGCTCGCAGACTAAAATTGTCCCGCAATGCCCGGCGATGGACCGGCGTCCCGTCGTCGGGTGTATTCCTGCCTTACGCCCTATGTTTCCGGGATAGGCTCCGGCTTCACCGTGACCCTATATAGGATTAAGCGGTTTCAGATAATGAGATGAGATGAGATAATTTTACGGCTGGCGCTGTTTAGCGAGCACCTATGAAGGCCAGCACGGTTTGGTGTGGCAGGAACCACGCCCGGCCGCCTTTGTCTCCTTATATGGCAACGTTTACGCATTGTACTGAATGCTCGTTTGAGACAAAATCTGGTTCATTATTAAAACAAAATAAAATACCGACTGAGCTCGCAAGCTCTGGATGCGGGATTCCTGCGATACAGCAAACGTTCGAACTAAGGTAACATAACAAACGCATGCAGAAAATGGCTGAGTCGACCTAAGGGAGGCCCAGAACCGATGCAGAAAATCGTCGCTGGTGTTGGCGTGAGCGGGAATCGAACTCACCTGGTTCGTTGCGCGGTTCGCTAACCACTACCACTTGACATAGACAAAGATCCCCCGTCTGGCCTTACCATCTGTAGAGTCACGTGCTGTTAGCGAGTACCTATGAAGGCCAGCACGGTACAGAAGGAGGTGGGTGGCCAGCATCACGGCCGGCTGCCTTGTTTCCCTAGTTCACGCATGGCACCGGGCACTCATTTACGGCTGAGTGGCCCTAAGACAGGCCCATGAATATACTCACACACTCGAACCACACACGTGTACACGTGTGTGGTTCGATTCCCGCTCACGGACATTCAGCGGGGAATCAGTGAAACGGTGCCGAGGCTCCCAGTGGCGTGGAAACGTCAAGAACAATAACACTGCAATGCGAGAGAGACAAAGACGGCCCGTGTCGGGCTGGGCAACGTCTGCTCTCTCCGGACAAGTTGTTCATTGATGCTCACTCAGGGCACTGTTTGTCACAGTCCGTGAACGCTGCTCTGGGGGTGTGGGTCTGGGTGTGTGTGTGCGTGTGTGCGTGCGTGTGTGCGTGCGTGTGTGCGGGTGTACGTGCGTGTGTGTGTGTGTGCGCGGCTGTGTGGCTGTGTGTATGCGTACGTGTGTGTGTGTGCGCGAGTGTGCGGCTGTGTGGCTGTGCGTGCGAGCGTGTGCTGGCGTGCGTGTGTGCGGGTGAATACTGTGCGTGGGCGCCGTACCGTCTCCGTTGGCTCTGCGAGTCAGCTGATGTCCCGAGTGAAGTACAGCTCAACGCTAAGAACACCTGCATGGTTCGTCAACAAGCTATTCGCTGTTCTACATGCGTGTTGTTACTCTCCACGTGATCTAACGGTCGCACACGTGGATTTGATTCACGCACATCCATCCACTGCTGGATGATGAGGACCACGCTGCTAGCCGCCTGCTAAACGGCTAACCGACTGACTGGTCTGCTAAATGATAATTAACAATAATATAATGATGTAGGTTTTCACGGCTCGATGCATGATGATTGCTTCGAAAAGCTGCTCTCTCGGGACAGCCGCGTCGATGAGGCGAGAGAGCCATCGACGGGGCTGTCCCGAGACAGCAGCTTTTCGAAGCAATTAACAATAATAGTTGACGGACTATCGAACCAAGCCCCCAAGCTGCGTAGCCTCCGGCTGCACCTCCAATGGAGGAGCGCAACTTCTACCTCTGTTCCTCGCTCCGCGATCATTGCAAGTGCTGTTAGCAAGTAGCACCTGTAATAGCCAGCACGGTACTAAAGGGGGTGCGTGACCAGTACGACGCCCGGCTGCCTCTATCTCCCGAGTGGTGATGTTTATGCACCGGAATAGTAGTCTTTTTAGGCTGAGTCAACTTAGAAGACGCCCAAAACTGGTTCAGATAATCGTCATTGGTGTTGTTGACCGTAAGTGGGAATCGAACTCTGGTTCAAGTTCGTAGCACAGCGCGCTAAACACTACATTACCGCTCCCCATACCACTTCGCGCCCACGACTACGCACTCACCACTCCACAATCACCACTCCACACTCACCAGTCCATATCACTCCACACTCACCGCTTAACGCTCCGCGCTCACCACTCCTCACTCGCCACTCCAGATCGCTCCAAACTCACCACTCCGCACTCACCACTCACCACTACTTGCTCACCACTCACCAACCGCACTCGCCACTCCACACCACTCCACATTACTCCGCCCTGACCCCTCCGGGAGAGACTATTCGGGATCCCGCGCTCCGCCAGGGCGGTTCTCTGCCGCCCCCTGCTGGACGCCAGTGGGAACGGCAGGAGATGCATCGCTCGTTTAAGCCCGAGTCGGCTTAGGCGAGGTCCGGAAGGCATTTCGGATGCAACATCAATGCTGTTGATCCTGCGCTTTGTACTTGACTGGGAATTGAACTCACTTCATTAGGTTGGTGGTAGAGTGCCCCTGACTGACCGGAATGGACACTGTACACACGTCACCTTACATTATGAACAGGAACGAGTTGTTAGTGAGCACCTCTTCATGAGCGTTATCAGTCCCCGCTTAATCCCAAATGGAGTCGCGGGGGGCGAAGCCTATCCCGGCAGACGCAGATCGCAAGGCAGGTCTATACACATGATGAGATGCTACTCCATCGCAAGGCACTGGGGCCAATTTCATCAGCAGGCCAAATCATCAATGGGCGGCATGGTGGCGCAGTGAGTAGCGCTGTCGCCTCACAGCAAGAAGCCCCAGGTTCATTTCCTGGCTCGGGCGCCTTTCTGTGTAGCGTTTGCGTGCTCTCTCCCCGTGCCCGCGTGACATTTCGCCGGGTACTCCGGTTTCCTCACACCGTCCAAAGACAGGCCGCTATCTAGGTTAATTGAGCTGCTGAGTAAATTGCCCCAAAAAGTGTGCTCTGCAATGTACTGGCGTCGCATCCTGGGTATTCCCTCGTCTTGCGTCCTCTGTCGGCCGGGATACGCAGTGTCTGGCAAATGTTGACGCCAGCTGAATGGCATGGCTGCTTTGCCCTCGCCTCTTTGTGGTTTCCTCGCTACGCCTCTGCAATGATGTTAAGTCGCCCTAAATAAGGGCGTCTGATTAATAATGAATACTAAT
>JAZEWT010000002.1:29484819-29495971 GCA_036362905.1 Mordacia mordax | reverse complement strand
GAGGCGTCAGCGCTAACCACTGGGCCACCGCGCCGCCCAGAGTGATATCACGCAACCCCCAAACACAGGAGTCAGGATCGGGGTCGAAGCCACCTCCTCCATTGATCAGGCCACAGATCCCTATTTAGCCATTCATATGCTATTGGGGCAGGGGCTATTTGCAAGCACCCATGAAGGCCGGCACCGCACACGTGGTTGGTTGGCGGCCAACGCAACGCGCGGCCGCTCTCGTCCCCTTCCCCCCCGCCTCCGCTCGTGTTTACACACCGCACAAGAGTAGTCGTTTAAGACTGAGGCGACGAGGAGGGGTTCGAGGATCAGTTCGTATTCTTCGTCACACTGATGATACCCGTGAGCAGGAATCGAGGGGTGAGCGGGTGTGTGGGTCGGGTTCGTAAGCTCCGCCTGCACATTACACGAAGACAAAGATCCCCCGTATAGCCTTGATAGACTGTGGGGTCAAGTGCCTTAGCGAACACCGATGAAGGTCGGCACGGCACATGAGGTGGGTGACCAGCACCACGCCGAGCCGCTTTTGTCTCCCTAGTGGCAATGTTTACACATCACATCAGGTACTGTATTTTAGGCTGGGTCGACCTAGAGGAGACCCCAGACCCGGTTTGGTAAATCTTCACTGGTGTTTATTGAATCGGAAATCGGATTCATCTCATCTCATTGTCTGAAACCGCTTAGTCCTATACAGGGTCGCGGTGAGCCGGAGCCTATCCCGGCAGACACAGGGCGCAAGGCAGGGATACACACACGATGGGACGACAGTCCATCGCCAGGCACTGCGGGGCAATTTAGCCTGCGAGCCAATTAACCTATGCAGCAGCATGCTTTTGGACTGCGGGAGGAAACTGGAAATCGGATTCGGGTAGCCAAATTCGTAGCACAGTGCGCTAACCGCTGAGCCACCACTCCCACCCACCCCCGACTCACGTACGTACACCCACGTGTACACGCGTTGGGCATTACTCAGCGTGGGTCCAGCGGGAGCGGTCCCAGTGTCTGGGTCTCGCCAATCGCGACCTAGGACAATGAGAATAACGGCAGTGGTAATGAAAACAAACGCGAGGCCACGCGTGACCTTACCCAGGGCACGGGGCGAACCAGCTGGAACTAATATAGTGCGGGGAATACTTGGCCCGGGCCATGTGAATGTTGAATATCCACCACTAGATTTTCGGTCACAAGGATGGGAGACACGCGTCTTGTAGGAACCACACGGCGGTTGTCTGGCGGTAACATCTGCGCCTCACAGAAACAAGAGCTTGCCCGAGGTGGTTCGATTTCGGCTTCAAGCATGTGTCTATGCGGACGATTTATGTGCTGTCCCCCTAGTCGACGTGGGTTTCCTTCGAGTCCTCCGATTTACTCTCGTGACAAAAAAAAAACTGGTTGCCTGGCGCCTCCGAATCGTTCTCTCCTCGATATTGAATGAATATGTGCCACGCAGTATATTAATATTGTGTTATTGCTCATGAAAGCAACTGCCCGATATCCTGCGTAAGCTACAGGTCTCTGAACATTGTTGCGTCACAAGAATTGAGAAGAAGACGCCCTTTTCAGGGCGGCGCGGTGGCCCAGTGGTTAGCGCTGTCGTCTCACAGCAAGAAGGTCCCGGGCTCGAATCTCTCAGCTCGGGTGCCTTTCTGTGTGGAGTTTGCATGCTCTCCCCGTGTCCGCGTGGGTTTTCGCCGGGCACTCCGGTTTCCTCCCACAGTCCCAAAAGCATGCTGCTACATAGGTTGATTGGCTCGCAGGCTAAATTACCCCGCAGTGCCCGGCGAGGGACTGGCGTCCCATCGTCGGTATATCCTTGCCTTGCGCCCTGTGTCTGCCGGGATAGGCTCCGGCTTCACCGTGACCCTGTATAGGACTAAGCGGTTTCAGACAATGAGATGAGATGCCCTTTTCATGAGTTCGGCCAAATCGGCCATTGCGTGACGACTCAAAGTCTGGGTGACCTAGCTGAATGCTCAATCAAGATTTCCCCTGAGCGGAAAATTATCCGCAATTTAGACTTTCTTCCCATTGCTTGAATTGTTGATTGTGTGTGTGTCATGTGCATGTGTACATATGTAGGTGCGTGCGTGTGTGGGTCGACCCGGCCTCAAGCTGCGCACTTGGTGCCACGTGAAAACAATCGCACACTAGGGAGACAAAGGCGGTCGGGCGTGGTGCTTGCCATAGAACTCTATCGTGTTCTGTGCTGGCTTTCGTATGGGCTCACTAACAGGTCTTGGCCACATAATTCACTCGAGCGATATGGGGGATCGTAAGCATTGGCACAATAGAGAATAAAGGTGGTGCATCTGCCAATCATCTGAGACAGTCAGCCCATGACACCTAGATCTGTCCCGTAATCTCCTGCCAGTGAGCTTTCGACGCTTCGCATGATAGCCTCAAGGTGCACCTGGCCTGGCACAAGCGACGTGGTGAAGTTAAGTCCACTTAGTGGCAATTGGCGGTTGTTCTTTTCACACGGAGGAGAAAAACAGGCGGCCGAGGGTAGTGCTGGCGACCCACTCCCTCGTGTGCCCTTCACAGGTGCTGGCTAGCAGCACTTGCTCCAACAGTCTGTTAAGGCTATATGGATGAATCTTAGTCTTGTATGAATTAAAATCCCAATAGAAAGATGATAGATAATTATTATTACAGCAGAAACTATTTAGTGAGCTTGCAAGTTCTCTTTGCATGATTCCTGCGAAATAACACTGGCTCCTGTCTCGAACGTTAGCTCCTATCTCTAACACTGACTCCTATCACTAGAGAGATATCCATCATTACAGAGGAACTTACCCAGTGAAGTTGCTAAACTCTAGATGCAGGATTCCTTCGATATCACAAACGTTCCTACTGACCAACGCAACAACATGACCACAGCTTTCCTGCCAAATGTGAAAGGCACCACAGACAAAATTAGCAAATACCTAGAAACATCTAAAATAAAAACAGTCTTTGCAACCCACCGGAAGATACAAGACGTACTCAAATCACCTTAAGACCGACTACCGTTACAGACAGAAGGCGTATATCGCATTCCTTGCAGCAACTGTGAGGAAGTATACATCGGACAAACAGGAAGAACAATAGCCACAAGAAAAAAAAGAACACGAGGCAGCAGTACGTCTGCTGCACATGGATAAATCAGCAACGGCAGCACACAGTGTAGACAAACAACACAGAATCGATTTTGACAAGATACGAGTACTAGCAGTCATTTGCCATAAAGGTCCCAGATGAACTCGTGAAGCAATCGAGATTCACAAGACAGAGAAGACTATGAACCGCATACAAGAAATGAGGCTAAAGCTCAGCCAAACCTGGAGGTCAGTCATTGAAGTCACGAGTGCATAGATATGGAGCTCTGGGGTGCGGACATCAGAGGGGGATCACCAGGTGTTTGGAAGTTTCTTCCATGAGATGAAAATTAGGGGACTAGTAGCAGATAAAGCAGGAGGGGGTTATCGCAGTTCCGGGGTATGAATAGGACTGGAAGATTAGTGTTAATGTGATTCAGATGTAGACTCCATACAGCAAAAATGATTCAACACCTACATAGTACCCACATATATATATAGGAGCAACAGCCACTACACACACATACTGCGCCTGAGGATGCCTCTAACGTGTGAGGTGAAACGTCGTGAGGAGAGGAAGCGAACGACGCGGCTGTCCCGAGAGAGCAGTTTTTCGAAGCAATCATCATGCATGGAGCCGTGAAAACCTACATCGTTACATAACCACAGTTGGATTCCTGGTCAGCATGCTCAAGCAATGATAAGTGCTCAGCCTTTACGAAACTTATTTTTGACTTCTTGTAATGTCTCATCTCATCTCGTTGTCGAAACCGCTTAGTTCTGTGCAGGGTCGCGGTGTGCCGGAGTCTATCCCGGTCGACACAAGGCAGGGATACACCCACGACGGGACGCGAGTCCATCCCGGGCACTGCGGGCAATTAAGTTTGCAAATCAATTAACCTATGAGGCAGCATGTTTTTGGACCGTGGGAGCACACCGGAGTGCCCGGCGAAAACCCACGCGGACACGGGGAAAACATGCAAACTTCACACAGAAAGGCACCCGAGCCAAGATTCGAACCGGGGACCTTCTTGCTGTGAGACGACAGCGCTACCCACTGGGCCACCGTGCCGCCTCTTGTCACGTTTCGATTCAACCTAAAACGCTCTCCTTAGGATAGTCGCAGTCGTCCGTGTGTGAGTGCGCGCGTGTGTGTTTATCGTTGGGTGTTATTTATCCGCGTGATAAATGATACGAATTCGCAACTAGGTCACTGGAACCTTTAGGCGAAGTGATAATGAGCGCTAGAGATAACGCGCATGTGGTGGGTGTACACGGGTCGTGTGTCTGCATGTGGTGTACGCGGCCTGTGTGTGTGCGTGCATGTGGCGAGTGTGTGCGCGGGCTGTGTGTACGCGAGCTGTATGTGTGCACGTGTAGTGAGTGTGTGCGCGGGCTATGCGTGTGTACACTGGCTCTATGTGTGTGTGTGTGTGTGTGCGCGCGCGCACCATAGGTGTCCTCTAACGGTACTTGACCCTGCAGTCTATATGGTGGATCTTTGGGCGGTGCAGAAGTAGAGCAGTTAGAGAGCTGCACTTCGAACCCAAGGACCCGAGATCGATTCCAGCTCAGCGCCAGCACCACTGAAGGAACTGGTTTTGTGTTGAGCAAATCTCAAACGAGTACCTGCGGCGGGGTGTAAACATCGCCAGTGAGGTAGACAAAGGCAGTCTCGTAGGGTACTGGCGACCCACCCCCTTGTGCGGCGTACTCGCCTTCATATATGCTCGCTTACAGCACTTGACCACGAAGTTCGTTCAGGTTATGCTGTACTGGGGGGGTCTTTGTCTTTAGCTTTTGTAATTGTGTTTGTGACGTGTTGAGGAGCGGTGGGAGTAGTGCGCTACGAACCCGGACACCTGGGTTCGTTTCCTAGAACACGACTATCAGAACCTGTCCCTGAACTGCAGGTGATTAAGGGCCGAAGTCTATTCCTGCGGACAGAAGGCGCAAGACTACACCCAGGATGGGACGCCAGTCCATCACAGGATACAGGCGCTAATTTAGTCAGATCTCACAAACCACACACAGAGAGCCAAACGAGCCGGGAACGGAAGAGAGACACATTTTGCTGTAAGGCGGCTGCACTACTCGCTGCGCCACCGCGCCGCCCCGAGTTACCCTCCGCATTGCTCCAATTTTGGCTTCCGCAGCGTGGAAAGTTGTCATTGAATAATGTTCCCAAAGCACGAACCGTGATTGCTATTCCAGCAGTAGCAGCGGCAGCAGTGTGTACGTGGGCGCGCGACAGCACAATGGGCAGCGAAACGCCGAGCGCAGACGCCTCGCGAATCGAAACAAACTTCAAGGCTCATTTGAAACGAGCGTTGCCTCCCCCCACGCAACGCATCGCTGCCACCTCTTCCTCCATAAGCATCCCATCTAATCCAGCAACCTACACTCTTGCATTGATAATTACTTATCAAGCCCTGCTGGCATGTCATGTTCCTTCGCCATATGTTTAATTAAAATTAATTGTGCACGAGACGTTACGTAGGATTTGATACACAACGATCACACTCGTCTGTGATTTATTATGAAGCACTTAAAGCCTTGTTGCAAGCGCTGTAACCGAGCGCCCATTATGTTCGGACCGGCACGTGAATGGGAGAGAGCGGACGGTGGTCTATTCAAGTCAATATTCCCGACCGCCTTTGTCTTCCTAGTTGTCGCTGCTGGTTACACATCACATTCTCTTACAGGAGAGACCCAGGGCAGAGCTAGGATAGGTTCGCAAACAACTTGCTATTGATGCCTATAATTAAATAAATAATGTTTGCGCTTCCGGATCGCTTTTCACCCGATGGTCACAAAGCGCTGCACAGAGCTGTAGAGAGCACGGCGTGTCAGCAACTAAAACGACGTAAGAATGGCAAATCAGAAACATTAACGTTTGTTATAAATCTAAGCTGTGGAGTGAACGGCATGTCAACAACAACAACATCCAGAGTAGTTCCTAAGAGAGGGTACTCTAGAACAGCCTGGCTAGCTCACATGGCCTGAATCCCAAGTTCCACCACTCTATCACTGACAAACACGCATGCACCTAATACATATTCAGCATAAGGGGAACCGTTCTCTTATCGAGGGACGATATGACTTTCAAACAATAATTTTAATAAACATTCCAACTCGTACCGGGCGGCAGTCGTCACCTCATTATCTTTCCATTGGAAAGTCGGTCAGCCGAGTCCCTGGGCATCTTCAAATTGCGTCTCAAGGGGCACTCGTTCCGTAAGGCATTGAAGTTCTGTGTCTGGCACTGTTGATGCTCCTCACTGCTGCGTGCTTGGATGATGGCGCGCAGTTTGTCTTTGCCTGTTCAGAAAACACGTCTTCCTTCCTTTCTTTTTATAAAACTTTTTTTGAAAATTTGAAGTCCTTCATTGATTTATCGTCAATATTTTACCTACTTGATCTATTCTGATGTTGTTGTTGACACGCCCTCCCCTCCATAGCTCTGTGCAGCACTTTCTGACTCTCGGATGAGATGTGCTTTAGAAATGCAAATATTATTATTATTATTTTCACACAGAGCAATCGAATAAGGAGGAGGAGCCACCGTACAATAGCCAGGTGATGAGTCGGTCCACTATACATTAAACTAGAATTGGCCTCTTCACGAGCGTTTATGCACATGTGGATGAACCCGGAGGACCCGGAGGAAAGCGACGCAGGACAGGTGAAGTCCACATTGTTTGGGGTAAAACTAAAATGTTCCAACGTGGCCCCCCAGGACCGAAACAAATTCACGGTCACTAAAATTAGAGCGAACAACAAAATCGAGCTGTATGATCGAGGTACACAGTTGGCTTGGTCATTATTTTCGTCCAAGGCGCTTGTTTGTCTGTGTGCATTTATTATAAAGTTAAATATCACTAATGTACGTTTTCGGAGATAGTATTAAAGTATAAACCATGGTCTTTCAAGTCAGTCGAGTTTTGGGATCGGTCCAGCAAGATGTTTATAGTATCTTACAAATCACAATAAAGTGTAATCTGTGCAAAGTCAATTATTGATCCAGTTAGACAGTCGTACCATCTATAACAGGATCACAGTCGATACACAAGCTTGTTTTATTTTGGAATCTTAACCCACCAAAGTTCGTATCTCGAGGTTGTGAAGGGCGTTCAATCCTGGGCGCAGGATGATGCAGGGATAACATCTGCGCCTCACAGAAAGAAAGCCCTGCGCAAGGCGGTTCGATTCCCGCCCAGGGCGCCTTTCTGTGTGGAGTCTGCGTGTTCGCCCTCTGTTCTGCGTGGGTTTCTTGTCGGTTCTCCGATTTCCTCCCACAGTCACAAAAAAAAAACCCTCATCAATTTATTGGCTGATGACATCACAGTCGAACGCAGTGCCTGGCAGGTGTTGGTTGCCTCTCTCTGCACCCGCTTCTCTCTGGTTTCCTCGCTACGCCTCTGCAATGATGTGAGTCACCCTGGATAAGGGCGCTTGATAAATAATATTCATAATAATAATAATTAATAATAGCGTCGAGCGTTGCGCCCCTAAGCCGTTAGGACGCAGACAACCGGCGACTGCTCTACACACAACATTCGCCACCAAGTGTCGGTGACGTCACTACGGTGTTTGTGCCAGGCTAGGTGCACCATGAGGCCACGACAAATGTCGAAGGCTCGCTGTTGACAGGAGGCCACGGGACAAAAGGTAGGTTTCCAAGTGACGGCGATATTCAGACACCGAGCCAGATACTCATTTGAGGCTGAGTCGACGAAAGAGATGTCAGAACCGGTTCAGATAATCGTCACCGGTGTTGGCCGTGCGTAGCTTAGCGCGTTACCGGCTACTCCGACCGTTCGCCGCTACGTGGCGGTGACGTCCATTCGATGCCGATGCCAGGCCAGGTGCACCTCGAGGCCTTCACGCGAAGTGTCGACGACTCGTTGACAGTGGATCACGGGACAGCTCATGGTGCCACGGGTCGGAGTGACACCGCTCTCGCTCGGCGGTGCCAACCCGCACACAATGACACAAAGACAAAGATCCCCCATATAGCCTTAAGAGACTCTAAGGTCAAGTGCCGTTAGCGAGCACCTATGAAGGTCGACACGGCACATGAGGGAGTGGGTGACCAGCACCACGCCCGGCTGCCTTTGTCTCCCTAGTGGCAATATTTTCACATTGCACCATGTACTCGTTTGAGGCTGAGTCCACCTAGAGGAGGCCCAGGACCGCTTCAGAAAATCGCCACTGGTGTTGGCCGCGAGCGCGATTCCAGCTCAGGTTCGCCGGGTTTGTGGCCCAGCGCGCTAACCGCTGCGCCACCGCTCCCCACAACACACAAATACACACGCGCAGAGACACGAACAACACAACAGTTAGCGGCGTGACGGGGAGATGCTCCTCACTTATTCATCATCGCTAAACCCCCGGCAGGCCGCTCTGCTAAATTTTGTTTGGTTTCAGCCCTCGTAGTGAAATGAAAAGTTCATCCTCGGGCTTACGCTTGAAACCAATTCTCCCGAGAAGAGGCGACGTGCCACAACATCAAGCAGATGACGTCTCCACACAGACACACACACTCGCACTTCACAACTGAATCCATAAGATATATTACACTGTGATTATTTGTTCGTGAGGTTTTTGTTCCACTTTTGTCGGGCGAGCATCATCATCGCCGTCATCGTGATCGTCATTAACGGAATTCACTGCCGGACGAAAGTCGCATCGCTTCATCGCATTTTTCTAAAACAATATAAAGCTCGTATTTGCTATCCGAATAGTCAATATCATAAACATTCGTGTTTGTTTTAATGAAATCCGGAGGGAATTTTTTCTCCTCCCAATCCGACCTTTCATTACCATCCAACCACTGCCTCTCCCCCCACCCATCCTCTCCCTTCAGTTCCAACGTGGTTGTGTCGTTGAATCCAGAGCTTGTAAGCTCATCGGGTACTTTCTGCTGTAATAAAAATAAACATCTATCTATCCGCACGTTATGGCTACTCCAGAGCTCTCCGGCCACGAGCTGACCGTATCGTTCCATCTCCGCGCGTTTCCCTGCCTTGAGAAGCGTGCGGCCCGAACCCACGTGCTTTTCTCAGCAGCAGTCAGCGCGATGCTTCCCGTTGCTTCAGTTCGCCGAGTCACGCGTCCTTTGTTCCGCTTCTCTTGGTCATTCCCCGCACGCATAGCCGCGAGCCCACGTTCACTGTCACTCGTCTCCCCGGGTCATTCGGCAGGGTCCAAAGTTCACGCCTGCACGTTATGGCAACTCATGCGCACGGATTACGAGCGATGGCTTCGTCGTGCACATAGCGACGCTTACGTATTGGTTGAAAGGTCTCAATGTGAGAATTTCTAACAAGCGCCGCATCTGATAACAAACAAACAAAATTATTGCACTTCTAGAGTGCTTTTCACCCGAGGGTCATAAAGCGCTGCACAGAGCTGTCGAGAGAATGCGACGTCAAGAACAACGTCATCAGATGAACGTGGAAGAGGAAACGCAGCGAAGCAGAGAGGAATAACGCTCGACACGGCTATTTCGAAAGAGCAACTCACAAGAGCAATTCGCATACATCTAGCTGTGAAATGGAATATCACTGCAAAGGTGTTTATGCGTATAATTACAGAGCTTGTGCAACTATTGGGGTCAGCACACTAACACCACTCTCTGCAGTCCATCCTTCATGTAAACAATAAACAGTGCTTAGCCTGACAATAACCACGGTATCTGCTGACACATCATGCACAAGTAGAATATTAAACGGTCCTTTCCAGTTGGGCCAAGTGCTGTTACCGATCGACTCTTTAGGCCGACACAGCACATGAGAGGGTGGGTGACCAGCACCACACAAGCGAAAGCAAGAAAAACGTCCGTTCCCCACTAAACCGAGAGTGACTTCCCCAGGCCGCGTGTGCCCGGCCAGGACACAACAACAACAACAACGTGATGATGTAGGTTTTCACGGCTCGATGGGGTTTCTTTTTAAATGGTCCCATTGTCTTGCTCACACACTGGAATCACATTGTGGACTCCCGACCTTCTTCCATTCTTCCTGGAAGAAAGCAACGCTGTAGAAGAGACATAACATATACATAGATTCCTATATATATAGGAGTCGCACACGACACCACACACACACACACACGGCGCCTGAGGATGCCTCTAACGTGTGAGGCGAAACGTCGCGATGGAAGGAGAGGGAGCGATCGACGCGGCTGTCAACAACAACCGCCATTCGCCACTAAGGGGCGGTGACGTTAGCACGGCGCCTGTGCCAGGCTAGATGCACCTTGAGGCCACGTGAAATGTCGAAGGCCCGCCGGCAGGTAGGTCACGCGTGTGTGTGTGTATGTGTGTGACTTGCGCACACACATACACACACACACGTGTGCAGACACACACGCAGGCACGTGCAGATACACGCACGCCGCGGTACCGCTGCATTGTAAGGCAAGGATAAAAGATGCCATAAAACATCTTGAAAATGAGATTTCCCTACGAGGTCGGACACGAACACATTCTTTATCCCGCGGCTTTTAGTGCAAAATAATAATAAAAAATATTAATGAAAGAAGGCTTAAAGCCATATATTTCTTTACAAATGACTCACGGGCTTCGCGTGAGCTGCATACGCCACGTTTAATTAAAGATGGAAACTCACATTGGCGAGCTAATAACGCTGACGTCTCGCCGATACTCAAGGGCGCGATGTTGTCAAGGCCGTCGCCGCCGAGATTGCGCAACCGCACCGCCGTCGCTTCCATCCCGCGGCCAGATCGCGTAGCGCCCGTAACGTTCCGATACTCGGGGCTCTGGAAGGTCAGTGAGCACCGGCAGGTCGCTCAGAGTGACCGATAGCTGTGAACGTTCCTAATGGTAGACCCGTCAGGCATTCTAAATTACGGAACCCTCCTCGTCTCGTTCGGTACCCCACTCTTCGTCGAGTTCGTGACAATGCTGAGTCATTGGGAATAATTGCACATTCATATTGGGTGCAGGGCGGCGCGGTGGCCCAGTGGTTAGCGCTGACGCCTCACAGCAAGAAGGTCCCGGGTTCGAATCTCTCGGCTCGGGTGCCTTTCTGTGTGGAGTT
>JAZEWT010000002.1:29456183-29467451 GCA_036362905.1 Mordacia mordax | reverse complement strand
CCGGTCGTCATTCAATCACCTTCTTCACGACCCCGCTCTGTTCTTGCCAATTTTTGAGGCCACGTGATGTTTACGAGACAGCAAAGTACCATCTTCGCTCTCGTCACCTGACCCCTTCATCACTCGTGGCGACCCCGTCCACTCATAAAGCGGTGACCCTAACCCCGGCATTCACGCCGGCACGGGCGTCTCAATGCACCTGTCCTAGCATGGCGTGAGGCTTGACACCACACTTATGTAGGCCGACATAGCAAGCGAGGGGCCGGGTGGCCATCAACCACGTCAGACCGCCGTCATGTCTCTAGCAGCAACATTGACACCACGTCAGGGACTGTACTCATTTGAGGCTGAATCGACATAAGGGAGGCCCAAGAGCGGTTCAGGTATTCGTCACTAACAAAGAGCTCATGTTGGCAGATTCACAGCGCTGCGTGCTAATCATTGGGCCACCAGTCACCGGAGAGACAACAATAACAACCGCCATTCACTTCCAGGGCGGCGCGGTGGCGCAGTGGTTAGCGCTGACGCCTCACAGCAAGAAGGTCCCGGGTTCGAATCTTTCGGCTCGGGTGCCTTTCTGTGTGGAGTTTGCATGCTCTCCCCGTGTCCGCGTGGATTTTCGCCGGGTACTCCGGTTTCCTCCCACAGTCCAAAAGCATGCTCCTGGATAGGTTGATTGGCTCGCAGACTAAAATTGTCCCGCAATGCCCGGCGATGGACCGGCGTCCCGTCGTCGGGTGTATTCCTGCCTTACGCCCTGTGTTTCCGGGATAGGCTCCGGCTCACCGTGACCCTATATAGGATTAAGCGGTTTCAGATAATGAGATGAGATGAGACATTCACTTCCAAGTGGCGGTGACGTTCCCACGTCACCTGTGCAGGCCATATGCACCTTGAAACCACGTGAAGTTTCGAAGGCTTGCCGACAAGAGGTACTGGGACAGAACCAGGTGTTATGGGTTGCCTCATTGAGATAACTGGCAGATGCACCGTTGATGAACTGCAAAAATACATCCAAGAGGGCAATTGCACGATGGAGAGAAGCGTACAAAAAAAAACAGTTTTGTTGTAGATTTGCTGTTCATATGTCGTTGTTGTTGCTGATATGCTGTTCTCTCCACTACTCTGTGCAGCGCATTGTGGCCTTCGGGTGAAAAAAACTCTAGAAGTGAAAGTATTATTACATTATTTATTATGCACCATCTATGCTCCTTACTGTGCCATGTGCTGTGTTAAAACCGCGCGACACTCTGCTCACTGTTTTAAACGTCGCTCCTCCGCCCTCCTTTGTTGTTGGAAGGCAACTGCCTCCAACTGCCTCCAACTGCCTCGTAGCGTCTTTCATGATATTTCTCCACAGAGGTTGATCTTGACAGCGCAAGTACCAGTCTTTATTAAGTACACTCAGCTCCGGGTCCTATTGTGCCACATCAGACAATCTCCTCTCTTACCCGTGCCCTGCCCGTTTAGACCACTCTATCCGGCCAAACAGTGACAGCTTGAGCATGCGGTGGCTGGGCATGCGGGATACATGACCCAGCCACCACAGCCGCGCCTGTTGGAAGAGTACATAAATGGGACTTTGTCCAGATCTTTCCAGAATTCGTAAGCCCCTCACACAATCCAACCTGGTTCAACCCAGGATGGATTGCAGGCAGGCCAGCCAGAAAGTTTTGAAACGGCGCAGATGTTCCGCCGGTGGGTCCACGTTTCACAATCATTGATATGAGAGGGCATAACTGAGCTGAGAAGACCTCAAGCGTCATGTGGAGTTAGAGGCCAAGCAGCTCCCACACAGTGTTCCGTAGCCAATGAAATGCTCATGCCGCTTGACTAATTCAGAGCGAGATCTCCGTTGCCAAACCGGAACCGACCATAAGCACACAGCCTAGATATGAAAACTTCTTCACTCTCTACACAACTGCACCATCACTCATGGATAGCTGAGAGGGTGGAGTATTCGGTGGCACTAAATACCCAGGCAGGTGCTTGGTTTTAGTGGGACTGATGGTAGGACCCCACCTCTTTGTGGCATGCTCCAGTTTTAACAGCAAAGCCCCCAGCTCCTCCTCAAAATGCGCAGCAATCACCAAATCGTCGGCATAGATTACATGTGTAGCCAGTGGCTACTGAAGCGATGAGTTGCTCACATGCATGATCGCACATATATTCATGTGCTGAGTAATAGGCATGGATACACCCCCACATACAGTGAGCCACGCCCATCCTTGCAGACACGCCTCAGTGTTCGGGAGACCCGGAGAAGTATAGACATGTTGTCTCGTTGCTCCTAAGGGCAGAACACATAATGATACACGAGAGAGACATACGTAGAGGTTGTCTGATAATGAGGTGTTTTGTGCTGTCCACAGGGATGCGAAGGAGGCTTGATGTGGCACCGTGTGTTGGTGCATGGATGTTGTTCGTGAAGGTACGTGACTGTGTGTGGATGTGCATTTTCCGGAGGTTGTAGCTTGGTAATACTGGTTCAGGAAGTCGAGAGTTCGATCGTCGAGGCGAAACGGGTTATTTTGGACTTGAGCGGTTCGAGCGAGACGTCGTTATTTAGGAGGGAGGGAATCCTTGGAGTTCTTCTCTGTGCAGGTTTTGGCACGAAGCACGTGGCTGTCTGCGGCAGCCATCTTGGGTGCATTCTCAGTGTATGGGAGACCCGGAGAGGGCTGAGAAGGAGGTTTGATGTGGCTCCGCGTGTTGGTGCGTGGATGTTGTTTGTGAAGTTGGTGCAGGTGATGGTCAAGCGAGTGAATAAAGGTTTTTCTCTATAAGCCAAGATATGCGTTGGCGTGGGTGGTGCGAGTCTGTGGTGGCAGAAGAGGTGCATCACAACAGACCAGCAGTGCATGTGGAGCACAAGGGGGACTCACATCAAAAAATTACACAATGCAGAATCTTATCATCTGAATATGTGTTTGCTCACGCACATTGTTCAACTTGTAATCTCTAGTATTTTGGTTAACCGCCACGCCGGTCTGGTGTCTCTCATGCAATCACATGGCCAAAAATGAAAGGAAATAGAGATGAGACGGGTGGCGTCGGTTACACATGGTTGGCGAAGAGGGAGCCATTCCTTGACCGCACCCGAGCATTGATCAGCCTCCCACTGTACCTGAACCAGAATGAAAATACAATGGAACATGGAAAGCCTCTCGAACTATATGGTCAAAAAAGACATTGAATAATGTAGGAGCCAGAGGGCATCCCTGTCGCACCCCAAGATGAACAGGGAATGACTCTAACTACCGACCATGTAGCTTTATCCGGGCTTCCCCACCATCATGAAGGGTTCAGTTTTTTTCTGAGAAAAACTGAATCAACTGATCCACCTGATGTTTATTAGTGAAGGAAGGTAAGGGCGTGTGACTGGTTGGACGAAGGAGCTGATTAATGGTCAAGAAAAGTATCTTGGCTGGTACGGGCACTGTCAAGTACCTTTTGGTAGTGAAGGAGCTGTTCTTTTAATATTTCAGCATGAATGGTGAGTCCAGATTTTCTCCAAGTAGGCCTTGAGATCCCGGAGTTCAGCAGTATACCAGGGGGATGGTTTTCTGCCTGAGACATAGCGTGATTTTAACGTGGCCAAATCATTCTGTATGCTTCATAGCACGTTGTTGTAAGTTTCTGCTGTCGCATTAGAGCCAGAGTGAGCCGAGGCGGAGAGTGAAGTATGGTTGATTGCTGCGGTGAAAATGTCTGAAGTGATGGTGTTAAAGTTTTGAAATTGGATTTGCTGCTTGGTGATGGAAATTGCAGGTAGTTCTTGAAGATCAAATCACAGAGAAGAGTGATCAGACAGACCTGCATCAGTGACGGACAGGTTGGTTACTGATATACCCAATGAGCAAACCAAATCGAGAATATGTCCACATCCGTGATTGACAGATGTCACGTGTTAAGTGAAGCCAAATGAGGTCATGATATCCCTTGCAAGAAGGCTTTTAGAAAGTCAACATGAATGTTGAAATCGCCAACAATCAGGATCCTTTCAGAACTGGAGCACAACTTAGAAAGCAGCTCAGACAGTTCATTGGCAAAAGAAGTGGAGGCTCCAGGTGGGCGGTAGAGCAGCACCAACTTCACAGGTTGAGTCGATCTCCAATCCAGAGACATGTGCTCGAATAAATGGAAGGTCGGCGATGGAATCGGCCAGATGTCAGCAGACACATGATGTTGAACTGCTTGGTCGCAACCACGGCCATGTGAACGAGCCTTCTGATGCAATGCAAAGTCTCGCAGTCGGGCCTTATTCAATGTGAGAAAATCATCTTGATGATACCAGGTCTCTATTAGGCAGAGTAAGCCCAGACTGTTGTCCTAGATCAGCTCAGCGATCAATGGTAACCTATCCCCCGCAATGAGCATTCGAATATTCTGTGTGGCCACACGCAGTGCCTTTTTGTTGTTTCTAGAGGAACCTCGGGGGTGGGTGCGCTGTCTCCTGGCAACGCCAAATAGGGTTTGGCCAGGAGACGTCATTAACGTCTGTCCCCTCGGGGTCTCCGGCACAAGCTTTAATTTTTCTTCATTTCGTGGTTTTATGGTACCTAGATTTGAAGGCGGAGGTGTTACCAGTCCAGAGCTCCCTTGGCTGCTGTAGAGGCTGTGACAGTAGCCACCACAGCGCTACCGATTGGCACCACGAGAAGGAGGCGGGTTGTTTTGTCGGCCAGACGCGCACACACACGCACACGCGCACGCGTACACACACAGGCGCTTACACACACATGCGGTGCAAAACTTAGAGACGACTTTGACGTGGAACGCGTCTAAATGGGCACAAATTTGCCACGTTTTCACACGCAATGGAAATGTAACCTGACAGACTTCCCCAAACGTAATAGACACGTTTCTATGGACTTGGAAAAGCAGGGACCATGAGCCCGTCACGCTGATCCGTGGCTCCATATCATCGTTTAAACAAAAAACACACACAGTTTGGTGGAATCCTAACATTACAATCTTTTTTACCTGGTGATATACAGCGGCGGAGGGCTCGTTAATAATGATTACACGTCATAGCGCGCGGAACATATTCATTCCAAATTAGAAGGTATTCATTTAAGTAGAGAACGACTCAGAGGCGCGAGGCAACCTACAGAGAGGGGTGAGTCAAGCCACGTGGTTAGGCGGCGCCAACCCGCCAGACATTCTCTCCAAAATATTATGATTTCGGCCAGTTAATTAATTGGGGGTTTTTTTTAGTTGTGGGAGGAAAACGGTGAACCAGGAGGAAACCCACACAGAGCAAGGGGAGAACACAGAAAGGCACCCAAAGTCCGGAATCGAACCGCCTCTGTACAGGACTTCCTATCTGTGATGCACAGACGTCGGTCCTGCACCACCCTGTAATCAACGAACACTCTAGTTCAGGGATTGTCACCTCAAACCCCACTCGGCCAGCCTGGGCCTGATCTCCACGAATCATTATGTGATACTCGCGGTCGTCTGATGGGTCGCGACCCACCGGCTGAGAGTGACGACTCGAGTTCTGATTCGCTGATAGCTATTGAAATATTTAACCTGCCAGCGGGGTGGCGCGGTGGCTTCGCAGTGAGTCTCGCTGCCTCACAGCAACAATGTCCCGGGTTCGGTTTCTGGCTCGGCTGCCTTTCTGTGTGCAGTTTGCGTGTCCTCCCTGTGCACGTGTGGGTTTTCGATGGGTACTTCGGATTTCTCCCACTATCTAAACATATGCTGCTGCCCAGGTTAATGGGCCTGCTGAGTAAATACCCCCCCTCCCTCCCAACAAAAAAAGAGCCCCACGATGTGCAGGCGTCACATACTAGGTATAGCCCCGCCTTGTGCCCTGTGTGTGCTGGGTTAGGCCCTGCCGCGCCTCGTCCCTGTAAACGATTAAGCGGATAATAATAATAATTGTATTTTGAGAGCGCTTTTCACCCGAGAGTCACAAAGCGCTTCACAGAGCTGCGGAAAGGACCGCAGGCCAACAACAACATCAGAACGGATGATCCACAAAAATAACATTATTTTGTTTTTTTTTAAATACACACATCGCTGCAGAACAACATGTGAAATATGATCTGACTTTCAACTATAGTTTAAAAATGCTAAGTTATCAGTGTTATTTAAACATATATTGGGAAATGTCTCATCTCATCTCATTATCTGAAACCGCTTAATCCTATATAGGGTCACGGTGAAGCCGGAGCCTATCCCGGAAACACAGGGCGTAAGGCAGGAATACACCCGACGACGGGACGCCGGTCCATCGCCGGTATTGGGAAATGGTTTATGTTAAATGTATCGTATAATAATAATTATTGCATTTCTCGACTGCTAATCACCCGAGGGTCACAAAGAGCTGCACAGAACTGCGGAGAGAATGGCAAATCAAAACGAGATAAGAACAGCAAATTAGCAATAACGTTTTTATGTAGGTTTTTTATTTTACAAAACCGAGCTGTGGAGAGTACGGCATGTCAAAAACATCAAGACAGTTCAATTGAAAGTCAAAGAGTAGCAACAAATTTTAGAAGGACGTGAAAGAAGCAATAAAAAAACACAATTCTGCAACAAGCAAGGAAGGAATAAATGTTCCCTAGCAGGCGCAGGTCGGAAGAGAGCCATCATCCCGACACGGCACCACTGAGCCGCATCAACAGTCCTAGCCGGGGGAAGGAATAAATAATCCCGAGCAGGCGCAGGTCGGAAGACAGCCATCATGCCAGCACGACAACACTGAGCCGCATCAATAGTAATGATTCTGAACTGAACTTACCAGCACTGGTTATAATACCACAACACAATGCCGTTATGTTACACCCCAAGGTGAACGGAGAATAGCTCTGATTACCGACTACGTAGCTTTACCCGGGATTGCCCATTATCATGATGGTCCTTAATGACGGTGAGCAGCGTGTCAGGGATACTGAAAGCACGAAGAAAAATACACAGCCATGGCCTACTGATGGTATTCAAGGCCTTGACCGGGTCAATAAAGCAGAGATACAGGTTCTGTTGGAATTTCCTACAATTCTGCTGTATCAATTGGAAAGAGAAAATGGTGTCTGTGCAAGAAACCACACTGTGGTTTCGCAAGCCTCACCTCAGCGTTTCTGGCAAGGTGATGTTAAATGATCCTTGCTAGGACCTTCGCTGGCACACTTTGGAGCAAGATGCCCCTGTAGTTATTACAATCGGTGCGGTCCCCCTTCTGAAAGAGGGAGGACCACAAAGGCATCCTTCCATTCTTACGGGACTCTTCCTGTGCTTCCGACGATTTTAATGATGTCATACAGGGCAGTCTGCAGACAAGCACCACCTTCACTCAGCATTTCGCTTCTTTGCCCGGTGCTTTTCTTGGTCTCAGGCTCTGGATCGCCTTGCGTACTTCCTCTATAGATGGGAACTCCGCCAGCCACTCAGGGTGTGGCTATTTCTTCCATTATTTGAAGTATGCAGTGGTTAGCGCTGACGCCTCACAGCAAGAAGGTCCCGGGTTCGAGTCTCTCGGCTCCGGTGCCTTTCTGTGTGGAGTTTGCATGCTCTCCCCGTGTCCGCGTGGGTTTTCGCCGGGTACTCCGGTTTCCTCCCACAGTCCAAAAGCATGCTCCTGGATAGGTTGATTGGCTCGCAGACTAAAATTGTCCCGCAATGCCCGGCGATGGACTGGCGTCCCGTCGTCGGGTGTATTCCTGCCTTACGCCCTGTGTTTCCGGGATAGGCTCCGGCTTCACCGTGACCCTATATAGGATTAAGCGGTTTCAGATAATGAGATGAGATGAGAATTCTGCGGAAATGTATCCATTGTGTCCCTGGGGTCGGAGAACGCATCACAATTTTCCCCTTTAAGAAGGATAATCGGTGCAGCGTTGCAAGTCAATCTTTTGAAGGAATTAAATGGTGATTTTTTGGACACGGGCTACCGAGGAAGACTCCATCTCCTCAGCAATCCGCGACCACCACTCATCCTTGCAATAACGCACAGCTCTCAGAACCTCCGAGCGAAGGCTGCGGTAAGCCTCCTCATTCTCGGGCGTGGGATGTTGCAAAAGGTGGGAGTGAGCCTGTTTTTTTTTTTCGGCTAGCTGAACACCTCCTCCATCAGCGAGGGTTTTTGGGGAGGTCTGGACCGTGTACCCAGGGCAGCCGTTCCAGCTGCATGAGCCACAGCCCTAAGCCTCACAATTTTCCCCTCGGCATCGCGAGGTGTGGGGGACGATGTCAGCCCCAGCTGTAAAGGATGATGAAATTCTCACTTACAGCTTTCATCAGCTCGCCGAGACCAGACCATTGTGGGTTTCAATGGGGTCCTTGGTGGACGCCTATCATTGTCGTGGAAGACTGGCAGGCGGACCCGCTGCTCCACCACTTTGTAGCCCAGCAGATCTTCTTGCTTAGACTCGCATGCAACCATGATGTTGTGTGGATGTGCTGATGACGGAGTAACGTGTTAGCACTTACGAGCCCATGAGCGGCACGAAGTCTAGTTGCGTCCTATCGTTGCTGTTGAGCTGATCTGGCCCATGCCTTCCAATCACTCCAGCCCAGATATCTGCATCAAGACTCACTCGGCCAGGAAAGTCACCTAACAGGATGACTACCCCGAGGGGCAACTTCAGCCAACAACTGGGGCAAGAGATCATATAAGGCATCTGACTCATCGGCCTTGCCTGTATCTTTCCACTGATATTCATCTTATGTGGGGGCGTCAGCCACCACCACTATCCCTCGCCTCCCATTTATAGGGAGAATGAAGTGGGCATGGGAACGTGGTGGTGACGTGTGGGAACATGTGAGTCCCAGGCTAATGTGGGCTCACGTCCCATTTATAAGTCGGCGAGCCCATTTATAAGGAGACCAGCCCACAATAGCCTGGGACTCACAGGTTCCCACACCTCACGACCATGTTCCCATGCCCCCTTCATTCTTTTATTTAGAAAAATAGCCACTCCCTGCTGCTTGGCATTGTCCTGTCCCCCGAGTGGAGGATTGTTCACCCCTCCTCATGACTGGAGCCAGAACCAGACCTCCTGTATCCCATAGATGTCCAGGCGGTACCAGTCCAGCTCCCGACAGAGGAGTGGCATCTTCTTCTTCGCAACCAGTGTTCGAATATTCCGCGTGGCCACACGCAGAGGCTTTTTCTTGTTTCTGGAGGAACCCCAGTGGTGGGTATTCAGTCTCCTGGCTCAGCCAAATGGGGTTTGGCTAGGACACGTCTTAAACGCCTGTACTACCAGGGGCATCTGGCACAAGTTTGGAATTTTCTTCATGCCGTAGTTTTATGGTACTTAGATTTGACGGTGGAGGGGTTACCGGCCCCCGCACCCATCCAGAGGCTGCTGTACAGGCTATAGAGGCTATAAGAGCAGCAACCACAGCGTTACCAACCGGCACGACGAGGAGGAGGGGGGTTGTTTTGCCTGTGCGTAGCAACACACACAGCCCAACGCTAGTCTATAACACACAGACATACAATGCCCTTACTCTCAGCAGAGAAGCGGTAGCCTCCCATTGAACGGAAAACTTATTTCATCTCTCATCTCATTATCTGAAACCGCTTAATCCTATATAGGGTCACGGTGAGCCGGAGCCTATCCCGGAAACACAGGGCGTAAGGCAGGAATACACCCGACGACGGGACGCCGGTCCATCACCGGGCATTGCGGGACAATTTTAGTCTGCGAGCCAATCAACCTATCCAGGAGCATGCTTTTGGACTGTGGGAGGAAACCGGAGTACCCGGCGAAAACCCATGCGGACACGGGGAGACGCAAACTCCACATAGAAAAGCACCCGACCCGAGATTCGAACACGGGCCCTTCTTGCTGTTAGGCGACAGAGCTACCCATTGGGCCACCGTGCCGCCCGAACGGAAAACTCGCATTCGTCAATAACACTGCCTTAAAAGGAAACAAATATACAACAGGGGAACGTTTTGGATCTTTTCTTCATAGCACATATATCATACGTCGAGTTGTTTTTATTATAATTTATTATATGTGCACGACAGCCAGGGCGACATGGGAAAGCAACGTGTTCTTTCATAGAAGAGAGCTAAAATGGGGCTCCTCTGGGGGAGGCATTGGTGGTGCTGGAATGAGGAGCACGTGCCAGGGATGATGATGATGATGATGACGATCCACACGCGTCATTGATTTGGGTGCCGTTATACAGGGAGCAGCAAAACCACCTTGATGAGTAGTTGCTTAATGTTGTAGAGGGGCGCGCGGGGAGGGAGCGGAGCCCATCTCGCAAACACAAGGCGCAGGGTAAAATCATATACAAGATGCGACGTTAGTCTATGGCAGGGCACCTGGGGCAGTTTAGGCCAATTAACCTAGGCAGGAGTAGTAGATGCTGCGTGTCTATGGACTGTGGGATGAAACCGGAATAGCAGGTGAAAACCCATTCGGACACAAGGGGAGAGAATACGCAATCTCCACACAGAAAAGCGGCACCCGAGCCTGCAATCCAAGCCGATTTCTTCTTGCTGTGAGGCTTTGCAATATATCGTTCCATCGTGGTTACCGATGCTCATGGATAATGTTTCTCAACTACAGCACTGCATCCGATTTGCTGACAACATATTTATGAAATAAGCACGTTAATGAAAGTTATCATTATAAAGCAATTATCAAATTCATTCACTGCGTGTGTGAAATGTGTGCGGCGTGCTTGACAGCACAGCGGTGATTTGACTTCATGATTTTTAGCAGTGAATTTAAATCGCTTAATTATTTCTTGCGTGGCTGGCGGCACGGGAGTTATGAGTTATGGATTTCGAAGTTTGCGATGAACAAAACAAATCTCGCAAGCTCATCTTGAGCGGATTGCAGCTTAAGAATTTCTCTGTCATCTGTATTCATACGTGAACTGCGGTTATATTCATTAATTCATTACCAGTGCCCACTAATCTTGTACAGGGTGAGCCAGAGCCTATTCAAGGTTGACACAGGGCACAGAGCCGGGCTACAGTCACGATGTGACGCCAGTCCATCGCGGCGCACCAGGAACCATTTATTCAGCAGGCTGATCATTCTGGACAGCAGCAGCGGGTTTTAAGACTCTGGGAAGAAACTGGAGTATCCGGCAAAAACCCACGCAGACACGAGGAGGAAATGCCAACTCCGCACTGAAATGCGGGCAAGAAAGTCGGGAATCGACCCCGGGTTTCTTGCCGTGAGGCGGTAGCACTCGTCACTGCGCCACCACGCCGCCCGCAGCCACAGCTCATCTCATCTCATTATCTGAAACCGCTTAATCCTATATAGGGTCACGGTGAGC
>JAZEWT010000002.1:29420083-29435561 GCA_036362905.1 Mordacia mordax | reverse complement strand
GCCTCTGTACACCCAGGGGTACGAATGGGTCCTTGACAGCTTATCGCTCAGCAGGTTGCATATTGTCGGAGGAAAGTGTAGGTTCTCCCATCTCCCTGGCCATCGCGGAAGAGTAGGCCCAATACACTCCACAAGGGTACTCTAGAGCTCCCTGTCGTGGAGGCGCATCCTCCAGCAGTGTCGAGACCAAGAAAGTGCGGATCTCCACCTTTACTCTTTATTTTGCCGTGCACGTGGGGGTGGTGGATGGTTGTGATAGAGTAGGACTACATATAAACTAAATCACGTGCCAATGGAACACTCGAAGCTTGGTTATAAATCATCCATTATGAGTACCGCTGAAACCTCTACCCAGAATTAGACGCCAGTCCATCGCAGGGCACTGGAAATAGTTTAGACAGCAGGCCAATTATGTTAGGCGACAGAATGCGTTTTGACTGTTGGATGATACCGAGGTACCCGACGAAAACTGACGCAGACACGGGGAGAACATGCAAACTCCACATAGAAAACTGCTATCCTGGTCGGGAATCGATCCCGGAGTTCTTTCTATAAGGCGGCAGCGTTACCAGTTTTGCCACCGTGCCGCTCAGGTCTCACTCAGTTTGAGGCTTTTGGAAAGATCTCTCGGCATCGATTAAATGAATAAAATTAAAAGTCAACCACCAGATGGCACTAATGGGACGCGCATGTGTGTGGTACAATACAGTAATAATAATTGCATTTATAGATCGCGTTTCACCCGAGGGTCACAAAGCGCTACACAGGGCTGCGGAGAGAACGGCACGTCAACAACAACGACATAAGAACGGAAAATCAGAAACGATAACATTTTGAGGTTTTTTTTTTTATATATACGTCGTTGCAGACAACATGTAAAATATGATCTGACTCTAAACTAAAATTTAAAAATGCAAAATTATCAGTGTTTATAATACATATATTGGAAAATGGATTTATGAAACATTTATCGTGTAATAATAATAATAATAATTGCATCACCCGAGGGTCACAAAGCGCCACACAGAACTGCGGAGAGAACGGCCACATTAACAAAGAGACAAGAACGGCAAACCAGCCCGAACGTTTTTTTTAGTACACGCGAGGAGCGGTGGCGCAGTGGTTGGCGCATCTGCTGGTGTGCCTCAGTAACCTTAAATAGGTGCTCGCTGACAACACTTGCCCCAACAAGTCTGTTTAAGGCTATCGAGGTTTGGAGCTGAGAGTGCGCACAGATTAATGGAGTGGGCAGAGCGTTGACAGTTTTGGGTTTGATTGAATATTGAGATGAAATCCGTGCGGGATAGTGCAGAGCGGCGCGGCGGCGCACTGAGTAGCGCTGTCTCCTCACAGCAAGGGGGCTCCCGGTTCGATTCCCCTCTCGCGTCTCTCTCTATGTAGAGTTTGCTTGTTCTCTCTCCGTGCCCGCGTTTAGATGTCGCCGGGTTCTCCGATTTCCTCCCACCGTCTAAAGAGACGCTGCTGCCTAGGTTAATTGGCCTGCTGAGTAATTGCCCCAAAACAGTGTGCATTTTTGCGTATTGGCGTCACATCTTGGGTACAGCCCAACCTTGCCCTGCGGCTGCCCGTGACCCTGTACAGGATTAAGCGGGTATTGATAATGAATGCCAATTAATGAATGATAATGAATGAAGAGCACGGTGTGTCCCGCGAGGATAGACAGTACTTATACAAAAAAAAAGACTCAGGATGATAGATTATTATTTATTGTTACAGGTGCGGCGTGTCTGACAACAAGCAGGTCACACCTGGCTGGAGAATCTGTGCGTTGATAATAATGACAATGCAAGTCAGAACGCGCCGCGCAAATTCCACGTTTGGTCGTGGACCCGGATATGGGAGGGGGGCGCAGACAGGAAACCGCCGAGAGACAGCGGGAAGGCAGATACGCGGTCAGCCGGCGCCAACCCGCCAGACACTGGGCTCTGCATACTGTGATGTTATCAACCAATTCATCAATGAGTCGATGTTGTTTTCAGTTGCGGGAGGGAATTGGAGGACACGGTGAAAACACAGGTAGAACAAGGAGAGAACACACAAACTCGACACAGAAAGGCGTCCGTGGCCGGAATCGAACCGCAGCACTTTACTTTTTGAGTGGCGCAGATGTTACTACTGCACCATTCAGTGGTTCGTGCGCTGCTCTCTCAACCCGCAGGAGCCCAGTTTGATTCCTTATTATGGCTGAAGTACGGTGGATATGGCGGTAGTAATACTAGATTACTAATACATTGAACTGAGAATTGCACTCAAGAGCTGTTCTTTCGAGCGTTTCTCTTCTCTACTTTATCCTTCACGACGTTTCGCCCCCAAAGTTGGAGGGCTAATTCTATACTCCATGGTAATGGTTGTGGTTTCATCCTTGCACAAGCTGGTATTGTGAGCTTGTTTAATGGTGCCATCTTGCGATTTACCGTTAACGTTTATTATTACGGTGTGGGTTTTATTTATACACAAATCGTTGTTGTGAGTTTGTTTAGTTTCCTTGGGTTTTTACTCGTTGTTGCATTGCTCAGTTCGGCCGTTTGCTGAGTTGCAAGAATCTCGCATCTCGGGCTTGCAAGCTCACAGGGTACTTTCTGCTGTAATATCGATAACAACGCCTATCTATAACAATAATAATAAACATCTCCTTGAGAAGGTTGGACGCGAAATTAAGGTCTCCAAGGAGGGAGGAGGGAGAGCTGATGCCCTCCCAGCCACAGTCACGTCCACCATCCCGCACCGACCACTTGGATTGTCAAGCAATCCCCAGGGATGATCTTAATCCAGCAGAGAATCGACAAAGGGCTATGAATTTATATTTTAGGTGATGCTCAATCTCCTCTGTCACTCTTCATTCTCGGGATGTCCCAAAAAGGGCGACAAGCGTTTGACATGATAAACCCGCGATGATGGTTTTCGAGATAAAGGCTTCATGTAAATCTGCAACGCGATGCTAATGTTCGTGGAGAAGTATGGGTTTTTTTTTATTTGGACTGGTGGCATTTGTGGTCAAATGGCCCAATCGGTGCGATCGCATCTCTTGTCTGACAGGCGGCTCAATCCATCATCTCTACGTGGCGAGTAAAACGATTACAATTTTGTCAGTGTCCGCAGCAGCATTGTGTTTGAAACTTGAACTGAGGCAAATTCGGTCTGTAATCATACCTGGCCGATACAGCGAGCACTAAACGTTGCTATGACGTGGTGTGACTGCCTTCGGCAACGACAACGTGGAATGCCATGGCTGTATCTCATCTCATTAGCCCTGTACAGAGCCGGAGCCTATCCCGGCAGACACAGGGCGCAAGGCAAGGATATACCGACGATGGGACGCCAGTCCATCGCCGGGGTACTTTAGTCTGCAAGCCAATTAATCTATGCAGCAGCATGTTTTTTTGGACTGTGGGAGGAAACCGGAGTGCCCGGGCGAAAACCCACGCGGACACAGGGAGAGAACATGCAAACTCCACACAGAAAGGCACCCGAACCGAGATTCAAACCCAGGACCTTCTTGCTGTGAGGCGACAGCGCTACCCACTGGGTCACCGTGCCGCCCGTCATGGCTGTGTAAGGTGTCAAAATTGAAGCAGAGCGTGGTATAATCATTTTGGTGTTTCAACTCAAGGCGAGGCGGCGCGGTGGCCCAGTGGTTAGCGCTGTCGCCTCACAGCAAGAAGGTCCCGGGTTCGAATCTCTCGGCTCGGGTGCCTTTCTGTGTGGAGTTTGCATGCTCTCCCCGTGTCCGCGTGGGTTTTCGCCGGGCACTCCGGTTTCCTCCCACAGTCCAAAAAAAAAGCATGCCGCTACATAGGTTGATTGGCTCGCAGGCTAAATTGCCCCGCAATGCCCGGCGATGGACTGGCGTCCCATCGTCGGTATATCCTTGCCTTGCGCCCTGTGTCTGCCGGGATAGGCTCCGGATTCACCGTGACCCTGTATAGGACTAAGCGGTTTCAGACAATGAGGAACTCAAGGCGATGTGCCGGTGCCAGCACCCAACAGATCACCACGCGGATAGGGCAGCAACCGACTTGCTGCGCTGCCATCTACTGGCTACTTTTATTTTCAACTCTCGGAATGCTTCATAGGCACGAAAAAAGCCGCGTACAGGCGGTGGGAAGGCAGTCACGCAGTTAGTCGGCGCCAACGTTTCGCCAGACACCGCATCCCATATATGATGGTAATGATGTCGGAGCTTGAATGAATAAGGGTTTTTTTTTTAGTCGTTGGAGGAACCCGGAGAACTTAGAGGAAACTCACACAATGCATGGTTTTATCACACATGGCACACAGCAAGGCGCCCGAGCTGGAACACAAGCGACTCGGACAGAACTTTCTTTATGTGAGGAGGCGCAGATGCTTTCCACTGCACCACCCTGCCGCCATGACATCATCAGCATGTTGAGATCCCCAAATACAAAGATTCCCCGTATAACCTAAGAGACTGTAGGGTCAAGTGCTGTCAGCGCTACACAGAGGAGGTGGGTGCCCAGCACCACGCCTGGCTGTCTTGGTCTCCCGAGCAGCAATGTTAACATATTGCAGTGGGTACTTTTTTGAGGCTTGTCGACCTAGGGGAGGTTCAGTACTGGTTCAAAAATCGTCACTCGTGTTGACTGTGAGCGGCATTCGAACCCAGGTCACCAAGTTCGTAGCGCGCCAAGCTAACCGCTGCGCCACCGATCTCCACACACATAAACACGCACAATGATCTCACCACGACCCACAAACCTTGCTTGCAACGTGTCACCACACCCAGTATTATTCGAGCGTCATTACTCTCCAGGCGCAATCGGTGACTAAACCACTCGGAATGCGTCCAATCCCGCCTGATCTCGGAAGCTAAGAAGGGTTGAGGTGGGACAGTGTCTGGTTGAGCTGGTCACGACGGGCGGCAGGTGCCGATGGGGGTTGTGAGGGCATTGGGCGTTGGGCAGCGTGAGGAGCACCCACTCTGCGTGGAAACTTTGCTGTTGTCGACCAAACACAGACCGAGACATGTCTCGCGGTCAGCCCACGTCTGTGATCATAACTGCGCGGCTTGCGGAGACAGAGTTCCAACGCAACACCGGCACGAGGTCTCGTGCCAACTCAATTCCTGCTGCCACCCGAAAATAGATGCCAGTTCTCGGGACTGTCTCAGTCAAAACCAGGACAGATGGTAACCCTAATTCCCAACCCTAATTCCCAACCCTAATCCAAACGCTAATTCCAAACCCTATTCCAAACCCAAATTTTCAACCCTAATCCAAACCCTAACTCCAAATTCTAATTTCAAACCCTAGTTTCAATGACCTGCGCAGCATGGGGAGGCCGTCATCCAGTCGCGGATTGTATTAGCGCTGTACAGACACTGTTAATGATTTCAACTTGCACGCCTCGCACAGTCTTCGTTAACTCTCAAAGCGAGAGAGAGAAAGGAAAACAGATAAGAGCGAGGTAACTACAGACAAGCTGGAAGGTAGCCAGGCAGTGAGCCAGCGCCAACAATTACCCAAATTCTTCGGTCCTATAGTCACCAAGATGCTTTAAGCCAAGCTACTCGTGACATTAAGAGGTCAGCACTGACGTTTGCTAAATAATACTTTATAATAATAACGACTCAGGGTGTACTCAACATCAAGACACAGATAGAGATTCACTATGAAGACGGGGAATTTGGGAGACATCTCATCTCATTGTCAGAAACCGCTTAGTCCTAGACAGGGTCGCGGTGAGCCGGAGCCTATCCCGGAAGACACAGGGCGCAAGGCGGGGATATTCCCGCGATGGGACGCCAGTCCAGCATCGGGCACTGCGGGAAATTTAGTCTGCAAGCCAATTAACCTATGCAGCAGCATGTTTTTGGACTGTGGGAGGAAAAGAGAGTGCCCGACGAAAACCCACGTGGACATGGGGAGACAATGCAAACTTCACACAGAAAGGCACCCAAGCCGAGATTCGAACCCGGGATCTTCTTGCTGTAAGGCGACAACGCTATCCACCGGGCCACCGTGCCGTCCATCTGGGAGACACCTCTAAAATATTGAAGGTGTCTGAAGAAGGTCTCATCTCATCTCATTATCTGAAACCGCTTAATCCTATATAGGGTCACGGTGAGCCGGAGCCTATCCCGGAAACACAGGGCGTAAGGCAGGAATACACCCGACGACGGGACGCCAGTCCATCGCCGGCCTGATGAAGGTGATGGTAACTATCAGCGAAACGTCGTATTTCATTGCAAATGCTGAGGGTTTGCTGAGGTTGTAAAGAACTGATAATTTCTGTTTACGTGACAAACCTTACTAACTGGCTGTGTGGGATGAAGGCGGGTTTACGACACGTGCGCTTTTTACGTGGCTCAACACATACGCGATATACTATCATTAATTCATTCACTATCAATATCCACTTAATCATGTACAGGATTTTGGGGGATCGGAGCCGATCCTGAAAGACAGAGGGCGCAAAGCAAAGGAATAGCCTGGATGTGACGCCAGTACATCGCAGGGCACTGTGGGCAATTTACTCATCAAGCCAATAACCTCGGCAACGGTGTGTCTTTGGATGGCGGGAGGAAAGCAAAGTCTCATCTCATCTCATTATCTGAAACCGCTTAATCCTATGTAGGGTCACGGTGAGCCGGAGCCTATCCCGGAAACACAGGGCGTAAGGCAGGAATACACCCGACGACAGGACGCCAGTCCATCGCCGGGCATTGCGGGACAATTTTAGTCTGCGAGCCATTCAACCTATCCAGGAGCATGCTTTTTGACTGTGGGAGGAAACCGGAGTACCCGGCGAAAACCCACGTGGACTCGGGGAGAGCATGCAAACTCCACACAGAAAGGCACCCGAGCCGAAAGATTCGAACCCGGGACCTTCTTGCTGTGAGGCGTCAGCGCTAACCACTGGGCCACCGCGCCGCCCATGGAAAGCAAAGTAATGATAATAATTAATAATAATTGCATTTACAGAGCGTTTTTCACCCGAAGGTCACAAAGTGCTGCACATAGTTGCGGCGAGAACGGCATGTCAACAACATCATCAGGACAGTTCAAGTGAAGCAATCAACAGGCTTTTACTGTGACCTCCGGCTACTTCAGCCAGACCTGCGCTGACCGCTTGATGGCGATGTACGCCATCTAGTGGGCTGACTGTGACGTGTCAAAGGCTGTCAATCAATGAGAGGCCAGGAATTTATCGGTGACCTGACGCATGTCGAGCCGTGTTATATATTATGAATAATATTGGTCACCAGAGCCTACGTGATGACTAGACAGACGGACAACCTGTTTAGTCTGACAGGTGGTTTGACAGCGTAGCCGTCGTTATTCATCATGACGCGGAAGTACGGTGACAACTGTTCTCCACGCACGTAGACTGTTGGAGAATACGCGGCACGACACGGACAAGACTGAGCTCATTCCACAGGAAATTCCTGCAAGTCTGTTCCATAAAACCACATCCTTTTCCTCTCTAACTGTCGAAGCGTTGCGGTGAGTTATGCCTTCATAATTTATGATGATTTATTGCTGATTGCTTAAAAAAAGCTGCTCTATCAGGATCGCCGTATCGATCGCTTCTCCTTCGCGACGTTTCGCCTCCTACGTTGGAGGCATCCCCAGGCAGGCGCGATCGACGCGGCTATCCCGAACGAGCAGTTTTTGGATACAATTATCACTAATCGAGCCGTGAATACCTACATGAGCACGATGACTTGTTGCCCTTATACAGTAGTACCTTTCACGCAGAGGTTCCACGTCGTTGCAGGAAACGGCTGGGGGAGGTCGTGATAAAGCAGTCACGCGATCAGCCGGTGCCAACCAGCCATATTGCGTCTTATGAATCATGAATTATGATGAAGGGGAGGGCGGGCGGGGTCAGCAGTGGGGAGGAAACCGGAGAACCCGTCGAAAACTCACGCAGAACAGGGAGAGAACTCTCATCTCATCTCATTATCTGAAACCGCTTAATCCTATATAGGGTCACGGTGAGCCGGAGCCTATCCCGGAAACACAGGGCGTAAGGCAGGAATACACCCGACGACGGGACGCCAGTCCATCGCCGGGCATTGCGGGACAATTTTAGTCTGCGAGCCAATCAACCTATCCAGGAGCATGCTTTTGGACTGTGGGAGGAAACCGGAGTACCGGGCGAAAACCCACGCGGACACGGGGAGAGCATGCAAACTCCACACAGAAAGGCACCCGGGACCTTCTTGCTGTGAGGCGTCAGCGCTAACCACTGGGCCACCGCGCCGCCGGGGAGAGAACTCGCAAACTACATATAGACCGGCACCTAAGGCGCAGGTGTCACCGATGCACAGAAACCCTACCGCTTACAACAGAGCTTCGCTTAATCCCACAGACTACTGGCAGACTGCGGCCACAGGGCGAATACGTGAAGAGATTGCTTTGGCGAACATCTCCAGGAAAGGAGCGTTAGTTGAATGCGAGGGGTACATTACGTGTGTGGGGGGGTTTGCTATTGAGCCCTTGGGGAGCGAGATGGAACAAACACACACAATGGATGGTGGAGGCTTGTGCGGACCCCAAGCAGAATCCCTAACAAGTCAGTTCCGCTTCTAACCTCAAACCAACAAATCATTTTCCCCACCTGGAAATCCATCCATCCAGTTGTACCTTTAAACTCCGCCGTTGTAAATAGATAGATGTTTATTATTACAGCAGAACGTACCCTGTGAACTTACAAGTTCTGGTGACACAACCAACGTGCGAACTCCAAGTTCTTAGTCATTCTAAACTCAAAATTAAATTGATCTGAAGCAAAACATCAGTGTACTCATAAAGCGGCATTCATCCCGTAGTGGAATGGCATCGGCTGTACATCGTTTATTATTACTGGATTATTATTATTTTCTCACAGAGCCCGCTGATATTTGTTTTCCACGCAAGACCGCGTTGCAGCAGCAGGCAGAGTTGTGAGGAAATCGTGACTGTATCAGCAGCGTGTCTCGACGCGCTGTACGCAAATGTGAATTAAAATTGGTTTTTTTTTTAATCGCTATTTATTTATCGTTTCGCTACCAGCGAATGATCTCATGATTGTCACCTACGTGCCCTGTTTTTACGAACTCATCCGATCAGACGAAATTATCTGTATTCTTGCTACGGTACAACACAACATTCTCTCATTCTCATTATCTGAAACCGCTTAATCCTATATAGGGTCACGGTGAAGCCGGAGCCTATCCCGGAAACACAGGGCGTAAGGCAGAAATACACCCGACGACGGGACGCCGGTCCATCGCCGGGCATTGCGGGACAATTTTTAGTCTCCGAGCCAATCAACCTATCCAGGAGCATGCTTTTGGACTGTGGGAGGAAACCGGAGTACCCGGCGAAAACCCACGCGGACACGGGGAGAGCATGCAAACTCCACACAGAAAGGCACCGGAGCCGAGAGACTTGAACCCGGGACCTTCTTGCTGTGAGGCGTCAGCGCTAACCACTGCGCCACCGCGCCGCCCACAACACAACATATTTGCTAATATATTGCTGATATGTGTAATGTGCTCATGCAGTTATTTTCACGGCTCGTGCGTGAGCATTGCTCTCTACAACTGTTCTATCCGGATAGCCGTGTCGAGTGTTCCCTCTCTCTCCTTCGTGACGCTTCGCCTGCAATTTTGGAGGCATCATCAGACGTTTCAGAATCACGGCAATTCCGAGAGAGCAGCTATGGGGAAGAACTTCCAGTCTGAAGCACACTTTCACATTTACTGAAAATTGAGAACTGAACATTGGCTTTCATTAAAGCACAGAGGCCAAGTAGAAGTGATATTTCAATAGCGGTGTAATAAGGGTTAATGCAATATCACGAACAGCGCTTTCACGCACGACGGATTCAAACGCGGTCGTTCTGGATAAAGACGTCGGTGGTGTTTGGTTTCCCGTTGGTAACACGCGGATGTGGCACACTCGCAGGAGAGAGCGTGACGCCGCCTTTTGTGTGCTACAATAACGAAAACGCAACTTCAAAAAAACCCATTAAAATCATGAACCCATGGAAGAGAGATTTTCATCTCAAAACTATTTACTAATGTATTGCGGTGAGAAAAAAAAATCCTCAACGCATTTGTCATTGACACCGTCTCTGACCTTAAAGGAATAATAGAAATTCATGTCGACGTTTTGGGTATTATAACCCTGTTTTATAACATAGACACGTGTGACGTAAGATATTGCATTCAAAGATCTGCCCGAACAATGTACGTATATGCAATCATAGACTAATGTGGATACAGTTATTTAAGTAAATTATGACCCGTTTTCAACAGAGGAATGATGAAGTCATAATTCCATTGTTGACATGTTTTATTGCTGTCTAATCACTGAACATTGGGTTTTTACCACTGTGTTCCAACTTGAGGTCCCGCATGTTCAATGTCATCCACAGTGACACCTACTGCTCCAGAGGATTTTCCTTTTCCATTCTATGAAGAGCAAAGTGGACTTCCTCAAGTAACATTTGATAGGTCTTCCATCTCCTCCCTCTTTCCCCCTCCCTCTTTTACTTTCCTTCCTTCCTCCTCCCCTCCCCTCTCCTTCCCCCCCTCCTCGATTAAAAGGTTTTGTTTGAGTCCGGGAGTATAGACAAGAAGGCTCTTAGTTGGTAATTCACAAATCGAACCATTATGCACACAAGGTGTGGTTTTATGGAGACCGGACACACAACCCCTAACAAGTCTCTATTGATTCTAACCGTAATCTCACTACCAACAAAGTTAGTTTTTTTTTTCACCTGTAATCTCATCATGTTGTACCTTTAAACGACACCGTTGTAATAATTCGCAGCAATTCTCTACCACGAGTACCATTGTACCCGTTTCACATCACAGGAACATGTCCAGTCAGGGACAGAATGAAATGGGTAAAAAATGGTAATGGGAAGGTCAAGTGAGAAGAGAAGGAATGTGAATGACACGGAAAAGGATAGAGCACTGGTGCGAGAGGATCAGGAGAGACGAGGATCCGAAGAGGATTGGATGAAGGCTTCGACGCTGCTCTTGCTGCTGTAGGGAACGGCGTCTGTTTCCGCAGTGCGCGGCGACAGGGAAGGGGGGGCTTCAGATTGGGCGTGCTCGCACAGCAACCACGTGATTTGTGAGAGGCTTGAGCTGAATTAGATGTATAGATTCGCAGAACGGGCGGCACGGTGGCCCAGTGGGTAGCACTGTCGCCTCACAGCAAGAAGATCCCGGGTTCGAATCTCGGCTCGGGTGCGGAGTTTGCGAGTTCTCTCCCCGTGTCCGCGTGGGTTTTGCCGGGCATTGCGATTTCCTCCCACAGTCCAAAAAACATGCCGCTGCATAGGTTAATTGGCTTGCAGACTAAATTTCCCTCAGTGTCTGGTGATGGACTGGCGCCCCATCGTGGGTGCATGTTTGCCTTGCGCCCTGTGTCTGCGGATAGGCTCCGGCTTACGGCGACCCTGTGCAGTACGAAGTGGTTTCTGACAATGAGATGAGATGAGATCCGGGGAACAAGGTGCAATTCACACGGAGACAATATTGCTCCTCCACATTTACTTTTCATAGACATTCGCTTGGGCGCACACTTGCCCGTTGCTATGGCGCTGGAGGTGTGTGCTTGCAGACTATGTGGTACCGTATCAATAGAACAGTCTAGATCTTGTGGTTGATTCTATCTCCCGCATACCTTCATACAGGTGTTGAACAAGACACGCCATTACGTAATGTCGTGCTGGCGAGAAGATGGGTTTGCCACCACCACCGGGCAACTCCTGGTTTGTACGCAAAGGCTTCAGATAACGGGATGAATGCAGCGCTTGACAGAGACCACGTCTCGGCGGCCTGCGCCGTCTTTGTGGTGGTTGTTTGACCACACTTCCCCACGCAAGTCAGTGTGGACTGGTAAAAGTGTAGGCGGTTGTGCCCAAGAGCACTGTGGGAATTGCGAGGTTCAGAGCGCTGGGCGCTACCCGTTGCTCTTATCCACAATCAATCAACATCCTCCAGATAATATGATTTGCTCTGATCGCCACAGATAACAGCAGCCACGGTTCAGGGGAGAATCGTTGTTTAATAATAAAAAAAAGCACCGACACGGAAGGGAATCCATCGGAGCAAGAGTCGACCGCGGAAGATTTAAGGGCAGAGGGACCAGATACTGGCACTGAAGGCAAATTCGCGCCACTGCTTAATTAACACTGCAGGGCTCCAAATGAAACATTGCTTACGTGGGAGCGTCTGTGCGCGATGGGAGCTCGAGCCAACGTGGCAAGGGTGACGAACACACACCCACGCAGGCAAAGCCAAACGCATTCTTCAGGATAATTCATCATCATTCGGCGTTTTATTACAATAATAATTAACAGTTAATTCACAGGGGCGCAGCGCTGTCGACTCACAGCAAGAAGGCCCCGGGCTCGATTCCCGGCTCGGGCGCCTTTCTGTGTGGAGTTTGCGTTGTCTCTCTCTCCCCGTGTCCGCGTGGGTTTTTGCTGGGTACTGCCGTTTCATCCCACCGTTCAAAGACACGCTGCTGCCGAAGTTAATTGGCCGGCTGAGAAACTTGCCCCCAGTGCCCTGCGATGTACCAGCGTCGCATCCTGTGTATAGCACTGCCTTGCACCCTCTGTCTGCCAGAATAGGCTCTGGCCCCCACAACCCCATACATAATGATTATGCTGAGTTAATGCACAGCCCTCCTGGTTATTCCACTGCTGGATGAAGACCTCCCCATGTGCCAATGTGGGTAGTGGCGATTGTTTGGCCATGTTTTACCTCGCTGGTCAGTGGCGGTTAGTGTATGTGGGCCGGGGCGTGGGAAGCAGTCTATTGCAGAAGTTCTCAACCTTTTGCACCTCAAGGCCAACTTGAGTTTCGTCTCCCAGCACCGCTGCCGGTTGGGGAGGCCTTCTTACAGCCCCGCTGGATGAAGGCCTCCCCACACCTCTGTCAGTCGCAATGCTTGTTCGATAGGAGGGCATGCAGGTTGCCCAGGAGAGGTTCAGAGATCACTGGCTGCTCAGGTCGGCCACGAGCCAAGCAATCGATCAAGTTGCCAGGTTGCCAGTGTGGCACGCCCACCACAAGACCACCACTCCACATCCCAGCGTGACTTAAGAAGTTACACACGACGCACTTATTAACAAAATTACATTGTAATTGTCGAAGCCACTTGATAATGTCCCCTGAGACTCGGTTCATTCACGGGGCGTTACTAAAAGGATGAGTGGCAGTGCCCAGGTGCCATAGGGGGCGTGAATACCACATAGGAGACTCTGAGCTGCTACCACTGAGAGCCTGTATTCATATCTGGGTTCAACGTGTTCATTACGAACTGGGTTCTTAAGTGTAGCAAGTCGATGGTTTTAGCCCGGGTCACAATAATTATGCCATTAGAAAAATAAGGTAATAATTAAAATAAAAATCGTTTTTTATAGATATATGTTTCCGTTGCGTAATGCAGGAGAAATGCCCTTAAGAGCCACTCTTTCAGAATAGCCACGGCAAAACGCGGGAGATGAAACGTCGCGAAGGAGAGGAGAATAATGCTCGCCACGGCAAACGCGAAAGAATGGCTCTCAAAAGCAAATTCTCAACAACAGGTTGCTTTCTGCTCGGTTCAGCGTATGGCAGCAGCTCCGCACACTCAACAGTTCGGTTCAATTGCTATGGACACTCACTGCAGGGCATATTGCAGACCACCAATTGTGGATGAAGGGGCCTGTATACTGAGACCGGCTTACAGCGACCCTGCAAAACACTGACTCCCCAAAGCGCTGTTTGCCCTGGAGACAATTATTTTTTTACAAAAGTAAATAAAATCGTCACACGAGCCAAGAGTTATGAATTAAATGCTCACAGCTGGCTGAGAGCCACCATTCTCTGTTTACCCTCACCAATGAGAGTACTGTATTTGTTCACTTACCACCAATCAGCACTCGCTCTCCTTCAGTAACCCCCAGTGAGCGCTCTATCCTGCAGGAGCGCATCCTGAGCACCAGCCTGAATCCTCTGGCAAGGAAGTGACTTCAGCAGTCGCTCTGAGCTTTGTGACGTCAACTCCCAGGGACTGCGTGAGGTCGCAAGATCGATGCTGCTGACGGTCCAAATGCAAATTCCGTCGACTTGCAACAACGTGATGGCAACAGCAAACGCGGGACAGAGAGATAAAAACAATGACATCGTTATTGTTGTTACCGCAGCAACAAAAAAATCAAAACACTGAATAAATAAACGGACGTCCGTCAGAGAATTTACGTTAAAACATTAGTTTTCAGTGCATCAGCTCTTCTTGGTCTGCCAGATCAATATTTTCCAGACGAATTTTTTGTTTGAGCAATCGCGCTCCGAGTCGTTTCAAACATCGTCACCATCATCGGAAAAAGCGAGGCTTCTCATCTCATCTCATTGTCTGAAACCGCTTAGTCCTATATAGGGTCACGGTGAAGCTGGAGCCTATCCCGGCAGACACAGGGCGCAAGGCAAGGATATACCGACGATGGGACGCCAGTCCATCGCCGGGCACTGCGGGGCAATTTAGCCTGCGAGCCAATCAACCTATGTAGCAGCATGCTTTTGGACTGTGGGAGGAAACCGGAGTGCCTGGCGAAAACCCACGCGGACACGGGGAGAGCATGCAAACTCCACACAGAAAGGCACCCGAGCCGAGAGATTCGAACCCGGGACCTTCTTGCTGTGAGGCGACAGCGCTAACCGCTGGGCCACCGCGCCGCTCAAAAGTGAGGCTTGTTCAAACGAAACTTCGCGCGTTAAAGGAATGCTCATGACTTAACACTGGTCTGGAAGCTCCACGGACAGCCGGGAGGGCTTCATTTGCCAATCGATGTTCTCTAGGTCCCTGGCAGACTGGTCGAGGTGGCACGTGACGAGTAGCCACTACAGCCGTAGCTGGACGTATACTGGATGTAGTGTGCCGGGTATGAAAATATCTTTTAGGTCACTGACATTGACAAATCCGGCTGAAACCACTCCCTGGCTGTTCAACGAATAAAGTAAATTTCATGCAAACATATGAACGGAAATGCATTTATTTATATATATTTAATTTATTTATATTCATTACTTATTCATTATCCCCCATGGATTGCAACCGTATCATGTTGGAGGGGGTTGCATGTCCAGTACTCCTGCTAGTGTCTCTTTTTATGAACAGGTCTGGAGTCTAGCACTCCCGCGAGCGTCTCTCTTGGTGAATGAGCTAAAGACCTTACGACTAAAGAAGGATGGGCGGCAAAAAGGATATCCGGCTGTAAAACCCCACTCCAATACCCCCACCACTGGGAGAGTAACCAGACAACCCGGGTCAACCTGGGTACACCAGCAACTTAAACCTAGCAACAACATCTACTTATCCATTGCCCCGCAATGCACCGAAACATCTCATGACGTGGCTTTACACAGAATGAACATCATTCTCCCCTCGTAAGACCAGCAGCGGGCAGAGCACGCATTCCCGCCACAACCCCCCCCCCCCCC
>JAZEWT010000002.1:29399004-29411189 GCA_036362905.1 Mordacia mordax | reverse complement strand
CGCTCCTGCGCATCCTCGTACTCGTAGCCCACGCTGTCCTCATCTTCAGCATCATCTTCCTCCACATCGTCATCGTCGTCGTCGTCGTCATCGTCGTCGTCGTCGTCATCATCATCCTCACTATTGCCCGATTGCTGCTTCTGCAGCAGCTGTGGTTGCTGCTGCTGTACAAGGTAATCGCTGTGCCGCCGTGGTTGCTGTTGCTGTTGTTGTTGTTGCAGCACACTGCCCACACCGTCAGGGACGTCCCTCCCGACCATCTCGGCTCTCGCCGTCACCAACATGTTGTCGTTCATCGAGCTCCTCCGCGCGGCCGCTACCTGTTGCGCCGCCGTCGCAGCCGTTGCCGCGGCGGCGGCGGCGGCTGCAGCGGCGGCGGCCTGTGAGCCAGTGTCTCCCGCGTACTGCGGTCCATTGCTCGGCCGCTCGCGGTAAATCACGCGGATGACGCGCTCGCGAGGCTCGCTTGCCTGCTTGGCGGCGGCGTCCGCCTTATCCTCGTCTTCGCCAATCTCCCCCTTCACGTCCCACTGCTCGACGCGGTCCAAACGCTCACGGTACTTCTGCTGCGGCCGCCCTCCGGCGGGCCCGGCCGCGGCCCCCGCATCCAAGGCGTCGCCGCCGCCGGGACCCGCAAGTCCATTCTCCGCCGCATTTGCGGCCTCTGATGTGAGCCCGCGGCCGAGCACCAGGGCGTACTTGGGGTTAAGCATCCTCCGCGACGCGGCCGCGTTCACCGGGGTCGATTTCGGGGGGCTCGGCTCGGGGTCCTGCCCAGCGTTGGGGTCCTCGGGAAGCTGCAGCGCGTCAGTGCACACCGGCTTGCTCGCCGCGTAGAGCTCACGGAACTCGGTGTCGAACGTGTCGACGATCTGCCCCGTGAGCACCGTGATGATGTTGCGGTCGAGGCGCGACGCCGACCACGTGAAGCTGCGGTGGCAGAGAGGCGCCCAGGGAGGCGGACGCGTGCACGTGCAGACATGGAGTCATCCACCAATCAATCATTGTGATGATAATAATAATGCTCATTATAAGCGACTTTCAAAGAATTGTACAACACTTTATCTCATCTCATCTCATTATCTGAAACCGCTTAATCCTATATAGGGTCACGGTGAGCCGGAGCCCATCCCGGAAACACAGGGCGTAAGGCAGGAATACACCCGACGACGGGACGCCAGTCCATCGCCGTACAAAACTTTATATTGACCGTTTCCGTAAATAATATTAATAATTGCACTTCCAGAGCGCTTTTCACCCGAGGGTTACAAAGAGAAGCGCAGAGCTCTGGAGAGACTGGCATGTCAACAACAACAATATCATGAGTACCAAACTTCTATGTTCCGAGTGCTTCCAGAACAGATTAAAATTTGCATCCGTCAGCAACGTAATCAAGAGCTGCTCTTTCAGAATAGCCATGTTGAGTGGCCTTCGTCCCTGCTCCATGACGTTTCACATCCTACGTTGGAGGCATCATCAGGCTAATGATGATAGTTAGGAACGCTTGACGTGGCTAGACTGAAAAACAGCTCTTGAGATCAATTCTCAGAAATCGAGTGGGGACAAACAGAGATAAATACATTGGGTTGCTAAAGGGTTAAACAGAAAGGCTTGGCTCCAGGCAAGCGGAGGGGAGTAGAGTGAGAGGGAAGTGGAGACGTGACTCGCGGGTGAGGAGCCCCATGGAGGATCTCGAAGATATTGAGGGTGGTCTCGTTGTTGACAAGGGGCCGGTGGTGCTTCCCTCCACCGGTAGCAACTGCTAACTGCCACGAAATGGAATGATCCCAGTGTGGAGATGAATGCTGCTCACCCTGGCCACGTGTGTGTCTGTGTGTGGGAATTATGATAATAATATTTGCACTTCGAGAGCGCTTTTCACCCGAGGGTCACAAAGTGCTGCGGCAGTGGCTCGGTGGTCAGCACGCTACAAACCTGGCGATCCCAGTTTCTATTCCTTGCTCACGGTATACACCAGTGACGATTTTCTGAAAAGGTGCTGGGCAGTATCCAGGTCGACTAACCCTAAAATGAGTACTTGGTGCAGACTGTAAGTATCACCATTAGGGAGTCATAGATGGGCGGGCGTGGTTTTAGTCACCCACCTCTTTGTGTGCCGTGTCGACCGTCATAGTTGTTCGCAAACAGTGCTTCCTCCTACAGCATGTTAATGTTATACGGATGAGATATTTCTTTGTGTGTGAGTGTGTACAGATTTGCCAAGATGGCTGCTGCCTGGAAACGATTGGCGGTGCTGGCTGGTGCAGGATGCGTAATGACGCGGGCCCGCGAGAGGCCGGCGACACGCTCACCTGTACGAGCCAGCGATGGCTTTGTCACCGTCGATGATCATGAACTTGTGCCCCAGCACACCGTTGATGACGTTTCCGTTGCGAGTGCAGAAGGAAGCTCCGCACGCACTGCGGATGCGCATTTTCTGCAATGAAAGGGCACGTGCGAGCGCGCGATCGTCATGTCGCGAAAGGCATCGGCAGCAAACCGTGAGCGAAACGTCGACAATCGCAATGTGATTCTGGAAGAGATAGATCAATGTTAACAGTGGAAAGTACTCGGTGAGCTTGCAAGCTCTAAATGTGGGATTCCAGTGGCACAACAAACGTTAAAACTCCTCTCATCTCATCTCATTGTCTGAAACCGCTTAGTCCTATACAGGGTCACGGTGAGCCGGAGCCTATCCCGGCAGACACAGGGCGCAAGGCAAGGATATACCGACGATGGGACGCCAGTCCATCGCCGGGCACTGCGGGCAATTTAGCCTGCGAGCCAATCAACCTATGCAGCAGCATGCTTTTTGGACTGTGGGAGGAAACCGGAGTGCCCGGCGAAAACCCACGCGGACACGGGGAGAGCATGCAAACTCCACACAGAAAGGCACCCGAGCCGAGAGATTCGAACCCGGGACCTTCTTGCTGTGAGGCGACAGCGCTAACCACTGGGCCACCTTGCCGCCCTCAACGTTAAAACTGACCAATGCAACAACCTATATGTGCAATCTAAGTCTCCGTGGGTTAGTGCCGTACTACACTTGGACGTGGCCTACGCACGATACACTAGTGCCGCGTGCACGTGCAATCTAAACATAGGCTCGTAGAAAAAAAATCATCCACTCGTTCATCACTAACACTGTGGTTTTCGTGGTAAAGTGTTTTTGTTGGGTGAGCGTGTGTAATGTTTAAAGTGTTGTGGGCTTTCTCTCTAACACACCAGTTTTCTACAGCAATGATAATTGTATAGGTTTGGTTTACATGAAAGAGCCTTGCCAATTGGCTGTGTCGGGTGGAGGTGGATTTACGAGACATTTACATTTATACTATCTAACCAAACAGCATTTTACAATGAATCACATTGGTCGTAAAAGCCTTACATTGATTGCGTTAAACGTACCGTGGCCTTATAGAGGAAGAGTTTTATATAGACAACGTTTTGGGCAATGGCCCTGCCACACAAGCTAGAGAATGGTCACAGAGAGAGAGACTACCTATATGCTGTGAATGAAATCCATTCCATAAAACGTCGCATATGATAAACATTTTATTTCTAAAGCCACTGCGTTGATCACACAGAGCCAGTGAAGCTTTTTTTCTGTTTTTGCTCATGCGGCAGCATCGCCAAATAAAGGAGTTTAATTTCGAGCTTTGCTTTGCACGCTCTTCGGGTTTTCTACTCTGTGAGTGCTATTTCCATTTTCATTTTTGCAATTTCCTAAAAAAATACACGAAGCCGTTGCCACTGTATGCGGGATAAGGTATGAACACACACGTGATCCTGAGGACACTGTACATGGTGGTGCAGACCTGCAACGTCATTGAGATGTGGAAACATCTGAACACTTCGCTGTGACATTTTGATTGATTCAGATGAAATAGATTTGCTTCCAACTCCCTGCCTCGCAGCAAATCCATTGCTGGCAGCTGGGCTTAGAATATATTCACTCAGCTAACAAATCGAATTCAAGAAGAGCTAGCATTCATTCAGCAGTGGAGTGACATCGTCCGTACATCATTGCTTATTAACTGTATTATTATTGAATTCACAGAGCCCGCTGATATTTGTTTTCCATGAAAGGACGCATTTTTGAGGTTAAGCCCACGTGTTGCAAAACGAGAATGGTAACACAAGCATGGCTGCGTTTCAGCACTGTGCCCAGACACGCTTTTCGAAAATTTGAAAATAAATTGGTTTTATTGCTGTTTATCCATCGTTTCGCTACCGGCGAGTGATCTCATGATTTCCTGCTACGTGCTCTGTATTTACAAACCAGTCTGTTCGGATGTAATTCTCTGTTTTTTTTAGTATGGCTCAAATTACGTAACCCGTTTGCTAATATTTTGATAATGTGTCACCGCATTCATTTAGGTTTTCATGGCATGGACGTATGAGAATTGCTCTCCACAGCCGCGTCCAATGTGCTTTTTTGCCTGACACCTGATGATGCCTCCAATGTGATTGGCGAAACGTCTCGAGAAAGAGAGAAGGAAACCGTGACCCAGCTATCTCAAAAAAAACAGCTATGGAGAGCAGTTGTCAAAATATGTAATGCTTCTTTTTCTTGCAAATACAATAGCAACGCATGTGTCATTTTCACGTGACCATCTGTCTGTCCCAGCCAGCTTTGACGAAGATTATAATCACGATGATGACAATTATCTATTCTGTCAATGATGATACGAAACGTGGTGATAATGATTTTGACTTTGATCATGTGATGATGGTAATAATTACCATTAAGATATTACATTAATGATCAATAATACATTATTGGTAGAGCACATCGTACATCGGGGCATCTAAGAGGTATGACGGTGATGCAAGTGAGGCTGATAACGATGGTCATGGTGACAATGATGATGATGATGAAGTCAAGCCTCGACCGGAATCTAAACCTGCAACATTCAACTTGCGAGCGGGGCATTTTAACCACAGAGTTACAGATTTGCCACTAGAAAAAATTACAAGTGAAGCAATTAGCCCTGTGTGTAAATGGGCGAGGGTCCGAATTTTCATTTTAATTTGACTAGTGATTTGATATCCTCTCCTACAAACAGATTTGACCCAAATAACTGACACTAGCAATGTTTTCCTCTCTTCTATCAACAAACACGATTTTAAAAATATAATCTCTTTTAGATTCTGTTCCAAATGTGCCAATGGCATTATGTCACAGCATGAACAAACGTATTCAGAAATAAGCAGCTACAAGGTGCAGAGCTTAATGTTGTTACAATTGTACGCGGATGAGTTTGTAAGTCACCCTGGATAAGATCGTTAGTCTAATAATAAATAGCCAGCATTCGTTGAAAACCTCCACGGTAAGGTCATCATGATCATCAATGAGTGACACAGTCTTCTTAGCACGCTGCTCCCAGACTCTGGAATGCCCTTCCATTGAAAATTCGGTAATCTCAGTCCCTGGGCATATTGCAATCCCGTCTCAAGACTCACTTGTTTCATAAGACGTTGAAGTCCTCTGACTAGGACTGTTGATGCTGCTCACTGCTGCTTTGTGCTTGGATGATGTAGTGCTTTTGACCTGCGCTTGCTCAGGAACACTTAATTCTTCCTTTATTTGTTGAACAATTATTTTATTTGTTATTTTACGTCATTCATTAATTTATAGCCGTTATTTTACTTTTAATTGATTTTCTCTGATGTTGTTATTGACATGCCGTTCCCTCCGCAGCTCTGTGCAGCGCTTTGTGACCCTCGGGTGAAAAGCGCTCAAGAAGTGCAAAAATTATTCTTATAGCTTCACAACACAGGACCCTGGATCCACTCATCCAATGCAATATTTAATTCCTCTTCAGAACTGCTCTTTTGGGATAGCCATGTAGAGCGTCCCTCCTCTCTCCTTGGAAAAAAAAAAACAGCGTTCCACTCGTTCCCTTCGATGGCGAGGAAGGGACGCCCGACACGGCTGTTCAGAAAGATCAGCTCTTGAGAGCAAATTCACACACATCGCGTAGTGAAATATTACATCACTGATAGCTCCTATACCTGGTGAAACTGGTGGCTATGGTAATGAGTTGTACGCATGCATGTCGCACACATTAAAATACTGTCGTGTCAGCATGGACACGCCCACCCTTGCGGAAGCGTTCCTCAGTGTGAGTGAAGCATGATACAGGTGTGCATGTTTGCCATGGAACTCCGCACATATTTATACAATTATATCCGTAGAGGTTGGTTAATAACGAGGTGTTTTGTACTGTCCGCAGGGCTGTCGAGTTTTGATGTGGATTCGTATGTTGGTGGGTGCGTTTGAAGGTGCTGTGTCTGCAGAGTGAATAAACATCATTTCGAGAGAAGATACGTGTGGGATCAAGTCCTTGTGGTAGAAGAAGAGTATCGAGTGTCGGCGAACCAGGAGCGGTGCATGCGGAGCGCAAGGGGGATTCACATAAAAACACAGCGCAGAACTTTACCATCAGAATCACCTCCTCGCCACGTGTGAATGGAGAGCGGTGGTGGACATTCTCGCTGGCCAAGGTGCCGGCCTGCAGTCTCTCGTGCGATCGGCGGCCGTATCGTTGGGTATAGAGAGACGGTGCAGGTTGGCGCGAGTTACAGTGGTGCCGTGACTCGGATCTTCTGTAAATAGACCACTGTCATTTGGTCGCTGAGTGCTCTGAGTGTTCTGTGCAACGTAGAGCGGGAGATATCGATCCTATTGTCTGTTGTGTCGGAGTGCTGGCAGACGAACAGATGGAAGCGCAGGAAGATGTGAGAGTGAGTGAGGTGGTGAGCAGGGTGAGTGCAGCGGTGAGCAAGAGGGTGAGAGTAGCGAGTGAGAGGGGAGCGGTGGTGCAGCTGATAGCGCGCTGTGTGAATGGGGAGTGGTGGTGCTGCAATACGCGCGCTGTGAATGGGGAGCGGTGGTGCAGCGGTTGGCGCGCTGTGCAGTGGTGAGCGGGGTGAGTGCAGCAGGTAGCGTGCTGTGTGTGAATGGGGAGTGGTGGTGCAGCGGTTAGTGTGCTGTGTGTGAATGGGGAGTGGTGGTGCAGCGGTTAGTGGGCTGTGTGTGAATGGGGAGTGGTGGTGCAGCGGTTGGCGCACTGTGAGTGTAGTGGTGAACAGGGTGAGTGCAGCGGTGAGTAAGAGCGTGAGTGTGGTGTGCGGGCTGAATATGTGAGGGTGAGTAGTGGTGAGCGGGGATGTGAGTGCCTGAGAATTGTAGATGTTTCTGAGTTTAATTGTTTAGTATAGTTATAGTTTTCGGGAACGTGTTGGTTGGTTGGATGGTTGGTTGGTTGGTTCAGTCAGGGAGTTCGACGCGGAGGTTATTACGATCTAAGGGATATGAGTGGTGGGAACTGTAGGTGATAAGGTAGTACACACAGAAGTCCGTACGAGATAGGGAATAAGGTTTGGTGGTGAGAGGAGTGGCGACTTGGGCAGTTGTTGGATTGTGGTGTAAGATCTGGCAGGTAATGGTTAGATTGCGAATATGGGATGCAGGTTGGTCTAAGAGTAAGATAGAGTATTTGGTGCTGTCTTCTGATGTACAGGTGAGAAGTCGGGATATTGGGGAATCTGAGATCAATGTTGTGTGTACGGCACTACATTTAAGGCTGTGGGGGTTCGAGATGATACTTACTTTTGACAGAGTTTGTCATTAGGAGTCCGGATCTTCATGGCATACTCAGGTCTTCCTGTGTTCGGGTTGGTCAAGACGAGGCAGAAGGGACCTTGGCGATAAAGGATCTAAGTTAATGAGACGGTGAGTGGCACCGTGGAATGGTGGTGGAGATTCGAGACGATAGTACTTTTGACCGGGTCTGTCATTAGGAGTCCGGATCTTCGTGGTATACTTGGGTCTTATCGTATCGGGGTCGGTTGTGAGAGAAGGGATTCTTGTGATGAAAGGATCCGGGTTGGTGATAGTGCATGTTACCGTGTTTAGTCGAGAGAGATAAGGGAATCCTGTGATAAAGGGTCCAGGTTGGTGATGTGGTATGTCATCGCGATTGGTTGGGAAGTATAAGGGACTTCAGTGTTAAAGGGGTTAGGTTGGTGGTGCGGTGTGGATGGACCGTTGGGTTATATGCGACCATGATAGTACAATTCAGGAGGGGTGAATGTAACCGGTGGCTATGGTAATGAGTTGTACATATGCATAGTCGCACATGTTAAAATGCTGTCGTGTCAGCATGGACACGTCCACCCTTACGGAAGCGTTCCGCAGTGTGAGTGAAGCATGATACAGGTGTGCATGTTTGCCATGGAACTTCGCACATATTTATACAATTATATCCGTAGAGGTTGCTTAATAACGAGGTGTTTTGTACTGTCCGCAGGGCTGTCGAGTTTTAATGTGGCTTTGTATGTTGGTGGCTGTGTTTTGAAGATACGTGGTGTTAAGCGGTTCGATGGAGGTATTATCTAGGAGGGGGGGGGGATCTTTTGTGGGTTTAGGTGCGAGGTGCACATGGCTGCACGCGGCGACCATCTTAGGTACTCGGGGAAGAAGAGTATCGAGTGTCGGCGGACCAGGAGCGGTGCATGCGGAGTGCGAGGGGGATTCACAATAAAACACAACGCAGAACTTTACCATCAGAATCACCCCCCTCCTCGCCACGTGTGAATGGGGAGCGGTGGTGGACATTCTCGCTGGCCTAGGCGCCGGCCAGCAGTCTCTCGTGCGATCGGCGGCCGTATCGTCGGGTGTAGAGAGAGACGGTGCAGGTTGGCGCCGCTTACACTGGCAGGCATGGGAACCCTCAGCAACGACCTCCATTCCACTGCAAAGTAGCGATGGCATAATTGCGCTGACTATTGCCAGCTCTGGCAAACGCTTAAGTCATTTCCGGTTATAAAAGCGGCACGTTGGTGCAGAGAGTAGAGCTGCTGCCTCACAGCAACAAGGTCCCTGGTTTAGTTCTAGGCTCGGGTGCCTTTCTGTGTGGAGTTTGTGTGTTCTCCCGGTGTCCACGTGGGTTTTCATCGGGTACTTCGATTTCCTCCCACCGTCCAAGGACTACCTAGATTAATTGTTCTGCTGAGTACGTTACCCCACAAGGTGTGCCCTGCAATGTACTTGCCTCACATCCTAGGTACAGCCCCACCGTGAGCCCTGTGTCTGCCGGGATAGGCTCTGCCCCCGCGACCCTGTGCACGATTAATCGGGTACTGATACTGAACTGAACAGTTATAAAAGTTAGCCGGCCCATATATAAGGAGTGACAGGTTCACACCGAGGCTCCCAAGCAGCTATTTGGTGTTACCAACTCAACGACTACCGGTATACCAAAAGTCATCAGGACCAGGGAGTGAACCCAGCATTTCAGAGGCATTAGCTCGCATAGGTTCATGAAGGAGAGATCCAGGAATGGTGGAGATATCAGTGGTCACAGATGTTAGCCCTCACAGGGAGTGTCGCTAGCCACGAATGTCCTCGTGTAATGTTCTGACTCGTAGGTGCTCGCTAACGGAACTTTTAAGACTATAGAGAGATCGCGTTTGTGCTTATGTGTGTGTTCATGCGTGGCTTCAATGTGCATGTGACCTGGTACAGGCGCCGTGGTGATGTTACCACCACTTAGTGGCGAATGGCAGTTGTTGACAATTTTTCTTGTCAGTGTTAGTCTCTGCACCTGTATAATTGCATGTCCATTAAATCTGACTCTGCATGCATGCCCGTGCAGCTCTATCTGTCCTTGTGCCTATGGATCTGTGCAGGTCTGTCAATTTCCACAATAACAATGAATAAAGCTTCACCATCACAGGCCCACCCAGACACCACATGCTGCATATGAAATGACAGGTCAATGATTGGTGGCTTAACAGAAGACACACAATTTGGAGAATTCAGGCACATGCACATGAAACCGCAATGCTTCTATCTACCCATAAACGGCGTTGCCATTAAGAGATTATATATTTAAACTCGCAGTGCAGACTGATGCAATACACTGCATTCTATGCACGCATGCGTGTGTGCATGCGTACAAGTGTGCGCATGGTGTGAGCGTCGTGGTTTGCGGACTGCGCTAGGAACTCGACGGCCTGAGTTCGATCCTAAAATGACGTCATACTCATTATCGGAGGCGGTACTGTCCCAGTCACCACCGTATAACGCAACGTTCAGCTCACGGGAGGAATCCAGCCAGGCTAGGCACGAAACCGTACATAACGTGCTTTGCACGTGGAGTCATTGGTGACGGAGTGGAGAGTGTAGACTGTAGACTTTGGTATGAGAGTTGAGAGATTAGAACAGATGCCTAAAAACAAAATTTTTAAATTGTCTATAGCAAACAACGTTAAAAGTCGTATGGAGAAATTCCAAAGAGTACATTTGATCCCATAATCACTGGCATCATTATAACTCTTGGCAGAGTTTGCTAAAATCATTTGCTGCAGGATCATACAGTGCAATAGACGTCTCAGTTCCACACCCTGCAAAGCCCGTGGAGGCTTAAACATTATTCCTCAAGCTAGTTTCGTCTCCTACATTTTCACGATGGCCATTAACAGACTAAACATTGTATTTGCACTGCTAAATATTTGTTAAAATACAGGTTGTCCGAAATGAATATACCAAACAGCATTGTTATTCGAGATACTGAGGGTTGCTTTCCAACTCTGTTTCGTTACAAGCGAGTGATATCATTATTTTCTCTAATGTAGCACCGCTGTTACAAACCCGTGTGTTCAGATGTGATTCTCTGTATTCTTAGCACGGTCCAAATACTTTAACCTATTCGCTAATATTCTGATAATGTATGTAATGTACTCGTGTGAGTATTTTACAGCTCGAGGTACAACAACTGCTCTCATAGCTGTTATTTTAGAACGGTGGCGACGAGCGCCGCCTGTGTCCTTTGCGACGTTTCGTCCCCCATGTCGGAGGCATCCACAGGCGTCCTGATGAGTACTTGGAGCACTCGACACAGTTATCCCGAACGGACAGCTATGGAGAGCAAGTCTCGCATATCAAGCAGTGAAAAGCGACATCAGTGCGTTCGAGAAAAGGACACTAGTGTTATATGAATACATGTAAATGATGTATGAAAATACGTTTTAATCATTTGAATGCCGAATTACATTGAATACAGTGGATGATGGACGACATGTAGACGTTTATTAACAATTCGAGAATATCCAATCAACAAAAAGCAATTAAATAAACCAAAACTTACAAGGGCAATGCAGAATGCGGCTGCTAGAGTCCTCACTCGCACACCCACCTACGATTACATACCCCCAGTACTGATGTCTCTCCACTGGTTACCAGTTAAATGCAGCATTGCATTCAAGATCCTCCTCACCTACAAGGCTGTCACTGGCGCTGCTCCGACATACATCCGTGACCTACTTCAGACACCCTCCTCAATACGACAACTTCGATCCTCCTATACGGGCTTGCTGCATGTGACCAGATCGCACCTCCATTCGATGGGTGACAGCCTTCTCGCGCACTGCTCCCAGACTCTGGAATGCCCTTCCACTGGAGATTCGTTCAGCTGAGTCCCTGGGCATCTTCAAATCTCGTCTCAAGACTCACTTGTTCCATAAGGCTTTCATGCCCTCTTACTAGGACTGTTGATGCGGCTCAATGTTGTCATGCCGGGATGATGATTCTCTGCCGAATTGCACCTACTCGGGAGCATTCATTTCTTCCTTGTTTGTTAAAGAATGATTTTTTATCGCTTATTTTATGTCCTATAATTTATTGCCACTATTTTACTTTTAGTTGAACTGTCCTGACCTTGTTGTTGACATGCCGTTCTCTCCACAACTCGGATTTGTAACAACCCCCCCCAAAAAAGTTATATTTGCTGATTTGCCATTCTTATGTCGTTGCTGTTGACATGCTGTTCTTTCTGCAACTCTGTGCAGTGCTTTGTGACCCACGGGTGAAAAACGCTCCAGAAATGCAATTATTAGCATTATTAAATATTTCTATCAAACGTATGTCAGCATCTGGAATAACAATAAAAATAATCAACATTCTATTTGGTGCATTAACTTTCAGACATGCTGTTTATTGGGTAACATAAAGGTCGTGTTTCTTGCATGACAAGCTAAGAATTCCACTTCTGAAGATATAAAAAAAAGAGAACGTTTTCAATTGGTACACATTGCCTGCCATGTAACAAATCAACACTCAGACAATAACGAAAAAGAAGCAAGAAGAACTGAAAAGTTATATTTTTTAAAAGGCATGA
>JAZEWT010000002.1:29377479-29392230 GCA_036362905.1 Mordacia mordax | reverse complement strand
TCTTTAACAAGGTGCTCTTGAAATTGACTAAATTAGCATGATTCATATTCTTGTTGCTCCCACGTTGATGGGGGAGGCATAAGATACCTGCCTGTGGGTGCAGTACTCGTGCAGTGATGAGTGGTGCCGTGAGGCGGCACACACAATCCCAGCTAGAGCTTAGCAGACTCAAGTGGCCCAAGGGGAGGCTCGACTTCAGGGAAACAAGCGGGACCACATGAAACATCATCGAAAAATCCCAATCCTGATCACCGCATCAAACTGTCAAAATAGCCCTCAGGAGCTGTTCCTTTGGGATTGCCGTGTCGAGCGTTCCACCCTCGTCCTTCGCTCGACACCTCTCGCATGGGATAACGCTATCCAGGAACACGGCTCGTAGAAGCAATGCTCACACGCTGGGTCATCGAAAACCTACATCAGCACTCCAACTCAAGTACCAGGAGATGGAACCGTCAACCTCCGGATTACTTATTTATTACATTTATATAGGGGCACATTGCACCCAGATGCCCCAAAACAGAGGTGGGGGGGGCGGTTGGGGCAGTTACACTGACAGCTGACGCCAATGCCCAGACCCTGCATCCCTAAGCATGCTGACCAATGATATTGGCAAATTCGTGAGTGTGTTTTTTTTAAGTTGTGAGAGGAAACCAGAAAAGCCGGAGCAAACCAATGCAGCAGAGGGGGAGAGAACACAAGTCTTAGTCTAAGGCTCCAACGCGCGCACCGCTGCTCAGGTCACTTCTCCGCCACTCCCCGCCACGACACGGACCACCTCGCCGGCCAGCGGCGCGATGTTTCTCCCCGAAACGTACCTTGAGGTGTCCCGCGTGCATGCCGACCTTTTCGCACATGCTCAGGAAGAAGGACAGGTTTCCCTCGTCGTGCACGATGTAGACCGCCACCTTGCGCCGCATCATCACGTCCAGGATGTCGCGGAATATGTCCATGTCGGTGAACTTGTCCATGGCCACAGCGATGAGCTACGGGTTCGCGTGGGCCAGTTGGGAGGGAGGGGAGGGGGTGACACAGAGATGGTGAGGGGCGAGGAGGTGCGTTAGGCTCTGCGGCAGCATTGGCAGCGGTAACACCCGCACCTCGTGACAGAAAGTCCGGTCCGAGGCGGTTCGATTCCATCCTCAGGCACCTTTCCGCGTGGAGTTTGTGTGTTTTCCCCCTGTTTTGTGTGGGTTTCCACCAGGCTCTTATGTTTCCTCCAATGGCTATAAAATAGTCAATATTCGACTAACATCATAAAATGTGGGAATAAGTGTCTGGAAAATGTTAGTGCTGGCTCACCACATGGCTATTGTTCTCCCACTGTTATTTCCTCGTACCTCTGAATCAAACAAATACCTTCGATATTCAGTGAATACTGTGTTATAACTTGTAGTATTCAATTAAGATATGTGGCATCAGTGGCAGCATTACCAGCAGTAGTGATGCTTACCACACTGCACTAGGTACTTATTTGAGGTCGAGTCGACCTAGGGGAGGCTCAGGACCGGTTCATAAAATCGTCAATTGTGTGCGGGATTCGAACTCGGGTCGCCGGGTTTGTAGCCGAGCGCGCTAACCGCTGTGCCACCGCTCCCCCATCCCACTACACCACCGCTCTCGCATGAATGAACAGAAAAACAAGAAGAGCCAACGCACGGACAACGACAACCGGTCTCACAACGCACGGCTTGTGTGTTTTAGCGGTGGCGTGCGTGACCACACACAACAGCAGTTGTCTTTGTCGGGCATCAGAGCAAAACCAGACATTACAGCCTCCGAGATGTCTCGTCTTGTGTACGCTCAGACAGGTAGCGAACACGCCACTCTGCGCCACTGTTATTATCGGTAGGGAGAACGAGGTGGAGGTTCGGGCATTGTGCAAAGGTGGAAAAAACAAGGGGTCACACTCATCAGCATATAATAAACATCAGCACGAGCAGCAGCATTAATAACCAGAACTTCATCATCACCATCAGCAGCAGCATTATCCGAAACCAAGCATCACAATCATGAGCAGGGTGGGCAGTGGCATGAGCTCAGCTGTATGAGCAAGTGTGATGCCGTAAATCTTTTGAGTCACAATATAAACATTTCGTTTCGGCAATAAGTTTTGTTTTGACAGATCAAAAGATTCAAGCAACGTCTCAGCACACCGTGACCATCGTTACCATCATCCCTCGGGGGTCAATAAAATGTTTTAACGATAACTTTGTGAAATATATCAAGATGACCTATAGAGAGACGTTCTCAGATCATGGGAACGTGGAATTTCCACTACCAAGTCGGTCTCACAAATGTGAGCGTTGCTGCTTCATAGTTAATTACGGGGACATGCGTCTAATCTCTACAGCAAGGGAATTCACTTTCACCCTTTTTGAGAACTAATGTGTATTTGTATGGAGATAACGACACTTTCCCCAAGTGTTTACAAGGGCTATATGGTGGATCTTTGTCTTCTTTGTGGGTAGAGTCCACCTATGATAGGTGTTCTCAACCTTTTGCACCTCAAAGTCCGCTTGGGTCTGGTCACCAGAGACCACTAGGTGGCGCACGAGGCCCATTGGTGGGTCGTGATCCACCGGTTGAACATGGTGGACCTATGAGGCTAGCACGGTACATGAGTGCATTTCCAGCACCATACCTGACCACCTTTGTCTCCCCAACTGTGATGTTTACACACTGCACCAGGATGAAAGGATTTAACGGAGGGCCAAGACCGGTTCAGAGAGGCCACAAGGTTCGTAACGCACTGCGCTAACCACAACAACAGCCAACCCCCTTTCGCCACTAAGTGGCGGTGACGTCTCCACGGCGCCTGTGCCAGGCCAGGTGCACTTTCAGGCCACGCGACATGCCGAAAGCCCGCCGACAGATGATCACGGGACAGAGCCAGGCACCATGGATTTATCGACTGAGATGAGTGGCCGAGGCACCACTTGTGTTCCCTATTCTGCTAACTCGCTAGGTTTTATCCGCCTGGCACTCTGCTCGCTGTAGTGGGCATCTCTCCTCCACTCCCAGGTTGTTGTTGGAGGGCAACTGCCTTCAACTGTCTAGTAGTGTCCTTCACAAACCTCCTCCACAGAGGTTGATCATGACACCGTTGGTACCAGTCATCGCAAGACCACCCAGTTTCACATTCTTCTGCGCAACATCAGTCCATCTGAGCACAACATCACCGCCGACAATCATGTGTGCTTGTTGTTTACAGCACTTGCCTCTAGTCTCACTTTGGCCTGCACTGGGCTCTTTGTGGAGGGAGCGATTCTGCAGTAATTCGAACCTTGTGACCTGCGTTCGATTCCTTGCACGGCTGGCATCAGTGGATAGTGATGTCTGCACTGATCTCGTGCGAGTGAAAAAAAAACCCATCAGCACCAGTCAAAGGTGATGATAACACTATCTCCTTGTGTGCAATGATAACCTTGACAGATGTTCGCTACCAGCACTTGTCCGAGAAGCTGTTAGGGCTACGCAGGGTTTTTTATTCTTTACCAGCATGTGCGTGATGTCATTTCCACACATGACTAAGTGGTAAACGCCTTTGCTTTTCAGCTCAAATCATCTCCACCCTCGCGTAGAACACACCTGGGCGATTAAGGCCAGGCTGGTCATGTCAAGACAAGCTGCCCATACACGTCCCACGCAGCGTGAGGCTACATTCACCACGGGAACACTCCTTCGTTGTGTACTCATGTATATTGTCACGGCTTCGAACACGAGGATTGTTTTCCAAAGCTGTTCTTTTGGGACGGACGTGCCGAGCGCTTCTCCTCTTTGCTTCGCGACGTTTTGTGCATCCCACGTCAGAGACACCCTCAGTTGTTCTGCGACTTGTCTCAGCTTTGGAAAGCAACTCTCAACCATTCATTGCAACCTCTCATCTCATCTCATTGTCTGAAACCGCTTAGTTCTATACAGGGTCACGGTGAAGCCGGAGCCTATCCCGGCAGACACAGGGCGCAAGGCAAGGATATACCGACGATGGGACGCCAGTCCATCGCCGGGCACTGCGGGGCAATTTAGCCTGCGAGCCAATCAACCTATGTAGCAGCATGCTTTTTGGACTGTGAGAGGAAACCGGAGTGCCCGGCGAAAACCCACGCGGACACGGGGAGAGCATGCAAACTACACACAGAAAGGCACCCGAGCCGAGAGATTCGAACCCGGGACCTTCTTGCTGTGAGGCGACAGCGCAAACCACTGGGCCACCGCGCCGCCCTTCATTGCAACCGTGATTGTTATAGGTCACTTGCACACGAGGTCACATCTAATCCACAGGGTCATTAAAAAAAGATCTTCTAGTTTTAATCACTTATATGTCTTGAAGTATTTCTACTTACAGCAATTGGTTTATTGGTTTGTTATCACAGGACACGTAAAACTTGAGTTTATTGCCGTTGTGCGTAAAACTTGAGTTTATTGCCCTTGTATAAAGGATTAACTCTCACGGTTGAGCAAATAAAGCGAATGGATGTGGCAGAAATCGTAGCAGGGCGGCACGATGGTAACATTTGCACAAACACAGAAATAATGTCCTGCCCGAGGAAGTTCGATTCCAACCCCGGACGCCTTTCTACGTGAGTTTCCTCTGGGTTCTCCGGTTTCCTCCCACAATAAAAAAATAGAGAACGCAGTGTTTGGCAGACGTTGGTGCCAATTGACTGCATGGCTGCCTTCCTCCTCCCCCCCCCGCCCTTTGCGGTTTTTTTCGCTATGCCTCTGTAATGATGTAATTCGGCTTGGATAAGGACGTCTGCTAAGAAATATTAAATTTTTATTATTAATAATAAGCTTCACCGAAGAAACACGAGCTGCTGGAGTTGCGCGAACATTTCAGTAGAAATCTGTGAATGGTTTTCGATGCACAGGGGTCATGTATGGGAAGTTATTTTTTTTTTCATATGAATAATATTGGGCGGCACGGTGGCCCAGTGGTTAGCGCTGTCGCCTCACAGCAAGAAGGTCCCGGGTTCGAATTTCTCGGCTCGGGTGCCTTTCTGAGTGGAGTTTGCATGCTCTCCCCGTGTCCCCGTGGGTTTTCGCCGGGCACTCCGGTTTCCTCCCACAGTCCAAAAGCATGCTGCTGCATAGGTTAATTGGCTCGCAGGCTAAAATTCCCGCAGTGCCTAGTGATGGACTGGCGTCCCATCGTGGGTGTATCCCTGCCTTGCGCCCTGTGTCTGCCGGGATAGGCTCCGGCTCACCGTGTATAGGACTAAGCGGTTTCAGACAATGAGATGAGATGAGATGAATAATATTTTCCGTGCTTAATTGGTGCCATGGTATCAGAACCATTGCAAAATGAAAACTAAGAGCCCATTGTCAAGGTTCTCTTGGATGAGGGCACTCTCCATGCTAAGCAAGCCGTAGGGTTGGTTTAAGCAAACTTCACCAAGCGCGTGCGCACGGGGCACGTGAAGCGTGCAGGAGGAAGCCAAACGGGCAGGGATATTTCCAATGTCACCATCATTGATGTTAATGTCACCATCACTGATGTCAATGTCACCATCACTGATGTTTAACCGGAGCGGGGACTCAATATTCCGGTCGCAGTTTCACAGCGGCCCCTCCACACCCCGCGTGCAACACGTGTTCGACAGACGTTGACTCATTGGGATTCAAGTTGCAAGTGGGAGAAATTATTTAACCTGTACGAACATGATCTATACACCGTATCCGACGTGGCTTGCGAGGCTCAGGGGTCATAGTCATTACATTTCATCAAACTGGATTCTCCAGTTTCGCCAATTGAAAGGTCGCGGCGTGCTTACGAGAGAACTCACAAAATCGCCTACGATATTAATTTCGGCTTGTCATTACATTTGGTAAAAATAATTTTACAGCCACCAAGCAGCTTGACATATCGGTATTGCAGGGCATGTAGGAAAGTATGTCCCTAACGCTGGATGAAAGGGGGATGATCGGAAGTATGTCTATGAAGATTACGTCCACAGGCCATTCCCGAACAGAAATTAATGATGGGTTTCAGAATCGGAATTTCAGGCACTCGTCATTCAACCGGAATCTTAAGCGTAACCAGCTGATGGGCTCACCCTTGACACCAAAGGCTTTAGAAAACCATTTACTGCTACTATTTCACTTTCAGTTGAACTGTCGTGATGTTGTTGACATGCCATTCTCTCCACAGCATCCCATAAAAACGTTATTGCCGATTTGGCGTTCTTATCTCGCTGTTGACGTGCCGTTCTCTTTGCAGCTCTGCGTAACACTTTGTGATCCTCGGGTAATAAGCACTCTAGAAATGCAATTATTATTATTGTACGATAAATGTTACATTAAACCATTTCCCAACACACTTATTATAAACACTTATTTAAAAATGTTAGTTGAAAGTCAGATCATATTTTACATGTTGTTCTGCAACGACGTGAACATTAAAAAAAAAACCCCAAAATAATGTTATTGTTGTTGATTTTCCGTTCTGATGTTGTTGGCGTGCCAATCTCTCCCCAGCTCCGTGCAGCGCTTTGTGACCCTCGGGTGAAAAGCGCTCTAGAAATGCAATTATTATTATAATTGCTGTTATTACGGTTTCCATTTAATTTGGTTATCGTCTGACGATTGCAAATTTGAATTTGAATGTAATGTGACACTTTGGGTTTTTACTTGAAGATGGTAGACAATTACTTGGGTGCTTATTCGGGTGGGAGGAAATCAGAGCACCTGCAGGAATCCCACACACCCGACGGGGCAATACTCTATTTCCATGCAGGTCACAACAGACGTTAATCACTTGCTGTACTTCTTTGTTCGGGTGTGGGGTCAACATTATGGCACCTGGACACCCACAGGCGAGGGGGTTTAATGACTTGTCTGGTTCACAAACACTGCCTACAATGTGCTTGATTATAGGCCACGTGGATAGCCCAACACCATTAAAATACTTGTTGCTTAACTGTAGGGGAAACATTATTTTTAACATCATTCATTCCACCAAAAAATGCATTGAATCAAAACATCTTACAAATATAATTGTCCTGGCAGGATATGGTCGTTGTCATCGTCAGCCACGATGACTACACTGCTGGAGGAAGGCCTCTGCAAGCTGCTGCCATCCCTCACCTTTGCTGATGGTTGTACACGTAAGGCTGAGCTCACCTCGGGAACTCCCAGAGAGAGCAGGGTGCTACGAACCCCACACGCCACCGACATTATCCACATCCGGAAATCAAACTCACGCCGCCAGCTTGGGTGGAAGAGTGCACGAACTAAAGACAACCAACGCCCGTATAACCTGAACAGATTGTCGGGTCAAGTGCTACGATGAGGCGAGTGACAAGCACTACGCCCGGCCGTCTTTGTCTCCCTAGGGGCAATGTTAACACACTATACTAGGTACTCATGGGCGGCACGGTGGCACGGTGGCCCGGTGGGTAGCGCTGTCGCCTCACAGCAAGAAGGGCTTGGGTTCGAATCTCTGCTCGGGTGTTTTTCTGTGTGGAGTTTGCGAGTTCTCTCCCCGTGTTCGCGTGGGTTTTCACCGGGCACTCCGGTTTCCTCCCACAGTCCAAAAAACATGCTGCTGTATGGGCTAATTGGCATGCAGACTAAATTGCTCTCAGTGCCCAGTGATGGACTGGCGTCCTGTCGTGGGTATATCCCTGCTTTGCACCCTGTGTCTGTCGGGATAGGCTCCGGCTCACCGCGACCCTGTACAGGATTAAGCGGTTTATGACAATGAGATGAGACTAGGTACTCACTTGAGGCTGACTCGACCTAGGGGAGACCCAGAACGGTTTCAGAAAATCGTCACTAACTTTGGTAGCCGTGTTTGGGAATCTATCTCGGGAGTCAGGTCGGTCGCCCGGCGCGTTACACAACTGAGGCACTGATCCGCACAAACAACTACTCCCACGACCGGATGAAGGCTCACACACCATGTAGGGTCCCCCATAATAGACACTCGCTAACAACCGCCGCTCGCTAGCTGCCTGCGGTCGAGCTGCTGGTTCGGAGTAATTACAGTCCCAGAGCCGGGAACACCTTCCTCACCTCGTTTACCTGTGTGAATAGTTCCTTTGTGCATGCCTAATGAAGGCTAACTGCTTGCCGTAGCAGGCACGATGTGTACACCTAGGTCGACTCCGCCGAAAATGAAATACCTGCTCCTGCTAGGTGCGGTCACCATCACCACTCTCTCGTGTGCGTTCCTGTTAGGTGCGGTCACCATCACCACTCTCTCGTGTGCGTTCCTGTGTTCCCATTAACAGCAGTGGCTCCAAAGAGCGCGTGTTTATCGGCCGACAGACAGATTTATGGTGAAATCGCTCGCAGCCTCAATCCCAGAGCTTTGTTTCAAAAAGATGACAAGCGGCAGAGAATCCGACAAGAACGTCCTTTATACTTTCATTAAACTTTTACTGTTCACCTGCTCGTAAAACTGCTACAAGTATTTGTCAATATCTGTCATCTTCAGTCAAGGGTTCCGTGTTCGCCGTGTTTTCAAATAATTACGGAGCAGCAAATCGATACGACATTCCTGTGATCCTCAACCATTCGTCTCATCTCTAAAAAGCGGGCAGCACGGTGGCCCAGTGGTTAGCGCTGACAGATGTCCTGGGGGACTTCAGGAAACTGCAGAGACGTTTAGGCAGAAGACGCCAACCAGCCAGGCACTGCGTCCATATATATTGTTATCGACCAATAAATAAGCGTTGTTTGTGGGAGGGAATCGGGAGAATCCAGAGGAGACCCACGCAGAACAGTGGAAGAACACGGCATTTCAACACAGAATGACTCCGGGCAAGAGCTTGTTTTTGTGACGAGCAGCAGATGTTACCACTGCATAGCCGCCCTGCCGCCCGACATCCTGTATAATACGGTTTTATTCTAATTGTGCAGTAGTCCTCGTTTTATGATATGTCAATTCATTGGAGAGTAACTCCCTCTTAGAGAAGGATCGTGGAATGAGAAGTCACATAACCAATACCGGGCGGCGCGGTGGCCCAGTGGTTAGCGCTGACGCCTCACAGCAAGAAGGTCCCGGGTTCGAATCTCTCGGCTCGGGTGCCTTTCTGTGTGGAGTTTGCATGCTCTCCCCGTGTCCGCGTGGGTTTTCGCCGGGTACTCCGGTTTCCTCCCACAGTCCAAAAGCATGCTCCTGTATAGGTTGATTGGCTCGCAGACTAAAATTGTCCCGCAATGCCCGGCGATGGACTGGCGTCCCGTCGTCGGGTGTATTCCTGCCTTACGCCCTGTGTTTCCGGGATAGGCTCCGGCTCACCGTGACCCTATATAGGATTAAGCGGTTTCAGATAATGAGATGAGAAAACCAATACCGAGACCCCTTCATTGTCACCCTGAGAGCCGACACTTTTCCAAGCACTGTGCTTTAGATTGATGTTTATCCCGTGAGTCAAACCAATATTTGTTTAAGCCCGAAATGTTTGAACAAATGAAAAAAACTACACGCGCCACGATGGGTTTTATCCTGCAGTCATTGTGGGTTTTATTTTAAATTCTGCAGCCAGTCTACCAACTGTCTCACTTGAAAACTTGGCTTGATTACAAGTGACTGAAACCTGGAACCCAGGTTCTCAGTTCTTCTAACCCATAAACCACCTGCCTATCCCAGCTTGACACTTAACAGCACCCTTTAAATGTTGACATTAATTCTCTAAATCCACAATTCTTAATCGGTGGACCGCGAGCTCTACCTAGTGGGCCATGGAGACCAAACCCAAGTGGGTAAATTGGGCCTTTCTGTGCAAAAGGTTCAGAACCCCTGATCTACACGTGACATATCTGACTAACTCGACCCTGGGATAATGGCGAATACGTGAAAAGGTCGGATATGCGAACATTTACCGCATATACTGTACCAGGAGTTGGTGTATTCTCCCCGTGTCCACGTGGGTTTTCGCTGGGTACTTCGGTTTCCCCCCATAATTCAAAGACATGCTGAAGTGTTTTGACTAAATGTATGTTCAGCCTTGTTTTCAGTCCAGTTTTCGTCTTGTTTTTTTTTCATCTTGATTTGTTCATTATTCAGACTAAATTGCTCCCAGTGCCCTCAGATGTTGTAACTTCCTTATCCCTCCCCGCTGGACAGCTTTTAAAAAGAGCTGTATAGCTCAACGGTTCCTTCCAGCTTAAATACAAATACCGACTGAGGTGAGGTCTGGTTAAATTATCAGGAGAGGGGAGTATGTGATGGTATGCTAAGTGACGTGGTCTGGCGTGTACAGACAGACCACGTGTATCCACACCACGTGCAATATACGCAATGTCCCTGGATCGAGGAGGTGAATCAGGCTTGAGCCTGGGCACTGTTTGGATAAGCGTCTAGCGCAGGGGTTCCCAACCTCTTACAACCTGAAGACCCACTTGGGTCTGGTCTCCACGCGACCCATCAGTGGGTCGCGACCCACTGATGATTCAGAATCGTGGCTCGAGCACATCTATTGAATCGCATTCACACTTTGGAACTTGGCGAAAAATAACGTCGCTCATTACGCTGCTGAAACCCTCATCAGAAAACACACACACGAGGACTGCACTCGAGATAATCACACGTCGTTAATATATACCGTCAATCGGTCTGGTGTTGCCTCCAACGTGTCGACATGGCTATTCAGACATAGCAGCTTGAGAGTAATTCCCATCCAAAAGAACCCCCTTATGCAAAGATCACCCATATGGCCTTAATGGTATGTAACACACAGGGTGGTACCGCTATTTGCAGAACCACGCAGTGAGCAGTAGTGGGCAGTGCAGCAACATCCATTGTTGAGATTTGCTCTTAATAGCTCCTCTTTCGGGATGGACGTGTCGAACTTTCGTTTTCGCTCCTTCTCTACGTTTCGCCTCCCGCATTGGAGGCATCGTCAGGCTTCTTAAAGTACTCACCTTAATGCTAAGGATACAGCCTACACCGGTGGCTAGCCCCAATAACATAATGGTCATTCTCCACGCGGAACAATCCAATGTCCCTTTGTTCGACTGTCCCAAACGCATGGGACGAACAGATTTTAATCATAATGATCTGCCCTCACCCTGCGGCGGAAATTCCACGTTTTTATGGCGTGGAGGCCGCCTCCATCCACAGCTAAACCGACTCAGGCTTTTGCGTGCAGGCGTGTCCCGCGTACCGAAGATACCTGTGTCGGAGTACAGTGGACGTGGCTGATGAACGATGGTGCTCGTCACACGCAAACACACATAGAGCTCAGAGAAGCTCAAGTAGCTCAAGGGGGAGAGGGGGGAGGGCTCGGCTTCATTCAAACGAATAGGGCCACATTAAACATCATCTCGTATCAAATCGTGATAACCACGTCAAAATATCTATCATGCGTTGCGATTTCAAGGATAGTCGTAATACAGCGTTCCTCGTCTCTACGGCCGCGAAAACCTTTATCGATACGCACCAAAAATATGGACGCAACAAAACACACGAGTAACACGAGCGTGTGTTTTGTCACACGGGTAACAAAACATACGAGTAACACGAGCCTCCATCTCGCCTCCCATGTCACTCCATCAATACCCTGTCTCCATTGGAACGGGTGGTGATTGTCGCTTCGGACTTACCGACTGCGCGTTCTGTACGAGTCTTCTCACCGTCTCCTTCACGTTGGCCGCCCCTTCGCCGGGCGGCTGAGTGTAAACGGTGGCCCTGGTCACCCCCCTGTAGCCCTGCGCGTCCGGCCAGCCAATGTCTAGCGTGGCCGGCGGTTCATCGTCCGACTGGTCCGGCCAGTAGGTGAGAGAACTGTCCGCGTCCGCCGACTCAGAGCTCTCGGTGTCGACAGCAGCTGCAGCACCTGAATCGGCGTCAACTCTGGCCACACCAGCGCCCGCTCTCGCAGCCGCGTCCTTCTGCTGTCTGGCGGAGTTGTTCACCCGGTCGATTTCCTCACGGGACAGGAACGGTTTGATGTTGAACTTGTCCAGCGCCGCTTCGTAGGGGTCGGTTCCACCGTCGACCAGTGCTTCGAGGGCGATTCGCTGTTCCTCGCTGTAGAAATATTCTGGCTTCGACTCGCTGGCAATCCAGTTGACATTGTGGTCCGCCAAACACATCTCTTGCGAGAGAGCCATCCCAGCCTTCCCAGCTAAGGCGCCCACTACACCCTGTGTATGTGTGTGGCTGTGATGCGTGTTCCGTGCCGGTGTGTGTGTGTGGCTGTGTTGCGTGTTCAGTGCCGCTGTGTGTGAGTCAGTGGCGCTGTTGAGAGAGAGCGAGAGAGGGCTTGTCGTGGGCGTGGCTCTGCGTGGAGAGCACCTGAGCGGTGAGCAGGTGAGAGTTTGTGCGCTTGGTGTGTGTGTGTGGGTGACGTCTCTGTGTGGCTCTGTGTGTGTGTCTGTGAGATCCTCGTGTCATCTCTGCGCGTGTGATCTGTCGAGGCGCTTCGTACCGTGACCAGCGTGTGGGCTCTGTACAGTATTATGTGTGTGTGTGTGCGTTGCAGTTGCTCGCGAACAGAACTTGAGCTCACAATCTTGTAAGGCTACAGCGCGTGAAATGGTTATCTTTGTTGGTGATTCGTGCGCTGCCCAACGAACCCGGCGACCCGAGTTTGATTCCCGCTCACGACCAACACCAGTAATGATTTCATTAATCGGTCATGGGCCTTCATTAGGTCGACTCAGCCTGAAATGAATACCGTGTGCGATGTGTAATATCGCCACTGGGAAGCCAAAGGTGATGTTGCGTGGTGCTGGCCACCCACCAACCCCCTCGTGTACAGCGCCAGCTTTCATAGATGCTCGTTAACAGCAGTGTGTTGAGGTAACAAGGGGTAACTTTGTATCTGTGTGTGCGTGAGAGAGTCGGTTTGTGTAATATCTGTAAATGCGATGAACCCATCAGAACAGACTATTGTATTAGTGTACGTGGAAAACCCGCACATTACAAATGACACACAATAATGTGTACAAGCGCCCAGGCTTTGTGCCTTTAAACTCCACCAGTAGTTTAGCAATGCACTTCTTGAGGAAATGCCGATAGCTGACACAATCCACGCCTGATTGGCTATTTCTACACGTGTTCGAAAGTACTGTATTCGTGTAAGTGTATTTGTGTTGTGCAGAGCGGTGGGACAGCGGTTAGCGCGCTGGGCTACAGATCTTGTGGCCCGACTTCGAAATCCGCTCACAGCCAACACCAGTGACGATGTTCTGAACCGATCCTGGGGCCTCCCGTAGGTCAACTCAGCATCAAATGAGTAGCAAGTGCGGTTTGCAAAGATTGCCACTAAATGAAAAATAATAATTGCTCTTCTAGAGCGCTTTTCACCCGAAGGTCACCAATCGCTGCACAGAGTTGTGGAGAGAACGGCATGTCAACAAAAACTTTTTTTTTGAGCGTAGTGCTGGCCACCCATCCTCTCGTGTGCCGTGTCGCCCTTCATAAGTGCTCGCTAAAAGCACTTGACCCTACAGTCTCTTATGCTGTACGGTGGACCCTTGTTTTGTGTGACTGTGTGCAATCTATTGTAAGCGGCCCTTCAACACCTCCCGTGGTCTCAAAGTACACCTAGCCTTGCACAGGCGCCTGCCCCGCTAGTTCGTGGCGACCGGCGGGGTGGTTGACGTGAGTGAGTGTGAAAGGCAGTGCACGGTACAGGCAGGGTAACACGTGGTGTGCCCTGTAGGTACTTGTATCACGTGGTGTACTGAGCCTCGAGGGCTCGAGCTGATCCCAGCTGTGACGTCATGTTCTGGTTGTTGTCCAGTGTCTCGTGCGCTGTGTGAACGTCGCCACGAGGAAGACAAAGGCGGCCCCGTGTGCTGTTGTCCACCCACCACTTCGTGTGCCGTGCCGGCATTCATAGGCGCTACTCGCCGACAGCACTGGACCCTACGGACTGTTAAGGCTATACACGGAGAATGTTGCCTTTGCGGTGGGGAGCGGTATTGTAGTGGTGAGCGCATCGCGATACCAACCAACCCCACCGAGTTCGATTCTCGTTCGCGGTCAACACCAGTGCCGAATCTTTGAAAGTCGAACTCGTCCTGGCTGGCTGTAGGAAGCTGTCGATTCAGCCTTTACCGATGGTCTGGTGAGATGTGTCACAAGGCGGTCGAGTGTGCCGCGGACCACTCGCCGTATTGTGTGCCATACTGGCCTTTATAGGTGCTCGCTAACAGCATTTGTTGGGATTATACTGGGGATTTTTGTGCTAATGGGCTATAAACATAGAAGCCCAAGTTCTATTCCAGTTCACGGCCAACACCGGTGACGATTTCAGGAACCAGTCGTGGCCCTCCCCGATGTCGACTCAGCTTCAAATGAGTAGCTATTGGGGTTTATAAAGATTGCCACTGGGGATACAAAGCTGGCCGGGCGTTGTGCTGGCTACCCAGTCCCTCGTGTGCCGTGTTGATCTTCATAGGTGCTTGCGATCGGTTCTTGACCCTACAGTCTGTGTGGGGGACGTTTAGCTATATATTGGCAAAGAGCCGTTTCGCCTATTGCTCCTGTAATCATGAGCAGACCGTCAACAGGGTCTCTGTCATGAGCAATACCTGCTTAATCCTGTACGGGATCACAGGTGGCCGGAGCCTATCTCAGCAGAAACAGGACGCAAGGCACGGCTATGCCAGGACACCACGCCAATTCATCACAGGATAATGGGAGAATCAATTTAATCGGTGGGCCCAGTCAGCAGCATATCTCTGGATGGTGGGAGAGAAAACCAGTTATACAGCGGGGAGAGAATAAGCAAGTTACAAGATCGCATACTCTCATAATCCTATTTATTATCTGTCGGGTGGAAATGGATA
>JAZEWT010000002.1:29361472-29376899 GCA_036362905.1 Mordacia mordax | reverse complement strand
TATTATCACGTTCCACTTCCAATACCCGCACGGACCACTCGTGGTCAGCGAACCACTGGTTGGGAGCTGTTGACGTAGAGCACAAATCTTCCAGCAATGTTTGCAAAAATCCAACATTACTAATCTGCGGGTAATTGTTCAATTGTTCCACTTCCTAACGTTATAACACGTCGGATAAACTGGGCCACTATGGCAATGTGGAATTTCCACCAATAGTTCACGTTTGCATACCAATACATGTTCAAATCAATGTGAGCAATATAAAAATGAGACATGTAAACGTGGAGCGGCACGGTGGCCCAGTGGGTAGCGCTGTCGCCTCACAGCAAGAAGTCCCGGGTTCGAATCTCGGTTCAGGTGCCCTTCTGTGTGGAGTTTGCATGTTCTCCCCGGTGTCCGCGTGGGATTTTGCCTGCTGCATAGGTTAATTGGTTGGCAGACTAAATTGCCCGCAATTGCCGGTGATGGACTGGCGTCCCATCGTGGGTATATCCCTGCCTTACGCCCTATGTCTGCCGGGATAGGCTCCGGCTCACCGCGACCCTGTACAGGACGAAGTGGTTTCTGACAATGAGATAAGATGAGGTTAAGAGATAAACGGAAAATGAACATCACCCATTTTGAGAAGGAGCACACAACCATGGACTGTAGATGCGTACAGGCTGTCGACTCAATGCTGCTAGCGAGCACCTATTAAGTCCGGCGCCGTGCTCGACGGCACTGGGTGACCAACAACAGCCCTGGCTTCCTTTGTCCCCCCACAAGCTGGGTTTGCACCCTATCAGTGGTGTTTACGCATTGCCCGTGATCACGTTGTGAAACCTCTCGCCGCTGACGTTAACTCGATCTGAAAAAGCTTCTCACCAGCGCCGACACGCACACATCTTGCTGTCAGAGACCCGAGGCTGTTTACCGTTGGCAATCCGTAGTAACGCGATAGCAACGGGGGTTTCATTCTGGGAACGTAGGCAGAGGAGATGAATGAGTTTTCGAAGTGCTTTGGCTGTTTTGAGCCTCCTGGGCTCCAAGCTTAGGGAGTGGTTCAAGCAATGGGGGGAGGGGGGGTGGAGGTACTCCTGAGAGAGCAATAACAGCTTCACAGCTTCTCAGGCAGGAATGAAGGTAGTAGGTTGGGCACTTGGCACGAGAGATTGGCAAGAGGTGGCTGTGGCGTTTGCTGTGTGTTAACCTTATTATTCGTGTCGTTATTGTGTGCTTATTCTGTTTGAATTTGACGATAACGACGGAGAGTGGTAGCCAAAGGGGGAGGGCGTTTGCGAGCAGGCCCACCGTGGAGACGGAGTGGACCGTGGAACGGGACCGCGATGTGGGAGACATCTTAGCCCCGCTTTTAAATCCAGATTAATCCATCGGTCAAGTGAAATCGAGGTTATTTTCATGATCCACGTGAACGCGGGATTGACGGGGATGCAAGAGTGACGCGGGTCACCAACACTGATATCGTCCCAAGATACGAACAGCAACCGGCCGCGTCGTCTTAACTGCCGCTACGGGAGATCGAATCGGCAATTGACATGGGAGTGTGATACGCATTCCACTGCTGGTTGTATCCCGTCTGCATCGATGCAGTGCTAATAGAGTCGAAATCACCTCCACATGTATCAACATGCGGAGTTTCACCGCCCTACAGGTGTTAATATTCTTACAAAATAATGACCATCTGTAGGTATTGACATGACCAGACCATTGAAGTTGCTAAGGCAGTCCGGAGTGTAAGAGTGACTCTTGATTCCTCAATCAGCTTCGAGACACACATCAGCAAGGTGATGAAGGTAGCCTATTTCTATCTCAGAAACATAGCCAGACTGTGCAACATCCTGCCACGCTCCGATGCTGAGAAACTAATCCACATCTTCATCTCTTCATGAATCGATTATTGCAATGAACTACTCCCTGGTATCCCTGCCTACCTGATCAATCGTCTCCAACGTGTGCAGATTGCGGCAGCGAGAGTCCTCACTCGTACATCCATCCATGATCATATCTCCCCGGTACTGGTGTCTCCTCACTGGCTACTTGTTAAATATGGGATCAAATTCAAAATCCTCCTTCTCACCTACAAGACTCTCACTGACGCTGCTCCGACATACATCCGTGACCTACTTCAGGCACCCTCTTCAATAGGACAACTTCGATCCTCTAATGCGGGGTTGCTGCATGTACCTAGATCGCACCTCCATTCAGTGGGTGACAGAGCCTTCTCGCGTGCTGCTCCCAAACTCTGAAATGCCCTTCCATTGGAGATTCAGTCAGCTTAGTGTCTGGGTATCTTTTAATCCCATCTCAAGACTCACTTCTTCCGTAAGGCATTGAAGTGCTCTGGCTAGGACTGTTGATGCTGCTCACTGTTGTTATGCTGGGATGGTGGCTCGCTGTTGACCTACACCTTGCTGATATGTCTCTCAAAGGGATACATATTATTTTCTTCATTTGTTTAACATTTTTTAAAAATATTTCAATTATTTTACATACTATTTTATGTCCTTTTCTGATATATAGCCATTATTTGACTTTTAATTGATCTCTACTCTGATGTTGACATGAAGTTCTCTCCACAGCACTTTGCAGCGCTTTGAGACCCTCGGGTGAAAAGCGCTTTAGAAGTGCTATTATTATTATTATTGTGGTGCAGTGAGCAAGGCAGCTGCCTCACAGCAAGAAGGACCTGGATTCGAATCCTGACTCAGGTGCCTATCCGTGTCGCGTTTTCACAATCTCTCCATATCCTCGTGGCTTATTGCTTGGTACCCTGGTTATCTCCCACTGCAAAAATACGCTCTGCAGTGCTAATATGTGAGCCTCATAGAAAGAGAGTCCTGTCCGAGACGGTACGTTTTCCCCTTCAGGAGGCTTTCTGTGTGGCGTTTGTGTGGTCTCTCCCTATTCTGCGTGGATTTCCGCCGGGTTCTCTGGCTTCTTCTCAACACTAAAAACGCACTCATTAAATAATTGGCTGAAAGCGACATAATATGTAGGAAGCGGTGTATGGCGGGTTGGCGCCGTCTGACCGCCCGGGTAACTCCTCCACCCCCCCCTCTGTAGTTTCCTCTCTGCGCCTCTGTATCCATGTCTCGTCCATGACCAGGCGTGCGTGGCACATTACAAATTATATTATAATTATTGTTATTTAGCCTACTCACTAAATTTCCCGCAGTGTCCTGTGGTGGTCTGGCGTCCTGTACTGGGTTTATAAGCCTGCCTCTCGCCCTGTGTCTGCTGGGATTGGTCCCGGCTCACCGCGACCCTCTGCTGATAATGAAGGTATGGACATATGTCGGTGCAGTGGTGGAGTGTTTCCCGAGTGTTCCCCGAGTGTTCCCCGACCCCGCGCAGTGCGGTTAGCTACGCGACACCAGAGGCAAGACACCGGACACGTGTTTACTGCAGTCATGGCAATAGTGGCTACTAGCACGTGTGATGATCTTGGTGATGGTGGGGCGGTATAGGTGATGGAGTGATGGTGGGGAGGGTGTCATGGTATGGTGACGCAAAGAGTCTGGATCAGGACCCTTAGGGCAAGGAAAGGTTCCACAAGATCGCTCTGGTTTCGAATGCTCACGCGTGGATATTCCTTGCGTTCCAAACACGCATGCATACACAGTTGCCTGGCAACAGTATCCCACATTTCTTCACTGAGTCGGAGTGATGTTACCACAGCGGTTCCGGTGCCAAGCTAGGTACACTTGAGAGCCAAGCGAAGTTGGCAGCCCGAGGCCTGGCAGGTTGCTGCACGAGACACGATACAGACCCGCGTGTTCTGGGTTAACTGATGAGAGATAACTGAGATAATTGAAAAATGCACCACATGAGCCATCTTCGTCCCCACTGTGCCAACTCTGCTATGTTATCCATTCGGAACGCGTTGCGAGCAACACTCCATCTATTTCCGTTGCTGCTGGAGAGAGACTGTCTCCAACTGCCCAGCAGGTTCCTACAGTAGCCTCCAAAAACGTTGGTTATGACATCGCTGCCACCGACCGTTGGGAAATCAACTCAACTTCAAGTGCCCCTTTTACCACATTCACTCATCTCCTCCGTAACCCGTGCCGCGCCCATTGCGTACTCTCCTGCCAACATGCGTGACTGAGCATGCGGGCTACGTGACTCATATCGCACCCACACCTGTCAGAGGAGTTCACTGATGGGACTGTGCGCAGACCTCTCAAGCGCCTGTGAGCTCCCATAATCCAGCCTGGTTAAACATTTCGGCCAAGACGGACCGTGAGCAGTACAGTCTCAACGTTTTAAGCCGGCGCAAGTATCTCTCGTGAGCACAGAGAGACCCACGTTTCGCGAGCATGGAGGAGATAGGACATAACTGTAACCGAGAAAACCAAGTGCTTCAAAGAAGGAGGTCCGGCAGCTGTCGAACAGCGAAACGTAGCGCCCGTGGAAAAGTGGCTCCACTTAAATCGAGGCTGGTCACAAGAACACTGTCCGTATAGGGGATGTCCTGTATTCTGACCACAACGACTCCACCTCTCATGCGGAGTTAGGGGAGGCGGTGCGGGCAGTGGAATGTTCAATAGCACAGAGTATCCGGCAGGTGCGCTGCTTGTCGTTCGTTTTTTTTTAAGTCAAGCTCGAAAAAAAACTACTGAGTTATGTAGCTCGTTTTAAAAGTTGTTCAGCGGGGAAGAGTAAGCAAGTTACAATATCTCAGGGCACCAGGAGCAATTTAGTCATGGCAATTAGCCGAGGCAGCTTGTCTTTGGACTGTGGGAGAAAACCGGAGTAGCCGGCGAAAACTCACGTGGACACGGGGAGAGAGCACAGGCAAACTCCACGCAGAAAGGCACCCGAGCCGGGAATCCAACCCGGGGTTTCCTTGCTAAGAGGCGGCCGCGCTACTCACCGCGCCGCCATGCCACGTCTTCTTTGCACGCTCCAGGACCAACTGCAGACGTCTTTCACTGTAACACATGTACAAGAACGATGATCCCCCACGAGAAAACCTAACAGACTATAGGGTGAAGTGTTCGTTAGCGAGCACCTATAAAGGCCACCACGGCGCACGACGCTTTGGGTGGCCAGCAGCACACGAAGACGCATACTGTGGATGTACGCAACAGCTACAACAAGAAAGATGCCACGTGTTGCATTATAAACTGCTGGGAGAAAATTACACGAGTGAACATCTGTTAATGCCAGAATGATGCCGGAGTCAAATTATTGGATAATGTGATGCCCGGCCGCCTTTGTATCTCTCCCCAGTGCTACATTTCACACACCGACTCAGGTTATTGTTTGAACATAAATCTGAGATAGGATTCAGAACAGTTCATACATCATTGGCCGCTCTGGCGGCGCGGTGGCGCAGTGGGTAGCGCTGTCGCCTCACAGCAAGAAGGTCCCGGGTTCGGTTTCCCGACTCGGGCGCCTCTCTCTGCGGAGTTTGCGAATTCTCCCCGTGTCCGAGTGAGTTTCGGCCGGGTGCTCCGGTTTCCTCCCACCGTCCCAAAACACGCCCAGGTTAATTGACGGCTGGTTAAATCGTCCCCTGGTGGCCTGCGATGGAGTATCGCGGGGCCTGCACGTGGCCTGGCACACCGTACAGTAGGTCACCGCGGCGACCACAGCCATGAAAACCCCACTAGGGGTCACGTCGACGCCGTGTCGGGGTAGAGCAAAGAAGAGATCGGCTGCTCAGGTGGCCGATAAATCGACCTCCATTTGAGCGGATCTGTCGTACAGTGCGCTGACCGCTGCGCCACCGCTCTTCGGACAAAAAAAACACCTTTACGCCGATGAAAAACATCACCCCGTGCTGATCCGCTAAAGCTGTTCGATTGTTCCCGGCTTTCTGTTCATACACGCGTTGGCCACCGCGAGTCGAGCGGCTCCGGTTTCCTTCAAATAATTACAGCAAGAAGCAGCGTGAACAACAGCCTCATTTATGGGGTAATCGCCGTAATTGTCAGAAGCCAATACGATAACCGCACGCCAATCTGCTGCCGGAATAACAGCGTGCAGGGTGCCACCGTCACACCGTGGGTTAGCAGGATGGACCTGCAACCCACACAACATGCGTTAGATTCCATTTCCCGGCGAGGCAGCTATGGATGTGCAATGACTGTTCATGCGGCTCACTCTTGTCGTGCCGAGATAATGGCTCGCCGACCTGTGCCTGTTCGGGACATTTATTCCTTGTTTGTTATAGAATTATATTTTTATCGCTTATTTTATGTCCTTCTATAATTTCTTCTATAATTTATTGCCACTATTTGTCTTTCAGTTGAACTGTCCTGATGTTGTTGTCGACATTCCGTTCTCTCAGTTTAGATTTGTAACAAACAAAAAACAAACAAATGTTATTGGTTGCTGATTTGCTGTTCTTATGTCGTAATGGTTGCTGACATGCCCCTCTCTCAGCAGCTCTGTGCAGCTCTAGAAGTGCGATTATTATTGTGGGTCAGTAGCTGATGTCAGATTCCACGGCTCGTCGCATAATTTTCTGAAAAAGAGCTGGTCTTTCGGGATAGCTGTGTCGAGCGTTCGTCCACCTTCCTTCGCAGAGTTTCGCCTCCTACGCTGGAAGCACCAGGCTTCTGCCTAATTTACCTGTGTGTGTTTTTGTGACAGTTTTGTGACGTTAAAATAGTAGTATAATTAGAAACGCTGCCACCTCCACTGTTTCATTTGAAGTGTTAATGAGTTGTGTTAATTTAGGGTATTTCAAAGGGTTGATGCGAGCCTTTTATGTCCAGCATTTCTCACACACGTTCGAATATAGACCAGTTGTTAATATGCCTATATTTGTCCACCCAGCAGCCGTAAACATTTGTAGGCCAAGTTTACTATATCAGTAGATGTGGTGTCTCGTCAAGTCAGTATCTGTACCCGCCTAATCCCATATAGGGTCGTGGGGGGGGCGGAACATATCCCGGCTGACAGAGGGCTCATTACCGCGGAACATATCCCGGCTGACAGAGGGCTCATTACCGGCTATACCCAAGATGTGACGCCAGTACATCATATGGCACTTTTTTTGCAAAGCAATTTACTCAGCAGGCCGAGTAACCTAAGCGGTAACGTGTCTTTGATCTGTGGGAGGAAACATGGAGTCCCCAGGGAAAACCCACACGGACACGGGGAGAAAACACGCAAACACCACATAGAGTGGCACCCGAGCCGGGAAACCCGAACCCGGTATAATTTCCTTTCAAACTAGGACCCGTGTGTTCAAGAGAGCGACCGCGTCTACTCTGTTCCCCCAGTTCACCGGCGTTGGTGTAAGCAAACCGACCTCTGCCGCTGACACACTGCGTGTGGAACACGATTCAAGGTTTGCTTCTATTGGCTCACCACTGCTGAAAATGCGCAGAGTATTTCTAAAAGGCCACGGGGGCAGTTAAGTTGTATAGAAAAAATATAGATATTATTGGCGACACGGCGGCCCAGTGGGTAGCGCTGTCGCCTCACAACAAGAAGGTCCCGGGTTCGAATCTCGGCTCGGGTCCCTTTTTGTGTGGAGTTTGCATGTTCTCCCCGAGTGCGCGTGGGTTTTCGCCGGGCACTCCGGTTTCCTCCCACAGTCCAAAAAAGCACGCTGCTGCATAGACTAATGGCTCGCAGACTAAATTGCCCTCAGTGCCCGGAGATGGACTGGCGTCCCATCGTGGGTATATCCCTGCCTTGCGCCCTGTGTCTGCCGGGATAGGCTCCGGCTCACCGCGATCCTGTATATGATTAAGCGGTTCTGACGATGCGATGAGATGCTTGTTTTTGTGCGAAAGTCCAGGAAACGTGTTTGTTCACCCACTGTGCTTGTGGTTTCACAGCGTGCCGTCGCCCTCTTGTGGTCGAGACAATTTAATATTTCACCGTCGAGCAGTTTAACCCTTGCTCTACTGCAAGGCCCTCTCGCAATCCCCTTACGCCACGCCCTTGGTATCCTTTAACCTTATTTCACCACATTGTTACGTATGGGTTGGTGAATAGGCGGGGCCTGTAACTGATGTCATCCGCCTTGGGCCAGAGAATAACTCATGTGGCCGGGTCCGCAGCCAAAATTAAACTTAAGCAGACTGTATAACCCCGGCAACCTGCGCTCGATTAACCATCTACGGCTCACATATGTCCGAACATATCCTGCATCTCCTGTATGTCGGTTCAGCCTTAAAGGAGTGACTGCCTGGTGTGGGGTTAAAACATTAAGCATTCCCTTTGTTAAAAAACACTTTCCTGGTCCATAAATGAGTATTTTTCACGTGACAGGAAATGTCAATGGCATGGCAAAGCTCTACGCGCGTAACATCAATCGTTGCACTGCGGCCATCACTTAACCACTCCAAAGTAAGCAGCATTGGGTAAGGTGAGGCAGTCGAGCCTTCAAAAAGATGGCTGCAACACAACATGTGTCATCCCGATCTTCAAAGGTGCTCGCTGACACTTGCACCCCAAAGTCTATATTAAGAGGATGAGCTTGCGATTTTTTTCTGCAGCCAGCGTTCAAACTAACGTAATTTGCGGCTGGTAAATATATACCAATCGGCCACTCAAATAAAATGTGTCTAACGCCACGGATCAGGGATGCGATAACATTGACGGAACAGAAATTAGCCACTCCTAATATCCCCCGTATAGCCTTAGCAGCTTGTGCCGTGTCAACGTATAAAGGTCAACACGGCACAAGAGGAGGTGGGTGACCAGCCCCACGCCCGGTCGCATGTTTCTCCCTTGTCGCCATGGTTACACACCGCACTCGGTACTCATTTGAGGCTGAACTGACATAAGCGAGGCCGAGGACCGGTTTAGAAAATCGTCACTGGTGTTGGCCGTGAGCGGAAATCAAACTCGGTGAATCAGGTTTTTAACCCAGCGCGCTAACCGCTGAGCCACCGCTCCCTACGTCATAGATCAGGAATGAGGTGACGTGGGTGAAGCAGACATTACCCACACCTCCAACATCAACGCACCCACGCGCCTATTATACCTGCAATTTGACTATTTGGGTCACGGCGTGGTGGCACGACATATTACATGCATATTTTACAGTAATGTTTTAACAACTCACTCTGTGAAGTAGGTTTCATGCGCGCGTGTTTAAATTGTTGTGTCCATGGCCTTTTTTGCATGGCTGATGTCGATGTAGAGCTTTTTATTCTAGGTACCATATCCTACAGAACGTTGGTGAAAATGGTCTTCCACAAATCTCTACTCTTTGAACTTCTAAGAATGGCTATTGTTGACATGTTCATCCATCTCGAGAGGCTCTTGACATAAGTCAATCTCTGTCTTTCACGATCTCTTTTTCCGTCAATTTTCCAGTTAAAATAGAATAATATTTCAGTTGCTTCAATTCTCTTCTATCCTGGGTGATATTTTCCGACATTCTGATGTATACGTGAAAACTGGTGTAACGTAACAATCGAGAACTCTTAGTTTCGTCTCCATAGAAATGTTGTTATTCATCAGTATCTTTTTCATTTTGTAAACGCTGCCTTTGGCCATTTCTATCCTCTGTGTTATTTCATGATCACATTTACCATCTGATGTAATCCAGCTTCCCAGATAGTTGAATATAATGACGTGTTTTACATTTTCATGACCTTTTTGATGTTGCATACAGGTACACTTTTCTTCTTTGAAATTACCATGCATTTCAGTTTTCCTAGAATGTATTGTTAAACCCTTCTCCTCACTTTGACTATCAAACTCATCCCGAATGTCTTGCAGCTTCCCCTCTAAATCCAATAAAAAAAATCTACATCATCTGCATAACGCAGGTTATTCATATTCTGTCCACCAATTATCATCTCTGGTAAAGCTTCAATTTCTCTCAAGATGTTCTCACTGTATACATTAAATAAGTCCGGTGAAAATTCACAGCCTTGCCTCACACCTTTTTTTTATTTGGCTGAAATCACTTAGTTCATTTCCGATCCTTACTGCTGCAGTTTGATCGCAGTATATGTTCCTTGTAATTCGTAAATCTTTGCCATCAATATCCAGTTCTTGAAAAAATTCATTAGCTCCTCATATTTACACTATAGAATGCTTTGTTGTAATCAATGAAACACAAATAGAAATCTTTCTTCATTTCAGTTGCCCTTTCTGAAAGCATTTGAATGATAAACATGGCATTTCTTGTATCTCGATCTTCAACAAAACCACATTGCACTTTTGTAACCTCTGTTTTTTTCTGCTTATGGCTCTGAGCATCAACACTCTTAATAGGATCTTTGTTAAATGGCTCATTAGGCAAATGGTTCAATGGAGGTCATATTCAATATCGCTAGGTTTTTTGGGGAGCGCAATAAAGATCGATTTACTGAGATCCTCAGATAATATCTGTCATTTTTTCTAAGCCAAAGTCTTAAAACTGTTTACCTGTTCTACTGCGATTTCATCTGCTCTTATAGCTGTTGTTTTTCATTCTATCAATAACTCGTTACTCTGACTCAAGGATTTTCAAACCATTCAGCCATTTTTAATCGATTGCTTTCCTACTCGGGTGTCATGAAATGAATCCTCAATATATTCTGTCCATCTTTTCGAAACTTGTTCTCTCTTTATGAGTATGTCACCATTTTTAGATTTTATGCATCCACTAGCAGCGTGCTATCAAGCATACGGGATTTTTTGACCCTATTAAAATCAAGCTATGTCTCAGGCAGAAAACCATCCGCCTGGTATACTGCTGAACCCCAGGATCTCAAAGCGAATGCACGCAGGGCAGAACGGACTTGGAGAAAATCTGGCCTCACCGTTCATGCTCAAATCTTTAAGTAACAGCTCAACCGCTACTGGAAGGAACCTGACTCTGCCCGTACCAACCACTTTTCCAGCATTCTGGCTGATACCTCCGACAAGCCAAGGATTCTTTTCTCGACCATTTATCGGCTCCTTCGTCCAAGCAGTCAATCACCCTCACCTCTCTTCACCAATAAAGATCAGGCGGATTAGTGGATTCAGTTTTCCTCAGAAAATACTGAAGCCCACCATATCTCTACCCAGCCTCAAACGCCAACCAATACCTCAATAAATGGTCATCCACCTACCTTGATCTCAAAACGCCTGAAATTGTCCGGGTTAATGGAATCCAATGTCTCTTCATTAGTTACCAGATCTTGGCCTAGAAACGGCTCCCTTGCCCTTTCCCATCTAAACTAATCCGGCCAAATTTCAAATTCCTTGCTACCTTCGTCACTAATCTATTCAATAACTCTCTTCGATCTGGCACCGTTCCCCCACTATTCAAATATGCCACAGTTACCCCTCTGCTTAAAGATAAAACCTGGCTTCGATTGCAACATCCCTGATAATTATCGTCCCATCTCAAATCTACCATTCATCTTTAAGGTCCTTCAACGTGCAGTAGCCGCGCAACTTCAGAAACACGTTATCAACAAGGACCTTCAGATTGGGCCATAGTATTGAAACCGCTCTGGTCAAAGTAGTTAATGACCTACTCGTCGCTGCTGCTGATGGCTTGCCAAGTATTCTCGTCCTGGACCTGAGCACTGCCCTTGATACCATTGACCACCCGATCTTACTTGAGCGACTGGAGGGTATTTGGGTCTCTGGCTCCACCCTGCATTGACTGAGCTCCTACCTCTCTGACAGGAAGCAGTTCCTTAGCCTCAGGGGATAAAACTCAGAGATTCATCCTGTTTTGTCTGGAATTCCTCAAGGTTCAGTTCTCGGCCCACTCCTCTTCAGCATCTACATACAACCACTTGGTCATATCCTGTGCAGTCCTAATCTCAGCTACCATTGCTATGCCGATGACATCCAAATTTATATCCACGCAAAGCCATCTATCAATGAGTCTGGTCTTTGCATGGCGTCCTCAATGTCGATTGTGAAGGCATGGCTCAATTCAAATTTCCTAAAACTAAATTGCGACAAAATAGAAGTTTTGTTTATCGGAACCCCGCACCAATTGTCCAAGGCTGAACCTATCCAATTGATGCTTGACGACCAGACCATTGAAGTTGCTAAAGCAGTCCAGAGTTTAGGAGTGACTCTTGATTCCTCACTCTCCTTCGAGACACACATCAACAAGGTGATAATGGTAGCCGATTTCCATCTCAGAAATATAGCCAGAATGCGCAACATCCTGTTACCTTCTGATGCTGAGAATCTAATGCATATCTTCATCTCTTCACGAATCGATTACTGCAATGCACTGCTCCCTGGCACCCCTACCTACCTGATCAATCGTCTCCAACGTGCAGAATGCGACTGCTAGAGTCCTCACTCGCACACCCATCCACGCTCACATATCTCCAGTACTGATGTCTCTCCACTGGTTACCGGTTAGAGGATTGAATTCAAGATCCTCTTTTTCACCTACAAGGCTCTCACTGGCGCTCCTCTGACATACATCCGTAACGTATTTAAGGCACCCTCCTCAACACGACAACTTCGAGCCTCCAATACGATCGCACCTCCACTCGATGAGTAATAGAGCCTTCTCGCGCACTCTCCCCAGACTCTGGAATGCCCTTCCATTGGAGATTCGATCAGCTGAGTCCTTGAGCAACTGCAAATCTCGTCTCAAGATTCTCTTGCTCCGTAAGGCTTTCAAGTCCTCTGGCTTGGACTGTTAATACGGCTCACTGTTGACATGCCGGGATGATGGCTCGCAGCCGACCTGCGCCTGCTCCTTCAACAGAGCAATAAATATTGCTCAGTTGAAGAATAATTTTTAATCGCTTATTTTAAGTTCTTCTATAATTTATTACCATTATTTTGACTTTCAGTTAATCTGTCCGGATGTTGTTGTGCCGTTCTCTCCACATATCAGATTTGTAACACCCCCCCCCCCCAAAAAAAAAATAAATTGTTGTTGCTGATTTGCTGTTCGTGTGTCGTTGGTATTGCTGGCATGCCTTTCTCTACGCAGCTCTGTGCAGCCCTTCGTGACCCTCTGGTGAAAAGCGCTCTAGAAGTGCAATCATTATTATTCTCATCTCATTATCTGAAACCGCTTAATCCTATATAGGGTCACGGTGAAGCCGGAGCCTATCCCGGAAACATAGGGCGTAAGGCAGGAATACACCCGACGACGGGACGCCGGTCCATCGCCGGGGCAATCATTATTATTTCTAGGGATAATACTCGCAGTATTAATCAGGGCGACCGCTCGTTTCAACCGTTAACATCTGCAACAAGCGGCCGCGGCGCTATTAAGAAGTCATACGCTCGCGATACGGTCACGCATCGTCTTGTGTTTAAACATTGTGCCATTCCCTGTGGCAGTACTGTTGTGATGCTTCCAAAAGCTGCTCTTTCGAGATAGCCGCGACGATCGCTCCTCCTCTCTCGCTCCTCGTCATGCATCGAGCCGTGAGAACCTACATTAGTACAAAGTGCTGTCACATCAGTACGAAGTGTTGTTATGTTCCGAAACGAGACAGAAGCAGGCAGATGCGGAGGCGAGGCAATACAGATGGCGCGAGAGACGCAGTACGGAAATAGATGCTGTGGCCGAGACAATGAGGACGCGCCAGACACGGCACACGAGAAAGTACAGATGAGACAGTACGGGCATGACAGTATAAACGAAACACTCCCAACAAGACGGACACTGCAAACCAGGCAATTTAGATGTTTCGGTACACACGGTGTAATCTACTCGAGACATAAATAAATCATGTCTCGAATCGAATCGTGAGACGGAATCGTGTTCCACTAACCGCCAGTTGGTGACTCGGTGTGGAGAGATTGCGATTCGTGATTCGTCTCCTTTCCAGGAACACCCGTTGGTGCAGTATCAAAAGGAGAATCGGTGCAGCTAGCGTCTATTCCTATAGGTGATGACACGCACGGCACATATACCGCGAATCGTGTGCATGAGATGCTGTGGATTCCGATTGATTCACGGTGTATGTATGTTGGAGCCGTTGTGTTGCAATTATCGGGCTGCGTCAATTACCCGGTTACCCGAGTTCAATTGCAGGCCACGGACAAGATCAGTAGCAGATTATATCATAATTAGTCCTGTGCCCCCACCCAGCCCCCTTCCTTAACTAACCTGCACTGATCAGAGTGGTGAGGTATGGTACGAAAAAAAAAACACGTGACCGATTTGGCGTGCGGGATCGAGAACGGCTGGATTTAAAAAAAAAAATAGTATACAGTGTGTAAAAGGATCAGGTGCCCAGCATCCAGTAGAGGCCGCTAAATTCACAATGTTAAACAATGGGAGGCATTGCTTTAGAATTTAGATGAATAACCGCGAATCGCGATCTCGCCTCCGGATCCCGAGTTTCAGCACCAGGGACAGCGGCACCGCATTAATGATGCATGGTTTGCGACTCCCGTGGAAAGACGACGCGTGTCGCCTCGTACAGTAGCAGTGCGAGCAATCGTGTGGCTTCCAACTGGATCTGAAAACAACACTGCAGTTATATTACAGTGAAGATGATTTGTTTTTACAAAACGCAAGCAGGCGATAGACAACACCATTCGCCAGTTCTGCCTGCTTTGAAATGTGCAGGTTTATCCTTGTGGTATACAGCATAGTATGTGTCTGGCCAAGAGATATCACATTGACATGAAACACAGAGGATTTAAAACCGAGGCCTTGGGATAATGTACACTGTGTAACACATTGATGGCGGTAATATATAATTCTGCATCACAAGGCAGCCACTGTTTCAATGTTACAGGATCGGTGCGCGGTTGTGATGACGGATGTCCGTGTGTTACATAAGCAAGACGATAGTGTATTGGCCAAATAAATAATATTGGCATCTAGCAGCCCAATGAGCCCTCTGTATCAATGAAGCTGTTGACTTGGCCCGAAATACTTTCCCTTAAACATCAGCAGTAATAGAAAACGGCTTGTCATTACGGTGTCGGATTAAACACGGCAGCAAGGCATGGCCCGTGCGCTAAAACGCACGCAGCGAACAAACAGTGAGACCACCATATATTTAAACAATAACAGACAGCGCATTCGTATCGGCATCGAGACCAACGTCAATCTGCCACCCTTTCAAAAGGCCATTCGACAGCATACGCCTGGCAAATCTGCTGCGTTGGCATTAACTTGGACGGTGCCATAATCACCCCAGCCTGCAGGGGTGATGTAACGGTTTGTTTTACAATTGCATATTACCTCACTGTACTGGATTATGGGCACACAGACGCTCTTTTTAAATGGGGAAATACAATATGCAATATAGTACTACATCATTTAGATTGATATTATTGTTCGAATGCTTGGGATCAAGTAAATTACATGTGGTGTGTAGGTATTATCTGCGGGACTATTGTTGTTGATAGTATGATTGCTAACGTTGTTGCTATGCTAGTGTTAGTTTTATATTGTTATTGTGGATGGTGTCAAGTTTCACATTTGTCTTTGGTCGCATGCCACGCTGTACCCACGACAACACACATTGACATAAAGAGAACAACGCACACCCTACCGCGTGCGGCGCACACACAC
>JAZEWT010000002.1:29320222-29356956 GCA_036362905.1 Mordacia mordax | reverse complement strand
ATAGGTTGAGTAGAGTTGATCTGGCGTGAATTAACGTTGAGCTTCAAGTTCCACCATTATTGGGGCCTTGCCCGACAGAAAACCGGCCAAATGAATCAAGCGGTGGCACGAAAGTTGGCAACACAACCGGCCCTAAAGATTATTCTCCCTGCCTTGCCGCGCGGGATGGCGGATGACATCACCGTGCCCGACATAGCGCGATTGACATCATCTCACGAAGGCCGCGCGCTGTGTTTGCCGGGATAGGCTCCGGCTCACCGTGACCCTGTATAGGACTAAGCGGTTTCAGACAATGAGATGAGATGAGACATCATCTCACGAAGGCCGCGCGCTGCCCGCGACGTCTTCTCGCCACCGCATCTGGATGAACACCGTCATGAGGAGCACGAGTTGGAACGCGTTGGCGGGGGCCCCTCGCTGAACGAGCAAAACGCGCCCCGCTTCCTGTGCAATTTCTAACCGCCTCCCCTCCCCTCCTCCCACCTCCTCGCCGTGCCCCAAAACAACCGGTGTCTGGTCTTCTTTTGCCCGCGGGCTCCGGTGCAGTGACACTGCCTGCACGCTCAGCGCAAACCTTTTGTGTTGCTGTTCTATTTTTTCACCGCGCCCAAACACCAATTAAGGAGCTGCTGAAATATCTAAGCGTGTGAATATTTCGTAATTAACTCGGGCTTTTTATACGTCCCCTATTATAAACTCGCGGCCTGCAGTGTGATCTCAATGTCCTGGCCTCTTGATATGTAGACTGAGTGTCTGTATACAGATGTTTAGTCTGATAGAGGTTTTCACAGCTTGATGCATGATGATTACACTCAAAAGCAGCTCTTTTGGGATAGCCGTTTTGAGCGCTCCTCCTATCTCTTTCACGATGTTTCGCCTTCAACTGTGATTCAGTCACAGGGCGCCTGAGGATGCTTCCAACGTAAGAGGCGAAACGTCGTGAAGGGGAGAGCAGGAGCACTTGACACGGCTGTCCCGAAAAAGCACTTGTTGGAAGCAATCACGATATGTTTAGTTTGCCATCTGGTTTCATCTGACGATCTAGCTTATTATGTTGGAGGTATTTGCATACTATAATGAACCCCAGAGCTATCTCACCGACAGTCTAGCGCTCCTGCTTGAGGCTCCCTTGGTAAACAGGTCTGGAGTCTAGCATTCCTGCTCGGGTTTCCCTTGGTGAAAAAGTATATAGTCCAGCGCGCCTGCTAGGGTCTCCTTTTGTGAACAGGTCTGTGGGAGAATTTTATTTCTCAAAGAGAAGAGTCTGAAACCACGAGGGAGATATGTTTAGAAAATCTGACAGTGTGAAATATCGAAAGCGTGCTTCTCCATCCACTTTGGGATGGTGCCTCCAGGTTTGTGTGTTCCCCAAGATGTATTCAACGCACCAGGCATTCTTTTTTTAAACTGCGATTTATAAAATCCAACTGCAACACCACACAAAGCGATCATTCGCAGTCATCACTATTATCATGAACCGAATAAGCCTGTACTACGTCGTGGTGGCCCGGAACCAGGACACAAGTCAATGCTATACCCAGTCTGGGACATCGGTCCATCGCAGGGCACCGGGGCCAATTTAGTCAGCGGGCCAATTCACCTCAGCAGCAGCCATCTGTTTTTGAACGGTGGAAGTAAAACGGAGTACCCGACAAAAAAACCTCACGTGAACACGAGGAAAACACGCAAACTCTACACAAAAAGTCACCGAACCCAGGACCATTCTTTTCCGTGAAGCGACAGCGCTATTGGCTGCCACCGTACCCCTCCCCCATTCACGGTGTCAAGCGCGAGTGATGCTGACGCGTGGCCCGCAGGTGATGGCCATGTTGTGGAAGAGGATGAGCGATGGAGGAAAGAACTGGCGCCACGTGTACAAGGCGCTCGTGCTGCTCGAGTGCCTGACGCAGATCGGCAACGAGAAGGTGCGTGGCGCCGCGATGGAGAGAGCAACGGTGCCTTGCTCGGGTCGGCAAGACGGCGGGGTTCATCGTCAGCCCACCGGCGTCGTCATAGTCCGAATTGTTATCGTCGTCATCACCACCGTCAGCATCACTGTTACCGACATCGTCATCATCCTCATAAAAACACCATCACCGCCGTTACCACCGTCACCACCGCCACTACTATCACCGCCACCATCACGGCCATCTCCACCATCGCCACCACTGTCATCATTGTTCCCACCACCACCGTCACCATCACTACTGCTGTAATAAACACCGTCACCGCCAGCGTCGTTACCACCATTACCGTGGCCACTACAGTCATCACCACAGCCACCACCACTGTTACCACCACCGTCATATCCACCACCATCTACCTGCCCCCAATTCTCCTTCACCTATCTCGATGCTGTGCATCCTAGGGCGTGAAACCTATTCTGTTCACGTCATCCCTCACCGTCTCAAACCACATCTTCTATACAGCAGTGGATCAACAGCCGAACATGCGCAAGCTCAGACACCCCCCCGCCCGCAACCCATCATGCATGAATGAAAATCTGACCGTTCACGGATGGAGTTTCATTTATTTACGTTTCACATTTCATATTGTGGGCGGCGCTGTAGTGGCGCGGTGAGTAGCGCTGCTGCATCACAGCAAGAAGGACTCTGGTTCAGTTACCGGCTCGGATGCCTTTCTGTGTTGAGTTTGCGTGTTTTCTCTCCCCGTGTCCGTGTGGGTTTTGGCCGGGTACTCTGTTTTCATCCCAACGTCCAAAGACACGCTACTGCCTAGGTTATTTGACCTGCTCTGTAAATTACCCCCAAAAAGTGCCATATGATGTACTGGCGTCACATCCTGGGTGTAGTCCAGCATTGCGCCATCTGTCTGCCGGGATAGGCTCCTGTCCACTGTGACCCTCTATAGGCTTAGACGGGTATTCTCATCTCATTATTTGAAACCGCTTAATCCTATATTGGCTCACAGTGAGCTGGAACCTATCCCGAAAACACGGCGTAAGGCAGGAATACACCCGACGACGGGACGCCAGTCCATCGCCGGGCATTGCGGGACAATTTTAGTCTGCGAGCCAATCAACCTATCCAGGAGCATGCTTTCGGACTGTGGGAGGAAACCGGAGTGCCCGGCGAAAACCCACGCGAACACGGGGAGAGCATGCAAACTCCACACAGAAAGGCACCCGAGCCGAGAGATTCGAACCCGGGACCTTCTTGCTGTGAGGAGTCAGCGCTAACCACTGGGCCACCGCGCCGCCCGCTTAGACGGGTATTGATAATGCTATTATGTGTCGCAAGAATCTCGCACCCGGAGCTTGCAAGCTCACCGGAGCACCTTCTGCCCTAACATCCATCTGTCGTCTCCGCAGGTGACGGAGCAGTGTCGCGAGCACCTGTCCGGCCTTAAGATGCTACAGGAGTTCCGCTTTGTAGACCGGGACGGCAAGGATTACGGGGTTAACGTGCGCGAGAAGTCCAAGCAGCTGGTGGCTCTGCTGCAGGTGAGCGCCGCCAATGGGCCAGTGCAGCGAGCAGCGTGTCCTCGATGGAGGTGCGGTGAATGTAGGACGGGCAAACGCAGAGGTGGCGAACGCAGAGGTGGGGTGTGCCGGGGAATCTGATGTTGTTAAAACAAGTTCTGCTATCATCAGGCTTCTGGCTTTTCTGCCACAGTTCAATGACACGCTGCTGCTTAGGATAATTGGCCTACTGCTAAATTGCTCTCATTGCCTTGCAATGGACTGGCGTTCATTCCTGGGCACAGTCCTGCCTTGCAACCTGTGTCGGCCGGGATAGGCTGCACATTCCGGCGACCCCGTACGGGATTAAGTGTGTATTCGTAAATGACGATGAGACAAAGACTCAGCTATCGTAGCTCACTACACTGAGAGCTGGAAGGTTTGTATCGACCCAGGAGGCATGATGGTAGTGGTGCATGACAGGCATGCCCATATAGCGTAGTGTGGGAGGTGGCCGTGACCACCCATCCTGACCCCTTCATCTCGCTGAAGTCTCAGACCCCGCCTTAAATATTGTTCACATTGTTAAAAAGAGAAGAGGTTTTTACTATTTCTGGCAATTATACAGGTGTTAAAATCTTAAAAAATCAAACGGACACATTTCACAAAGTACCCAGTTTGCAAAAAAAACACATACACTTGTGGCAAAATATGCAAAGAAAAAGCTTTGATAATATATGTATTGTCCTTGAAACTAATTGGCCCACACCAGATATAGCTTTATTTAGAGCCTAATTCTCAGTGTTAGTCGGATGTTGCCAAAAGGCAATCAGCTCAGGACAATGAAATATCAATCCTTTTGTAGCTCAGGTCGAGCTGTTTAAACTATGGGTACTTCTGCCAGTAGAAAAATGTAAAAAAGAAAAGTGTCTCTTTGGTGTTTGAAGACCATAACACGTTTACAATTGCTGGAAATGGTAAAACCTCTTCTCTTTTTTTACATCTTTATACTGGTAAAAGTACCCACACACGGTTCTTCATATTTTCGGGTGTCCAGAATGAGCGAGTGATCTTTCCCCACAGGACGAGGCGTTGCTCCAGTCGAAACGAGAGCTGGCGCTGAAGACGAAGGAGCGCATGGCGCAGAGCAAGGTCAAGCCCGGGGGTGCCGCACAGTTCCTGGGGGGACTCAGCCGCAGCCCCGGACCACGGGAGAAGCTCGGCTCCACCTCGTCAGACGGAGGAGGGGACGGAGGCTCTGGCGGGTCGCCCGCCGCGCAGCGACCGCGTGCGTCGCGATCCAGTGCCGACACTACTCGTGTCACAGTTGTTGCTAACGGGTTTAGGAGAAACGTTACAAATCGTTTAGCGGAGTGATACGCGAATAGGAGTGTCTGGGTCGACGACCAGCGCGTGTTGCGGCCGTTCAACTGGGACTGGAGGCCGCTGCCGCAACTGCGCTGTAGTCAGCATATTGGGTTTGCCATCCGGGGGTCGCCGATTCGATCTTCCGACGGAGCAAAATGATGATTGCTTTGCAGCTTTCGAAGCAATCATCACTTGAAACAATCGTTTTCTACTGTCTCTGCCCACCCAGACGTGCAAATGGGTGTGCCACACTTCACGGATTGGCGGCAATAATAATACAATTTTTAACACGCCGTGCAAATTCCATGCCTGTTCATGGACGAGACTTGGATAGAGAGACACGAGGACACCACAGAGAGGCAGGGAAGGGGAAGTAAGCCATGCAGTCAGTAGGTACCAACATTTACCACACACTGTGTCCGAGATGTTGTGATGTTGACGGCCAATTAATTCACGTATTTTTTCGTGGGAGAAGACCAGACATTAGGAGGAAACCCACACAGAACAGGGGGAGAACACACAAACTCCACACAGAAAGGCGCCTGAGGTGGGATTCGAACTGCCACGGGGAGGACTCTCTTCTCTGTGAGGTGCAGATGTCACCACTGCACCATCCTGCCACCCATTACATTTGTAGCCCAAATGCCCGCCGAAGCTCCCTCTAGTGGAAGCTCGTGTATCAGCCGCGGCTTGCACTGGTGAACGTGCGCTTGTGCCGGTGTGCCATTCGTACGTTCATGGGAGCCAATAGACGCACTTGTTACGAACGTTCCCTTGGAAATGGAAACTCGTTCCTGACGTTCCGAACCAATAACCGGTTATGAAAGTGGTTTCTGGGTTCCTGGTTATCTTTAATTTGTCGCTGCCGTAGCGTTCTTCACATCAGAACTGGGTGCTCTGATTGGTTGAAGTCCTGCACACAAGTTCATTATGTGTTTCCCTGGAGCATTATGGGTAATGGCACATATACGCTTAAAGTTGTCTTGTGTCTCAACATAATGATATGCGGCTCATTCTAATTATCATAAAGATACTGGAAAAATGTGGCAAAAGGAATGGCAAAATGTCGTAGGCATTGCATCCTGATTAACTGAAAATTGTATTGTGGCAATAACAGCATCATCTCCCCAAGTGGTTGCCTGCACGGAGCACGGAGAAAAACCTCCTCAAGCAGAGGAGAAAGCAGTTGTCCCTTTGGTGTCGGGAGAGCAGGTGAATTCTGAAACGATATATATACAATAACAGAAACACCGCACTTTGGGCAGAGCTTTTTCCGAGCAAGTAAACCCACATGATCGACTCACCTTACAATTTGGTAAAGTACCACAATTCAGTAAAGTACCATGATTTCGTACATTACCGCAATGGTCTCTATAAACAAATGTGCATAAACTCACTCCCTCTCCAAATAGCCCAACAAAAAATCCAGCACTGCTCTTAAGAGCCGCTTTTTCGGAATAACCACATGGAGTGTTACTCCTCTGTCTCAAACCTTTCACCTCCTACATTTGAGGAATCATCTGGCTTCTAATGGACAGAGGAGGAACGCCCGACATGGCTATCGTGAAAGGGGAGCTTTGATAAGAAATTCTCATACAACGAGTCATGAACACCTCCAGTGATACATCAGCACACACAGGGGTGACCAGCACGCATGCCACGTTATTATGGGCTGCTGTGAAGCTGCGTGTCTTTCCAGCAGAGGGTCACGCATCATAATTCCCTGCTACCCCTGGTGCTCATGATTTCCACATCTAATGCTCCCTGCCTTTCATCGGTTTTGAAGGTGGTTTTGAAGGAGGTTTGCATTTGCTCTGTCTTTTTGTTAAGCAAATTGCTTCTTCAGTTTTGTCCCATCGCACTACTCCAATGTTATGCTTCTTTGCCTCCTATTCATTTTTTGCAATCATTGGTAATTTTCGTGCCCTGCGGTGTTGCGTGTTGTTCATGATCATGGTTAGGGTTTAATACTTACGTAAATTGGAGCTGTGAATTCGTTAATTTGTGCAATTTTATGTATTACTATTTACTTTATGATTATTGTTAGGGTTTCATTTTTGCGCAAATTGCTGCTGTGAGTTTGTTTATTTTCCTTGATTTATATGTTGTTGAGTTGGTCAGTTCGAACGTTTGTTGTATCGTGGAACCCCACATCTCGAGCTTGCAAGCTGACTGGGTACTCTCTACTGTAATAATAATCTTCTGCCATCTAAACATCTTCACCGATACACATTGACTTATTCAGTGAAGTATGGTCAAATATCACCCATGACCCGTGCAGCACGGGGAGGTGCTCATCCAGCAGTGGATTGACAAAGGGGTTGCACGCGCACGCGCCACTCCATGTGTGTGCGATGTGGGTGCACTGTGCGCTATGATGAGACCGTCTCACACATTTCTGCTGCTGTCGGTTCTCAAAGCAGGAGCAGCGCACAGACAGCCCAGCCAATCAGCCCAGCGCGACAACCCAGGAGGCAGCGGCGGCAGTGGTGGTAATTCGACTAATTACTTTATATAAATATAGAAGTGCGGTGTGTGTGTGTGGGATACGCTATTTGAATGGCTGGCTCCAGCGCGAAAAATGCTTGGCCCATCGACATCAAAGTTTGACTCAGCCACTTTTTCGAGAGTAAAATATGCTCTCAAATGTTGGGTCCTATCTGACTTTGAGAGCGACGAGATCCCACACAAGCTTAATAACATGCTTGCCTTGATTTGGACAGGATCTCCTTTACTGAGTCAGAATTTAGATCCCCGAAAACGTTTGCATAATGCTTTGGAGACACCACTTCCCGGTGACCAGCTGGAGATGAATTCTGGAATTTTCTAGAAACTTCACGCAAATAACCCGAGAGTCGCTTATAATTACGAAAAGTAGTGTGAGAAAAAAATCGACCTTTTTGAATTGTTAATCAACAAAGCAATCCTTGCACCCCACCATTTTTGACGGGAAATACAATAGTACTAATGATTCTCATCTCATCTCATTATCTGAAACCGCTTAATCCTATATAGGGTCACGGTGAAGCCGGAGCCTATCCCGGAAACACAGGGCGCAAGGCAGGAATACACCCGACGACGGGACGCCGGTCCATCGCCAGGCATTGCGGGACAATTTTAGTCTGCGAGCCAATCAACCTATCCAGGAGCATGCTTTTGGACTGTGGGAGGAAACCGGAATACCCGGCGAAAACCCACGCGGACACGGGGAGAGCATGCAAACTCCACACAGAAAGGCACCGGAGCCGAGAGACTCGAACCCGGGACCTTCTTGCTGTGAGGCGTCAGCGCTAACCACTGCGCCACCGCGCCGCCAGTACTAATGATTGATAGCACTTTATCAGTCTTGCCTCCAATATGGGAAGCACTGCCAGTGAATAGTATTACATTATCTGTGGCATGTAGAAAAATCACTCCACATATCCTGACTGCACGAGGAACCTAATCGATCTTAGTTTGGAAGGAAGAGGAATGCTTGACCAAAATGTTGAGCGTGCAGAGCTGCCATTTTATGTATTGAATGGAAACCAACCTGATTGTAAAAATTGCTCTCAAGAGTCGTTATTTCACGTTTCCCGTGGCGAGCGTTACTGTCCTCTCTGCAGCTATCCCAAAGGAGCAGCTCTGAAAGGGAAATTGTCACATCGAAACGTGCAAACTGGAATCCAGACAGCGCTTTTGTCAGTATTCTGTTTGAAGGTCTCCCCTGCGCGGTGTTAGAACTCATGCCCACGTGTGCCATTACTGCAGTCTGAATTGTTCACTCTCAGAAAAAAAACCCCAATTCGTTTAAACTACATCGCAACAACACCGCCCATACTGCAAACCACCGCCGACTTTACTCGTCCGTGCACCATAGCGCGGTCGTGATCGTTTAACACAATGAGAACAATGCGATCTGTTTTCTTGTTTCACACAATTGCGAGCGCAGGCCAAGATGTCCCAAACGGCCAGCAACAAACAGCACTATTTGCAGTTGTAACAGATAGCGCGTGCCAGGAAGTCTCTTTAATGCAAATGTCAAAAGTCGCGTTTTAATCCGATTGTTCCCTTTCCGTTCCTTCTTCTACAGCCTGTTTCCCAACTTCCACTGCTCGACATTGGAGATTCCTTCAGTTCCCTTATAACTGCTGGGCCGACAGCTCCACCACAGCAACAGCCGCCTCAGCAACAGCAGCAGCCGCCTCAGCAGCCGCCGCAGCAGCGGACGCAGCAACAGCTGCAGCAGACGCAGCAGCAGATGATGCAGCAGATAATGCAGCAGACGCAGCCCCTGGATGCGTGGGAAGCAGTTGCCCCGTCGGTGGCTCAGAACGACCCGTGGAGCGTTTCACCTGCGACCGCCGCGGCCGCCGCTGGTGCGTGAACTGACGGGCTCGCTTGCAAAAGTAGCTCCGCGACGTCTGCTTCAGCGGGACCGTTACCGATCGCGAGAGGAGGCGTCTCTCGGGATGCGGTGCGGATCGCGCACGCCGAGGGGAGAATTTGTGGGGAATTTTATAAGGAGGAAAAGTATGAGGCTGCTCAATGGGAACGTAACCCTGTGACGTCTGCTTCAGCGGGCCGGTTGATTAACGGGCAGGGTCGCATGGCGCTGCGAGAGATCTTGTGATGTGATGCCTGTCGCCAGGGGTGACAGTAACTGAAATTGTTTACCGGTACAGTCGTATCGCAACTCCCTTCGCCACCTTTACCGTAGCAAATGCTTTGGCCATTTTCTCACCAGTACGCCGTGCCAGACCGAACCGGCTCACTGTCACCTCTGCCCATCGCGCATTTGGGATAGAACTTCGTGAAGGTGTAAGAGACACTGATCTGCTCACAATTCTGTCCAGCGCTGCCTTCGTGGTACAACGTAAATCGCATGTCGTGTCCGTGGGTTTATTAGCGGGCTTGAGGAGCGGCACAATGGATGAACTCATTGGTTAGAGTCAAGTCTCAAGGCGCGTGGTACGTAAATGATGTTGCACTGGCCGAGGGCCAATTGGAAGTCATCGGTGGAGGCCACGTGGAGCCGCGGCCGCGTGTCCAAGCGTGCTCGCTCATGTTCGTTCTATGTCTATTCAGCGGAGTGGTGGCGCAGTGGTTTGTGCACTTCGCTACACAAACCCGACAACCCGAGTTCGATTCCCGCTCATGGCCAACGTCGGTTACCATTATATTGAACTGGTCCCAGTTTCCACAACATCAACAACTGCCTTAAATGATGACGTCAATCGCCAGGTGGCACCGTGACCTACTGCGATCCTCCATTAGGTCAACTCAGTCTCCAATAAACACAGGCGCCGTGCTGGCTACCTACCCCATTGTGTGCTGTGCAAACGTTCATAGGTACTTGCTAACAGAACTTCCCCCAACTGACGTGAAGTGGCTGCACGGGAGATCGTCACCTTTGTTTATTCATCTCATGTTCCACAGACTCCAAACCGTCTAGGGCTGCCGTCCCTGCCCCCGATCCGTGGGCCTCACTGCTGTCGGGGCCGCAGCGATCGGTCGCGGCGCCGGCATGTGTGGCAGGTGAGTGTCCCGTGTCGCACGCGGCCCTGCGTACGGGCACCGCTTAAACTCAAGGTCTTTGCCGTCATCGTCAGTGCCTGGTTTATCTTCTGCAGGGTGCAGCCTATCCCGGCAGACACAGGGCACGAGGTAGGGTGGTATTGTTAGGATGAGACGCCAGTCCAAGGGCAGAGCAGCAGGGGACAATTTAGTCAATAGGCCATTTAGCCGAGGCAGCAGCGTGTCTTTGGACGGTGGGACGAAACCAAAGTACTCAGTAAAATCCCACGCATGCACGAGGAGAGAACACGCAAACGCCACACAGAAAGGCACCCGAGTAGGGAATTGAACCAAGGGCATTCTTGCAATGAGGTAGCAGCACTTATCACCATGCCGCCCATTAACTTAAAGTGAACGCGATCCAAATAAATCGATCGTTTACACAGATCCGGCACAACTGATTCTCGAGTTCACACAGATGTCCTGCTCCGATAAGTACACTTTCTCCCTCGGGCCCTGCTGGCGAGGCTGGGCTCTTGCACAATTGGTAGGAGAACAGAGGTCCTCTTAACCGCGATCCAGCAAAAATGTGCCACCACTCGTGTGGCGTTTGTTGGGTCTGCGGAAAAAATCTGTTCTCCCGTGACCTAATTCTTACTACCACTCGCGATTATCTCCAACTTTTCTGCATAGGCGTTCGGAGAACCGCTATTTTGCTGTTTTTATGTCGTTGTTGTTGCTGACACGCCGTTCTCTCCACCGCTGTGCGCAGCATATTGTAATTCGCGTCTTTAGTTTCTAGTGTCGGTGGTGGACTGGCGTCCCGTCGTTGGGTGTATTCCTGCCTTACGCCCTGTGTTTCCGGGATAGGCTCCGGCTCACCGTGACCCTATATAGGATTAAGCGGTTTCAGATAATGAGATGAGAGATGAGAGTTTCTAGTGTCAAGTGGAGGTCTGCACGGCGCGGGAGGAGTGGTGTAGTGGTTATCGCACCACGCTGTGAACCCAGTCACCCTATCGTGGCTATTTTCGGCGGCCAATCATATCTGAACCGTCCCAGGCCACTATCAACCAGAAGTAATACGATTAAGCATGATCGGTCAGTGAACCCCCATGGCCGAGATGGCATGGGGAGGCCTTCATCCAGCAGTGGATTGACAAATCCAGCAAAAGACCACATTTACACTTTAGAATTCGATATGTAAGACAGCTCAAAGAGCCACATTGATGGTTGGGAACGTGTGTAAATTAATATTGGTCATTAAGCTGATGACGTCAACAATACAGCAGCATTTCAAACATCACAAGAACAGACTCATTCACGTAGTACAGGTATAAAAAAGGAACTTATTTCAGCTCAACGAATTATCAGCCTGATGCTGCCACAAACGTGGAAGGTAGATGGATAGATGTTTATGATTACAGCAGAAAATACCCAGTGAACTTGTAAGCTCTAGAAGTGGGATTTCTATGATACAACAAACGTTCAAACTGTCCAAAGCAACAAAGTGTAAAATCACAGGGACAAAAAACAAACTCAACTCAAATTTGTGCAAAGATGAAATCCTACCAGTAATCACAAAGTGAGCCATAACACGCAAAATTGCACAGCAGAAAATCAGAACCGATCTTTCCAATAAATGCACGAGAGCTGATAAATTGAAGAAGCGTTTGCGTAACAAGGGAAGAGGAAATGCTGGTGCAACGTCGCCGATGATCGAAGAGCAACGCATGACGCAGCTATCCCGAAAGAGCAGCTCGGGAGCGATCCCCACCCCGCGTGCATTGTTTATTCCCGTCCGCAGTTGATCTCTTGGGAGACGACGCTCTGACAGCGACGGCGCCCCAAGCCTTCGCCGCGCCTCCAACCGCGCAAACCTCCGCCATCGACCTGCTGCAGTTGTCCGACGTCGCCGCCGCGCAGCCCCCGGCGAAACCCCCGGCCCAGAGTCCCGGAGAATCCTCCCTGTCCCTGCTCGACCTTGACCCCATGCCGTCGTCGCCGGCAGCTGCGACTCAGTCCGGAATCTCCGCCTCCCTGCTGCTGTCGTTCGGTAAGATCGGCCGAGCGTGCCGGATTGCCCTGTTCGGGTGGCAGGGTGTCAATGCGGTGATACCATCTGCACCTCGCAGAAGGAAGGCCCTCCCCAAGGGAGATCGATTCCCACATCAAGTGCCAAGTTGTGTGTAGTTTGTGCATTCTCTCCCCGTTCTGTGTGGGTTTCCTCTGGATTCTTTGATTTCCTCTCAGATTGGTGCATTAGCATTACAATTGTGATTGGTGATTGCTTCGAAAAGCTGCTCTCTCGGGGCAGCCGCGTCAATGGCTCTCTCTCCTCTCCTCGCGACGTTTCGCCTGAAGATGCCTCCAACGTGTGAGGCGAAACGTCGCGAGGAGAGGAGAGAGAGCCATCGACGCGGCTGCCCCGAGAGAGCAGCTTTTCGAAGCAATCATCATGCATCGAGCCGTGAAAACCTACATCATTAAATTGTGATTGGCGTTACAATTGTGATGAGCGACTTATTGGTAATTTTTGTGCCGTGCAAGTTTGCCTGTTACCGTTTCAATTATGATTATGTTTTTATCTTTGTACAAATTGGTGCTGTGGGTTTTGTTTGCTTACCTTTTCATTTTACACGTTCCTGGGCTGATCAGATGGAATGAGTCTTGTATCGCAGGAACCTCGCACCCAGAGCTTGCAAGCTCACTTGGTATCTTCTGCCATAATAACGAATCTCTATTGCCTATCCATCCATGTTCCACTCGCAGGACAATCTCAGGCCACGTCTGCGACGCCGGCTGCCATCACGCGGCCGACAGCGTCGCCCGGAGCAACACTCGCCCCAGCGGGGTATTCCGCACCTCCCGTCGCTGCGCCACGCTCCCCACGCGCTTCCTCAAAGCCCGTGCAGAAACCCACCCCCGCCTCCCTGTCTGCCGCGCCGGCCGCAGCCGCCGGCGCCGTGCCTCCCAGCCTGAGCCCCCAGCCCCAAGGGGCCTCCCCCGGACACGGGAAGCCCCCGGCCCGCCCGCCCTCCCCCCGGCTCGGCGGTCAGATCCCCGCGGCCGCGTCCGCCGCAGCCGGAGCCAAACAGTCGGCTGGGCCCGCACAGCGGCAGCAGGAGCAACAGCAACAGCAGCAGGAGCAGGCGCAGCAGGAGCAGAAAGAGAAGCAACAGCAGCTACATCAGCAACAGGAGCAAAAGCAGCAGCAGCAGGAGCAACAGTTGAAAGAGCAGAAACTGCAGCAGGAGCAGAAACTGCAGCAGGAGCAGAAACTGCAGCAGGAGCAGAATGAGCAGAAACTGCAGCAGGAGCAGAAACTGCAGCAGGAGCAGAATGAGCAGAAACTGCAGCAGGAGCAGAAACTGCAGCAGGAGCAGAAAGAGCAGAAACTGCAGCAGGAGCAGAAACTGCAGCAGGAGCAGAAAGAGCAGAAACTGCAGCAGGAGCAGAAAGAGCAGAAACTGCAGCATGAGCAGAAACTGCAGCAGGAGCAGAAAGAGCAGAAACTGCAGCAGGAGCAGAAAGAGCAGAAACTACAGCAGGAGCAGAAAGAACAGCAACAGATGATCCCTTCTCCTTCACCAGCTTCAGTGTTGAGTGTTTTAGAAGCCACTCAAGTTAGTATCGAGGATTGTAAGACATTGTCGCAGCAACCACTAATCCCAGGGTCAGAGTCTTCACCGGTTCCACCCAGTTCGAATATCGAGGATTTGCTGGCCTTTGAAGGGCCGGATGTTCCGCTCGCAGCTCCGATCAAAAACTCAGACGACAGCGCTCCGTTGCTCACCCAGCCTGCGGTGCAGTCGCCCGCACAGTCCTTGGGCCTTGACGATTTGCTCGGCCTCGGTGTGGAGGGGCTGCAGCCGGCGGAACTGCAACCAAAGCAGAACGAGTCTGTAACCTCCTCCGGCTGCACGGATCTGCTGAGCTTAACGTCTCCCATCGGTGACATCGGCAGCTCCGGCGACACGTTCTCGCTAGAGGCTCAGCCGAGCGTTGACCCGGCGCCTCCTTCCCTTCGCGACGACCTCCCGCTTGCGGGCAAAGCCGTCTCGGAGGTCTACAACTCGGCTGCGTCCGCGCTTCCCACGGAGGCCACTGAGGAGGTCACCGAGGCGGTCACTGAGGTCGCCGTGGAGGTCGTCACCGAGCCCGCCGTGGTGGTCATGGGGGATTCGCCGGCGGAGCGATTGGAGGAGAATTCCCATGACGCAGTCCCGCGGGGGGAGAATCTTCCGGAGGCCGACGGTTCGGTGCCGGGGCCAGACAAAGGACAGCGACGAGTCATGGAAAAGGCTTCAGTTGCAGCGGGCGGAGCGGCCGTTGTGGCCGTTCTCGAGACGGTCGCCGACCCGCCAACGAGCAAAGGCAGCGATTGAGGGCACGGGGGCGTGCTGGTGAAGACAAGCAATGGCGGGGGGAACAACGGTAAAGCAGAAGAGTGAGTCGGAATTGGATAGTTGTGCCGGGTGAAGGGTGAGTGAGGGCAGCTGCTCGTGTTTGGTGACGTTGGTAATGTTCGTGGGAGAAAAGCTGAAGCTAAGCGGTGCAGCCGTCATGACTGTAAATTAGTTGGAAATGTGAAAATGTTGCGTAGAATTGTGGCCAATCCATTTCACAACACAGCCACAAACTACCGAGGCATTCAAGTCGACGTGGACCCGTGTCTCGCCCAGCGTTGCCAGACCCACGGGGAGTCAGACGAGGCTCCTGTGTTATATGGTTTGAAATCCAAAACTTAGGAAGCGCATTTCTGATCCGAGCAAACGTTGTTTATACAAAGTGAAACAACAATTATGTTAATGAACCAAATTGCACCCATAACAATGTTAAAGATTGAATAAAATTGCAACGACAGCAATGTTAAAGACTGAACAAAATTGCTGTGTTGCAGACCTGAATTGAACGCTACTTCCCCAATGATGGGAGCTTAAACATTCAAACAACACAGACACCCATTGTCGGTAGCAACACTATATTTAAGAAACGTGCACCGTTTAGCTTCAGCTGAAGGCTCGTGCTTTGGTTGGGTAGTGTGCACCACCCTCTAACTGCGTCGCTCCCCACTGCTATTGCCACATTCGCTTTGGCTCCTGCACCCGCTGTTCCATCTGTGCTGTACGGGCCTTCGGTACGTGCCGCCATTTTGTCATTTGACGATCCGCTCCATGTGCTGGGAGCTGCTTCGGGAGGTGATTCCCTGAGAAAGCTGCCAGCATGCTGATCAAAACGTTGGACATCGTGCTGAATAGCACGCGGTACAACCCGTGAACACAGCGGCGAGCTGTACGTTTACTTCTTCAGTTCGACTGCTGCTGCTTTTAAGCCGAGGCACGATCTGCAATTCTGTACGGTCTTGCTGCAGCGCAAGGGCGAATGATGATAATGTGCACGGTGCACGTGCGTGTGTGAGTGGACTCTGTTCTGCACCAACTTTTATCGGAGACTTGTGAGAGGTGGAGGTGGCCCGGAGGCTCCAGGTAAGAATTTGAGATCACGGGGTCAAAACTACCAGGCTGGCATCATCAATAAGCTTCGAATTTCAGTTTCAGCCACCGATGGTTAAACTAGAGCCTGCGGTGGGGTGAGTTGGTGGTGACCTGGTCACCAGCGACTGCACACAACATTTTAGTAATGATAAGAACTCGTATAAGTGATTGTGTTTATTTTTATAAAGTTGGCATCGGCATGCAGCAGTGTCCTCCAACCCATCGATCTGATAGGCGAACACGAGTTATTTGAAAACATGTTATAATTCTGTGATGGTAGTGCGTCTGGCCTCACAAGTGGCTGCGGGGCTTATGTAAGACCAAGCTCGTTCCGCGTATCTGCGTTAGCGCCCCGTGTTTCTCATCCGTGTCTGAGCAAGGTCACCTGCACCGATCAGAGAAATTCTCCTTCTTGAAGCAACACTGGCGTGACGAGCAAGCTCTTAGCAAAACGCTGGCGGGTGCAATGCACGGGAATGGTGAGGAGGTGCATGCCTAGAATTATACTGAGAGCCACGAAGAGAAACACACGGATCAGAGAACTTATGCAAGTTAGAGATAGCTTGCAGACCATTATCAAGAGAAAGTGATATATACATAGATATTTGTTATTACATCAGAAAATACCCTGTGAGCTTGCAAGCTCTAGATGCGGGATCCTTGCGATGCAACGAACGTACTAACTGACCATCGTAACAATGCATAATGCCAAAGGGCAAATAAACGTACAGCAGCAATGTGTGCATGAATGAAACTGTATCCGTAATCATGAGTAAACGGTAAAATTGCGCAATCAAACGAACTCACAACACCACCTCGTACAAAGATGAAAACCCAACGATATTCATGAAGTAAACAGCAGCCACTCAAGATTGCACCGCATGATGCAGTAGTATTAGTAGACAATGAAGAGCAACAGTGCAACCTTGGCATGGGAAAAATACAATTTTTTTTATTTTTAGCACGAAGTGGGGTTTGGGCAGAACACGTAATGACAAGAAGGAAGGATGGCCGGTGGCTGAGACTAATGACAGAGTTACAGCTGAAGGAGAGAAAGACGTCCTCGTTTCTGATCAAGTGATGAGATCAGTTCGTGCGTTGGAGAGAGATGGATTCGTTTAAGCGCCGTTGGCCTTGATGGAATGTGACAGCTTGCAAGCGCCTTCATCCAGTAGTGGATGGAGCGTGGCTGCTCGTTATATCCGTCGGAAATAAGCGACTGACGCGTGCACACAATTCTACATGTGTGTCACGACGAGTGTGAGAACCCATTTCAGCGATATAATCCCGACACAGAGTCCGTCTCTCTTCTGCACTACCCGGTGCGAGTTTCAAACTTTATATTGATATTTACATATAATAGACTTTCAATTGACTTTCAGGAGCACCTCCGTAGTGCTGTAATGAATAGTGTTTTGCATTGGGCCTGGCACTTGAAATGTCCCCCCATGCTGTTAACCCGCCCCTCAGGTCCCAGGCTCAAAGCCACGTTTTCATCCACCTGTGAATTAACTGGGTTCACTCCAGTGGGTTGAGTTGATGATCGCTGCTCGACCACCAATGATTGCCCAAGAAGCCCCATGACAGAATACATTTGTTTTTTGCTCCGTCAAACCGCAGCTCTGAGAATTGAAGAAATTGGTTTGGGACTCAGGTCGCTCTGCACAGCAGGGCGAGTGATGTCGTGCTGCCCCCCATAACTGCCTGAACCACAGGGGATTTGAATGGATCTCAGCGGTAGTTTTGTGACGTCTGCTTCTGCGTGCCGTTCACGGCTCGGCGAGTGATCGGGACGGATTCCTCCGACAGCAGAACGTACTCGGTGAGCTTGCAAGCTCGATATACGGGATCCCTGTGACACAGCAAACGTCCAAACTGACCAACGTAACAACACATCCATCTAATGGGCACAATTTAAATGCTTGCTAATTGGTTACAGCGATGATTGTGGAACATTTTGGCGCACGAGAGAAAGTCGCTTCCGAACGTATGTTCATAACTAACAAAAATGACTGTTGCGTGAAAGAGCCTGCAGCAGGGCGTGATAAAAGTCTACATGATTTAAGATTATCAACTTTTCAGCCATACCTTCCTTTAAGATGTCCTAGCCGTAAACAAAACTCACGAGTTGTGTTTCAGCGCTGTGTGCAGCTCACGTACGATGCTCAAGCCGTATCGAAAAACCTGCCAGCTTTCATTTTAAAACAGCTGGCAGTGACCCGGTGCGTTATATTACCAGCCACCGATGGCTAACACTTCATATCAATGTTGTTTAGAGTCGCGGAATAACGCTGCCGTGCTTTTGTACGAGCCTCCCTGTGGTCCGTTACCGCAGACAGATTTTTACGCCTCGCAGAACTAAACATCAAAACAACTCTCAAGAGCTGCTTTTTTTATAATATCAGTGTCGAGCGCTCCTTGTCTCTCCTTAACTCTCCTCTCTCCTTTCTCCCTTGACATAGCTATCTCTAACGAGCAGTTATTCTGATAAATATGTTTATTCTTCTCAGAACTGGCGCTTTAGCCAAATGAAGAGCAAAAGCAATTGTTCAGGACCCAGAACAAGTGATGAGTTTTTATTTTCTTTGCAGTCATTGATGGCCGCTCTGACACCACGCTCTATCCACACGTGAGAACCCAGGATCGTTCCAGGCAACTGCCTGGGTTCGAACCCAGGTTGAGTGTTGCAAGCTCGCCTTTCTGGCCCCTGAGCCGCCTGGTATTTACTGTTTCGATCTTGGCTTTACCTGCACTGGTCAGTATAGCTCAGAAACACGTACCCGGACGCAAGTGCAGTTTAATGCTCGAAGATGCGATAGTACAGACTTTGAACTTTAAAGTGTCATTCTCAACATGCACTCTTTATAGAGCGGAGTCACATACTGACAATGATGGTTTTGTTTCTTCTATTCTCAAAGTTCTCATAATTTCATCAACATGTAGTTTAATAGAAAAACTCACCTTCAATTGCATCTTCAATCTTCTGTTACAACAAAAATAGTTCGTATCCACTCTTAATGCCACACACACGGGGGAAAATAAGTTGAATCTCTTACCGCTACGGGCACAACGCAACCTCCCTTCCCACGAGTATCGCTGTACGAAGTCTTTCGTACCGGTGCACCGGACCGTACCGGTATACTTTCACATCTGGCTACACTCCACAGTTGTTAAATTTCAATCCACGCACAACAACGGACTGTTTCCACACAAACGCAGTCGGCACAACCACATATTCACGAACAAAAAATAAACTATCGCAAAGAAGCGACATTCTTTCTAAACCTTCTCGTCCTGGTGATATCAGCGCGTGTCTCCTGCGGCTGGCGAGGCCAGGTAGACCGGTGTGACGTGTCTCTCCCTTGCATTAACGAACAAACTCCTGTTACCTTGACATCAAATCATTGTGCTCAGTGACTATGAGGTTCCTCGACATAGCCGCGATCCCACGTAGCCTTAGATGTCTGTGCGTGAGCCGTGGTCTATATCTCAATATTTACAAGACACCACGAGTGCGTGCGTGTTGTTCGATCGCGTTTAGATTCTCCGGTGCTGTTTGAAAGTTGCTCCATTCGAAGGCCAGTGTTCGTGTTCCACAGCTCTGTGCAGCGCTTTGTGACCCTCGGGTGAAAGGCGCTTTATAAATGCAATTATTATTGTTATTATTACGTGCGTGTTTATGCATCGGTGTGGTACGGCGTCACCTCTTCAAGCCAGGCTCATTTGGAAAGAGAGCCATTCCAGTCACTGAGATTGTCCAGCATGCTGCAAATTGTGCGTGTACGTTGATACTACTGCGTGGCAGTTACATGTAATCAACAAGCAGTGGTGGCTCATAGCAAGAAGGACCTATGTTAGATTCCTTACGCAGGTGCCTCTCTGTGTGAGGTTTGTATTCGTATTTATAGTACTGAATGTTAATTATTATTTGTTTTTTAAATCCCATTTGTAACGCCCCGCACAAATGTTACACCTGGACGTGGACCAGAGACGGACACTTATTTTTTTATTTCCCCAAAACCAGAAAGTGCAAGCTTCCCTTGCGGAGCTGGCGCGGCAGGCACAGGGACATGGGCTTCTCACTCGCGGCCAGTGCCCTGCGACGGACTCAAGTCCCATTCTAGTTGTAGCCCTGCCTCGCGCCCTGTGTCTGCCGAGATAGGCTCCGCTCCCATTCGTCCGTATTTCCCGGAAGCCTTTTCGAGAGCGTGCTCGAGTGTCGCCGAGTCGGGCCTGGAGAGGTTGTCGCCGCTTCAGCAATCACTGATATGCTTCTGTCTGCTCGTCACGTCGCTTGCCAGCTCTGCTCCTGCATTGTTATTATTATTATTCTATGTGCACTTGCTTCTCTGAGTAGTGGTGAAACTTACAAGCGGCCGTCGACTCGTCTGCCTGACTCTCCGTCTCGTAATCTATCGATTGCCACCCCCTTACATCCACCTCCCCAGCTGCTCTCTCTCTCTCTCTGTCTACATGTATATCTCTCTCATCTCTCATTGTCAGAAACCGCTTAGGCGGTGCAGACACAGGGCGTAAGGCAGGGATATACCCACGATGGGGTGCCAGTCCATCACCGGGCACTGCGGGCATTGAACGTTAACGCCTGCGTTTTGCAAGCCAATTAACCTATATAGCATCATGTTTTTGGACTGTGGGAGGAAACCGGAGTCCCCGGCGTAAACCCACGCGGACATGGGGAGAACATGCAAACTCCACACAGAAAGGCACCCGAGTCGAGATTCGAACACGAGGATTTCTTGCTGTGAGGCGGCAGCGCTACTCACTGGGTCACCGTGCCGCCCACATGTATATCTCGTGACTCGAAATGGCTGTCTTTCTATTAGCATAAATGCATCTGCATGCCAACGTGTCTGCCTGTGGATCTAGTTTCTTATCTGCATGTTTATCTGTCAGCTGTCAGCCAAGCCAATTATCCCTCTATGCCCATCTATGTGGCTGTCTTGAGAATATGCCCAGCTTCTGAATTCTCATATCTGCCCCACCTATATATATTTTTATACGCGTATTATCTACCCACGTATACGCACGTCTGTCTATATAACTTGGTATTTGCTCGTCTGCCTGTCCATCTGCCTACCCGTCAGTATGATTATCCGTTTACGCAACTGCCAATCATTTGATCTTCCTGTGAGAGGTGAAAGGTAGCATGAATTCATTATCGGTACAGTAATATCACAATCCCACTGTACGCTACTGACTGAGTTTGCAACTTTCTTAATGTTGAACCGTACTGGACTGTACCGGCTTCCTTTCACATCTGCCTCCTGTCCTTCTACTTGTCTGCCAGTTGACAGCAGCAAGAGTTGAAAACCCTATGCACCATGGGCCCCTGGTCCACAGCATGACTTTACACCGCCTGTGGCCGCACAAAGTCTAGCTACTGCTTCGAAATTACCTACAAACAGGGGTGAACGTTTCTCATCTCATCTCATTGTCAGAAACCGCTTAATCCTGTACAGGGTCGCGTTGAGCCGGAGCATATCCCGTCAGACACAGGGCGCAAGGCTGGGATACACCCACGATGCGACGCCAGTCCATGACCGGGCACTGCAGGCAATTTAGTCTGCAAGCCAATTAAACTATGACAGTAGCATGTTTTTTGGACCGTGGGAGGAAACCGGAGTGCCCGGCGAAAACCCACGCGGACACGGGAGAACATACAATCTCCACACATACGGGCATCCGAGCCGAGACTCGAACCCGGGCCCTTCTTGCTGTGAGGCGACAGTGCTAAGGCATGAAAGTAACTTAGATATATATTTTTACCAGTACGGTCGTGTCGGAAACCTCCTTCCCACCGATGCTGCTGCACGGAATGCTAGGACCACTTATCGGTGCGCCGTACCAGACTGGCTTACTTGCACCTCTGCCTACAAACGATAGCCATCTGAAAGACTCTCCGCCGCACCGATGGAGGGGGTGTTTTCGATCTGGGAACGGTTGCTGTGTTTGCTGGCTTTAACCCCCACCTCTCTCCACTGCCCCGAGCGGCATGAACGGGTGGGTGAATGTGTGGTTGTGGGGAGCGGTGGTGCAGCGGTTGGTGCGCTGCTCTATCAACCTGGTAACCCGGGTTCGATTCCCGCTCACGGCCAACCCGTGACGATTTACGAAACAGGTCATGGGCCTCCCTTTAGGTCGATTCGGCTTCATGCTGTGCGTAGCGGTGGCCCAGTGGTTAGCGCTGACGCCTCACAGCAAGAAGGTCCCGGGTTCGAGTCTCTCGGCTCCGGTGCCTTTCTGTGCGGAGTTTGCATGCTCTCCCCGTGTCCGCGTGGGTTTTCGCCGGGTACTCCGGTTTCCTCCCATAGTCCAAAAGCATGCTCCTGGATAGGTTGATTGGCTCGCAGACTAAAAATTGTCCCGCAATGCCCGGCGATGGACCGGCGTCCCGTCGTCGGGTGTATTCCTGCCTTACGCCCTGTGTTTCCGGGATAGGCTCCGGCTTCACCGTGACCCTATATAGGATTAAGCGGTTTCAGGTAATGAGATGGGACGCTGTGCGTAAACATTGCCACGAGGGAGTGGGTGGCTGGTGCTGGTCACCCACCTCTTCATGCTCCGTGTCAGCCTTCATAGGTGCTCTGTGAAGGCTTCATGTGCGATCTTTGATTGTCCACAAAACATATTTGAAAGTACGATTCGTCCTTCGCGCCTGCCCATGGGCCTCGAGGTCGCCATCTCACAACTTGCCAGGGTGTAATGGCAGCAGAGCAAGCGGGTTCATTCACATCTGTATTCAATCTGTACGAGGTTGAGTATTACCCCCGTGCGTGTTCGCTTTATACACTTATACTACTCCGGTTCCCTCCCACATGTAAAAAAAAAACGCTCGATAACGGAATTAACCAACCATGCCAATAGAGGACCACAGATCTGCTTGTGCTTCCCCACACCTCCAAACCATTCTATCTGAGAGTGAACAAACACGACACATTCCAAATTATAATTCCCACGAAAGACAATTGTTCCTCACCGCCCCCCCAACCCCCTCCAGGTATGTCTGCCTGTCTCTCGATCCACCTGTCTGTGTGTCCATCTACAAACCCGCGGGTCTATCGTCTTGTCCCCTGACCCAAGCCGCGACTGTCGCTCTAAGGCATGTGTTTACGTGGTGACCCCGCTGTCGGTCTGCTGCAGTCAATCCCCATCAAGAGTTCATTGCGGAGTTAAGTGAAAACAAATAAAAAAGAGTTAAAGATAAATACGACCGCCTTGTGTGTGATTTTGTAACGTCGTCGGTTGTCATCACACATCCATCTGTTGGTGTCCATCATCAATCCGTCCACCATCGCTCATCCGAATTGGCAACCGTCGTCCATCGCAACAGGTGGCACGGGCTGCTGTAGTGCCGCGCGCTGCCGATGTGCACGGTTCGATTCTTACGGCCGCCCCGATGAATACTGTGGGTGCATTGATACGTACTGATTGTAGAATGTACATGTCGTATACACACTGCGCACGATACTGTGTACACTACGTATGGGTGGCATGGTGGCGCGGTGAGTAGCGCTGCTGCCTCACAGCAAGAAGGACCCAGGTTCTATTCTCGCCTCGAATGTAATTTCAGTGTGGAGTTTGTGCGTTCTCCCCGTGTCCGTGTGAGTTTTCGCTGGGTACTCAGATTTCCTCCCACAATCCAAAGACACGCTTGTGCCTAGGTTGATTGTTCTGACTTAAATTTCCTCCAGTGCCCTGAGATGTTGTAACTTGAGTAACCGGTGGCTATGGTAATGAGTTGTACATATGCATGGTCGCACATATTAACATGCTGGCGTGTTAGCATCGCACACGCCCCAATGTACAGGGAGACACGGCCACCCTTGCAGAAGCGTTTCTCAGTGCGAGTGAAGCATGATTGAGGGCTGTGGAGTTTTGATGTGGCTTCGTATGTCGGTGGGTGTGTTTGAAGGTGCTGTGCCTGCAGAATGAATAAATATCATCATTTGAAGGGAAGATACGTGTGCAATCAAGTCCTTGTGGTGGAAAAAGAGTATCGAGTGTTGGCGAACCAGGAGCGGTGCATGCGGAGCGCGAGGGGGATTCACAAAAAAACACAACGCAGAACTTTACCATCAGAATCACCCGTCGCCACGTGTGCACTCACACGCGCGGAGTTTACCTGGTGTCTGACATTCTCGCTGGTCTAGGCACCAGCCTGCAGTCTCTCGTGCGATCGGCGGCAGTATCGTGGGTGTAGAGAGACGGTGCAGGTTGGCGCGGGTTACACTTGCTTACCCCAGGGCACTAGACAACGATTACAAAAGCGACTTAACAGTCCTTTCCTCCTTCAAAACAATCCGACTGACATACACCCGTCACGTGCTTTTCTGGCTCGGCGTTTGATTGGCGCGCACGCACGATCGATTATCCTGTGTGCAACACGTTCTGCCGCGGTGTGAATGTAAACTTAAATATGTCACCGCTACGGTCGCATCTCAACCATCATTCCGCACCTGTAGTGAATGCGTCCTTACCGCTTTGCCGTGCGGTACCGGCTCACTTTCACCTCTGGGACCCGTTCTTTGTATATTTGTTCTTCATTGTGACTCCCGGGTGAAAAGCGCTCTACAAGTACAATTATTATTATTATTCACGTGAGCCCCCCTCCCACCGCTCCCCATGGTCATCCCACGCGAATGCGCAGGGCAGTGCTGTGGTCACATCCGCGCGTTACTGCCTCCGCAGCATTTGCCATCGTCTTCATCACAGCCCCGTCGTCAATGTCCCACCACCACCATCATCATCATCATCAGTACGTTGTGACATAGAGGCAGAGGTCAAAGTTAGCCTGTATGGTCCGGTGCAGCGTACCGATACGGCACGGGTGGGAACAAGGGTTGACGTGCGATCGTAGTGCGAAGAGGTTTCAGTTACTTTCACTCCTGCAAATCAAAGACATCACATTGACCGGTAGACAAAGGGTATTTGTAGGCTTGGGACAGGGGCACATCATTGACGAGACCTGCAACGGAATGGCAGCCAAAGTAATGAAGAGCAGCACAGATCTCCCGTATGGCCTCACACAGTCGAGGGTCAAGTGCTGTTAGCGAGTAGCACGAATGAAGGCCGGCACGGCACACGATGCGGGTTGGTGGAATAGCGAACACGCCCCCGGGTACAATCACCACGGATGGAGAGGTGAGCTGAATCCACTTGGAGGCATGTTCACGTGGATTGTGACATCGCAGAAAGTGACGGATTGCTACGACATTGGGAGGTACGCGTGTCTATTTTTTGATGGGGCTGAATGGATGAGATGCATGCGGCCTTTATATTACATTGATTATATTCTGCTCAAGGACATTCGTCATTATTGTTATAAAGACGAGGTCCCTCTGAGCCGTGTTATTGTCTGCATGTCCTTCATTATACATTCAGATGTTCATTCGGGTGTTAGTGAATGAGTTAGAATGGAGTGGTTGGCATTCAATTATGTCCGCTAAGCATGAATGGAAAAAAAGACATTCATAACCACAATAAAAACCCACAATGCTGTTAGTCAGGAGGTCGAGTGAAAACGAAGCCACCCAAAACGCAATGCCGCACAAACAAGTATAATGTACATTCTTTTCTAAATTTAATTTCTACATTTTTTAAAATCTTTTGAAAAGGACTATCTCATCTCATCTCATTATCTGAAACCACTTAATCCTATATAGGGTCACGGTGAGCCGGAGCCTATCCCGGAAACACAGGGCGTAAGGCAGGAATACACCCGACGACGGGACGCCAGTCCATCGCCGGAAAAGGACTATCGTAAATGTTTAATTTAAAATGTGAAACAACGGCAAATTTGTTTTCTGAAACTCAAATGGGATTTCTATGATGTTTATCGCTGTAGGTGTCCATACATCACTATCGAAAAACGTCACGTTGTTAACACAGGTGCCAGGCCATGCACTGGGCAAGACCTGTCGATTTGCCACAACAAAGCTTTATTCCGTTTCGTGACACCAGAATAATGTCGGGTCGAGTTGACTTGACGAACGTGGATGTGAAAATAGCGGATTACGAACAGCGTGTGGCAAATAGCCACCGCTGTACTTTACCGAGCACATCCTCTAACTTAAAGTTATCCGCGTGAAGGCGACCAGCTGCTCGAGATTTAACGGAGTTCTGTCGGTCAAAGTGGTCTCGTTGAGTGGTATCCAATAGAGACAAAACTCGTCCGTGTCAAATTTGTTCTGCTTAATTTGGTAAAAGTTCCTGTTCTGAAAATTCCCTCAATCTTGTTTCGATTGACGTGCGACGTAATGGGAATTGACCGATATATGCGATTTTAATTCTGTGCTCAACCCCACACTGGATCACACGCGCCAACCCGCAACAGCTCACATCCCAAGTTTGACCCACATTTCACGAACTTATTATTGCGCCTCCTGCAGTGGGGAAGGCAGTACCGCCTCACAGCAAGACCTTCCGCGTTTCATTCCCGCTTGGGGTGTTTTTTTTGTGTGGCGTTTGAAAGTTATCCTTGCGTCTGAGTGAGTTTTCGCCCGGAAATCCAGTTTTCTCCCACAGTCCAAAAACATGTTGCTGCCTAGGTTAATTTGTCTGTCTAAATAGCTCCAAGTGCCCTGCAATAGACCTGCCTTGCACCTTGTATCTGCCAGGATAGGCTACGCCCCCCGACCCACTGACAGCCGTCATTCTCAACCGGCCACGAGCACCACCTCGTGGTCCGTGGAGACCAGGCCCAAGTGGGCCTTGAGATATAAAAGGTTTAATAAAAGGGGACTGATAATGATTGAATCAGGCATTGTGCGTGTAACCGGTGGCTATGGTAATGAGTTGTACATATTTATGGTCCCACATTAAAATGCTGGCGTTAGTATCGGACCCACCCCCATATACAGGGAAACACGCCCACCCTTGCAGAAGCGTTCCTCAGTGTGAGTGAAGCGTGATTGAGGTGAGAACGCTTGCTGATATAGCCTTGCACATGTTTATAAAATCGTATCCGTAGTTGGTTACTAATGAGGTGTTCTGTATTATCCGCAGGGCTGTGGAGTTTTGATGTGACTACGTATGTTGGTGAGTGTGTATGAAGAGTAATAAATATCATTTCTGGAGAAGATACGTGTGGAATCAAGTCCTTGTGATGGAAAGGAGTATCGAGTGTTGGCGAACCAGGAGCGGTGCATGCGAAGCACGAGGGGGTTTCACAACAAAAAACACAACGCAGAACTTTACCATCAGAATCACCGCCTTCTCGCCACGTGTGCACTCACGCGCGCCGAGTTCACCTGGTGTCTGACATCTCGCTGGCCTAGGCGCCAGCCTGCAGTCTCGTGCGATGAGCGGCCGTGTCGTGGGTATAGAGAGACGGCGCGGGTTCGCGTCGGCTTCATACGGATGTAGGTTAATAATTCATTGTCGCTCCTCCACAGCGCTACCACACGTCACCCATCCAACGCGGGAGGCGAAACGTCGCGAAGGAGACAGGAGAAACGCTCGACGCGACTATCCCGAAAGAGCAGCTCTTGAGAGCAATTCTCAAACCGTCGAGCAGAAAGCTCAGCACCCTGGGTTGCACTCAGCATTTTGTATCGGGTATCCCAGGCAACTGCACACCTCTCTCGCTGCCAGATTTCGCTCAACGGAACAGCTGTCATTATTTATTATTTAGCAGACAACCTTATCGGGACACGTACACATTTCCAACCAATAAATACGAAACAACTACTATCGGTTGTCCAATATTGCAATGTGACGAAGTGTTGTTGTCAGACCAGTCAGTTATGGTTGTATAGATAATAATATTTGCATTTCTAAAGCGCCTTTCACCCAAGGGTCATCAAACGCTACACATAGCTATGAAGAGAACGACATGTAAAATAGATGTGTCAGCATAACCAAAATAGCACCCAACATTGAGACACCCTGGGCATAAACCCCACATCAGGGAGAGTGACAGGGAGACAATTGCTCAGCACGGGGTGACATTTACCACCACCAGCCAAGCCTACTTTTCTCATGACGCTGTAGTAGCTGTGAAACACTGAGCTTGCCTGAGCCACAGCCTTTAACATTCAGCATCCTCTCCCTTAATTCATACTCAACGCCCGGTCAATTACAACGTTCACCTTCTGCTCAGTCCCACCGCGTTCCATTGTGTCTCACAGCAGCGCGGGCCAATGTTCTCACGCAGCTCATCTCAATCGTCTCCGCTGCCCCGCTTAACCATTCCCACCTGCTTTCAGCCTCCAATGGAATCGTCCATTGCCTATTGATCGTCTTGACCACTGTGGGTCACACCATGCGAACTCGGTGACATGGAGGTAGCGCAGCGTGTGCAGTATTGTAGGAGAACTTGACCAGCACAGTGCCGGCACCGACCGCCACCAATGCTTTCTTGAAGGCTCAGCAGCAGAAACTTTGAGCAGGATTATTTGGTGCGTAGACAAAATATGTTCACATGACGTGTACATTTCTCTCACCACAAGTGCAAAACACCTAAGAGAGGTTGTTTTCTATTTTTAAATGACGTTAAATAAAAGTAAGTGAAATCTGTGGAATAACGATATGAGGCAATCGCTTGCAGCGTATTAGAAGAACCGTTATGGTTTGAACTGGAAACACCGCACGCTGTATTCAGGCGACACTTTGTGAAAGCCGGCGATGGACTGGCGTCCCATCGTCGGTATATCCTTGCCTTGCGCCCTGTGTCTGCCGGGATAGGCTCCGGTTTCACCGTGACCCTGTATAGGACTAAGCGGTTTCAGACAATGAGATGAGATGAGATGTTTAATCAGTGAAGGCACGTGGCTCTTCTGCTTTTACAATCAGTTGGCGGTGCCGTGTGGCTCATGAGTGAGCACGTGGACTAAACGAGTTTGCGTGTCGTCAGCTGCCCTTCTTCCACCGCAACGATTCCGTTAAAAGGCGAGGCTCACAACGACTCACGTTGTTTTGCGGAGATGGTGGCCGTGAAGCAGAGCGCGCCAGGAGGAGCTGCTGGTGGAGGATGGAGGCGCGTGGATTTACATGTTTGAAGTGGGCACATTGTTAATTCCGCTGGGGTGCTGTACACACCACGGTTGCCTCTCTTCACGCGTCCTTACTCGTTCAGTATTGTTCAATCTAACAAGTCACCACAAGACCGGTAAATGCAATGAAAAACGTTGTATTGCATCTTCAAAGCAGCACCTGAAACTTGTGTTTAACACCTACACCCATAGCGTGGTAGAGGGATGCACGTTTTTGCAAGTTGACGGTTCTTAGACTTCGTGTTAGTACTGAGATCATGTTAAGTAACCAGACAATGGCACTGCAAGTAAAGAACTGCAATAGACCATAAATCTGGCAACGCAGAAAATTCTATTCGTGCTTCATAGTGAATTAACAGCCTTTAGCACCTACAGAGGGTCACGTGGTCCCATTACTTGAATTAGCATCAAGGCATAAAGTCTACCTGTACACAATACAGCAGCCATGAAGTTACTAATATGGGTCGCTGGGGGCTGCACCCTATCACAGCACATAGCGGGACTAATACCCCGGATTTGACGCAAGTAGATCACGGGCAATTTTACCTAGACTGCAGCGTGTATCGATAGTGGAAAGAAACCTGAGTACCCGACAAACACTCTCGGAAACTGCTCGGGTCAATTTGAAAACTAATGTCGCCCGAACAGCCCATCACCTGACTGCCTTTTGGCATAATCTGGCTAACACTGACAATCAGGCTCAAAAGAAAACCATGTCTGGTGTAGGCCAATCAGTTTGAAGGACAATGCATATGTTATCAAAGCATACCGTTTGCATATTTTGCCACAACTATGTGTGTCTTTTGCAAACTAGACACATTGTGAAATGTGTTTGTGATGGTATTTTAAGATCGTAACACGTGTATAATAGCCAGAAATGGTAAAAACCTGTTCTACTTATTACATCCCATCACCATGTTTAGGCGTGGGTGACCATTATGCAGTAAACACAGAAGGGGTGGCGGTGTATCAATAACCGTACAGAACAATGTAAAGTAACATTAAGTAACCCATAACTCTTCCAATAGTGTTTTCTCTAAAGACTCTTCTCATGTCAATTGCAATACCAGAAAGCCACGTTGCTGTACTGTCAATGACGCCCTTACTATAGACCCGCATCCGATATCAATCTTGATCGTCATGCTACATTATGCACCTACTTATTGGCCAATTACAATAGAGGAATAGAGAACTGTGCCAACGGGTTGGTAGCCAGTCGTCTGCTCTCAGTGCGCGAAAACTGCTGTGGCGCATTACAAGTTAAAAGTATTATTATTCGCCAATTCCACCTGTGCGTGTTGTGATATCGTTATCTTTGTGAGAAGACACAGACAGTTTGTGGTGAAATTTCGCTGCACAATGCTAAATAAGGGGGACGAGTCTTAACTTAAAATCTACGAACCTAGCTGCTGCACTGCCAAAGATTAAATGACATCTTCAGTAGCCACAACAATTTACGACCTATCCACAGTGCAAAACGTCATCGCTCTCACCCCCGAAATGTCACGAGTCTCCAGCATAATCCCCCAACGTACCAGCTCCACGTTGCCCGTAGATTACATCTGTTCGGCATCCTATAGTTACTCCCGTGTTGCCTGCCCACTCGTCCATCCTCGTCGCATCTACAGCGACATAAGCACTCGGCACCGCACGGGCCAGGCGTGCGATTACTCCAGATCGTCTTTCACGACGAATTAGAATTGCCAAGAGCTGCTCCACCTGCTCACACCAGCATGACGATAACCCCTACAACGTTGGAGGAAAAATGCTGCGACGCATGAACGAGGAACGTTCGAAATGGCCATCCCAAGAGAGCAGCGCTTAAGAGCAAATCGTAAGCCCGTACATCATTACAAACGGAGGGTGTTTGCGAAGTCGCGGATATCAGACTCTCTCGAGGCGACTTAAGTATCCAACTCTTCCACATCCTCATTGATCAATTGGCTCAGCCAGAGGTAATTAGCACCGCCAATCGTCATTCATCTGCCCACAGCACGGAGGGGAGGAGAAGCAGCCGTTGATTAAGGATGATTGTGATGAGTGAAGTGAATATGCGGATTGGAGGCAATGATGCCTGCTATTTACTTACAATGAGTACATTGCTGGGCGGCATGGTGGCCGAGTGGGTAACGCTGTCGCCTCACAGCCAGATGGGCCCGGGTTCGAATCTCGGCTCGGGTGCCTTTCTGTGTGTAGTTTGCATGTTCTCTCCCCGTGTCCGCGTGGGTTTTCCCCGGGCACTCCGGTTTCCTCTCGCAGTCTAAAAACAAGGTGCTGCATAGGTGAATTGGCTTGCAGACTAAATTGCCCACAATGCCCGATGATGGACTGGCGTTCCATCGTGGGTATATCCCTGCCTTGCGCCCTTAGTCTGCCTGGATGGGCTCCGGCTCACCGCGACCCTGTACAGGACTAAGCGGTTTCTGACAATGAGATGAGATGATGTTCATTGCTGAAAATGGCCAACGGTAATGGCCGTGACTGCCACTGCCACCGCCAGCATTGTGGCTCCCGACTTCTACTTTGGTCGGCTCTGCGCCCAGGTGCCGTCCGCTCCTCAATCCCACGCACGCACGCCCCCCTGTGATTACACTGACACGACTGTCAATTGAATTGCTCTGATGTTGCTGTTGTTGACGTGGCCGTTCTCTCCGCAGCTCTGTGCAGCGCTTTGTGACCCCCGGGTTAAAAGCGGTACAGAAGTGCTATTATTATGACAAGACGAGCCACATTAATCTTCACAAAGACGCCACGCTGAGATTAAAGGAGGATTACAAATAAAAGAAAGGGAAATATACATGAAAGGAAAACTTTATTGATCACTGCACATCACATCACAAAAAAATCATTACTCTTTTTTTTACCTCTCAATATCCCATCGTGAGTGCACAATTAATTAATGGACTGCTGTAGTTTTCACGGCTCGATAGATGATTGCTTCTGAAAGCTGCTCTTTCGGGATAGCCGCATCGATCGCTCACCCTATCTCCGTCGCGACGTTTCACCTCCCACGTTGGAGGCGTATTCAGGTGTTCCGCATCGAGTCGTGAAGCTTACATCAGGTGACCACAGTCTCGGATTTTTTTTTAAACAACCACGTTGATAATAATAATAATTGCACTTCTAGAGCGCTTTTCACCCGAGGATCACGAAGCGCTGCACGGAGCTGTGATGTTTGCATGCCTGCTCACTGCTATCTCAGCTGCGGCATACTTCGACCTTTTTTTAATTGAAGGTTCAAAACAGATATCCTGCTGTTATGTCTCGCCCGGACTCTCGTTCAATATTACTTGTTCTCATCTCATTGTCAGAAACCACTTAGTCCTGTACAGCGTCGCGGTGACCCGGAGCCTATCCCGGCAGACTAAGGGCGCAAGGCAGGGATATACCCACGATGGGACATCAGCCCATCACCGGGCATTGCGGGCAATTTAGTCTGCAAGCCAATTAACCTATGCAACAGCATGTTTTTGGACTGTGGGAGGAAACCGGAGTGCCCGGCGAAAACCCACGCGAACACGGAGAGAACATGCAAACTCCACACAGAAAGGCACCCGAGCCGAGATTCGAACCCAGGACGTATTGCTGCGAGGCGACAGCACTACCCACTGGGCCACCGTGCCGCGCTATTACTTGTTCTTCGCGTTAAGTTCGTTGTTACGTGCGTTTGTTGCCGTGCCTTTGCCTTAAGCATATGTTAATTGCGTGCAATGGTTCGGCTGAACCCCGGCGCGTCCGGTAGTAACGTCATGTCCCGTGAGCTTGTGGTAGAGAAACCACCGTTTCGTGCACGGGGCCTTCCGTGTATCCGGAGGAACTTATCGTGTTTTTAACCAACAAACATTGTTGTGTTCCATACACTCTATAGCCTCTCGTTCTCCCTTTATCTCACTCTCACGCGGTGACAGCACATTCAGACAGTCACGTTGAGTTGTGTAAGCGCGGTGAATCGTGTATTCAACGAGGCTGAATTTAGGATGCAGCCCTGATTCTTCCTGCGTGAATGAGAGACGGGAGCTCTTGGTTATACTATATGTGTGGCCTTGCGACGCACTTCTAGGCTGGACAGAACACCTGCAGTGATGGTTAACTGGACAGACTGGTCTCTGCCAAGGGATTGTTTAATTTATACGGTCATTGGTGGCACGGCTTTCCTTTATGGTGTGTGAGCAACGGATGATCAGTTAGGACAGATTGAACGCTAAGTTGAGTGTGACAGCAACAGTTTGAAAGCATCCTTTTCATTAATACAACCACCACTATCCGTTCTCTGCCGTTGTTGTTGACGTCTTGTTCTCTCCGCAGCTCTGTGCAGCGCTTTGCAACCCTCGGGTGAAAAGCGCTCTATAAATGCAATGATTATTATTATTATTACAGCCACTAAAGACAATTGTCGCCCGTAATGCCTTAAAAGACTGTAGGGTCAAGTGCTGTTAGCGAACACCAACAAAGGCCAGCACAATGCACTAGTGGTGGGTCGCCAGCACCACGCCGCGGGCCTCCTTTGTCACCCTCGTGGCTAAGTTTACATATCGCACGAGGTACTCATTTGAGGTTGAGTCGACCTAAAAGAAGCCCAGGTCCGGTTTAGAAAATCGTCACCTCCATCACCACCTCCGCTACCCATGTGACCGGACGGTGCTGCAATCAGATCTCCGTTGGGGTTCCATTTCACCACCCCAACAGGGTAAATAGCACGAGCGCAGGACAGACTGACCCCTCCATGAGAATGTGGAATTACCAGCACTGTTCCAAAAGCCGACAACGCACGTGATCGCTACCTCTGCTCATTTAAGCACCGCGACCACTGCCGCTACCAGCACTATCGCCAGCAGCAGCACAATTAGCAGCGGTTTCCAGAAAACACAACTTCCTCTCCGCCCGTGGCCTCATGTCGGCGTCCACGGACGGTCGGATCCGAGGCGCCAAAGCCAACGAGCGCAACTCCACCGCGCTGGAAATCCCTCTCGAGAGCGCTCCCTCCTTCTTCGTTCTGACCACCATCGCCCCGACCAAGCTCTTCTTGAACGTGTCACTCAGCGTGATGTACAGGAACGGGTTGACGCAACTGTTGAGATATCCGAGCCCGATGGCCACATCGTAGACGGCCAAATACAGGGGCGCGCGTGGCTGGATCAGGCCGACCAGCTGCAGCGAGTAGAAGGGCGCCCAGCACACCACGAAGGAGACGCACACAGCCAGGGCCATCCTCGTGATTCGACGCGTCCTGTGCTCCAGTCGGGTGCTCCCCAAGATCCCGCCGCCGCTATACGCGACGAGAGGCGGCGCCGCGGCGAGCATAGACATGTGTCTGAGGATGCGCGCGTAGGTGGTGCAGATAACCAGCACCGGCGCGGCGAAGGCCAGCGCGAACTGATAGAGCGTGTACCAGTAGATGTCCGTGCTCGGGTTAGGCAGCAGCATCCCGCAGCGGGCCCTGCCGTCCGCCGTGTGCAGGAGGCGCGCGAACAGCCACACAGGGGTGACCGTGAGCAGGGAGAGAGCCCAGGCGCACAGCACCACGCAGAGGGCGAAGCGTGGCGTGCGCACGGGCGACGAGCGCACCGCGTAAACGGTGGCGAGGTAGCGATCGAGCGTCATGAGGGTGAGGATGTAGGTGCTCGCAAACTGACACGCCGCGTCCGTGGCTGCGATGGTCGTGCACAGTGGGCCGCCGAATTTCCACTCGCCGTCACCCAGCAGTTGGTGCAACAGGAAGGGCATGCCGAGCAGGAAGAGCGTGTCCACCAGCGAGAGGCTGAAGATGAAGACGTCCGGAGCGGTGCAGAGAGCGCGGTAGCCCTGCGAGCGTTTGCGCAGCAGCGTGAACAGCACCAGCAGGTTGCCGGAAACTCCAATCAGGCAGATGGTGCCATACAGCGCCGGCATGAACACACCGGATGGCATCGTGGAGGGCGGTGCCGTCGCTGCGGAACAGAAAGGGCAACGACTTGATATAATTCGTTCATTATGAGGACCCTGCTTGATGCACGGTATACTGCACGCTGGTCAGGTGCGGCCCAGCTAGAGACTTCCCTGCGCAACTTCTCTTTCGCGTGGTCGGATCTCATTTATTGACCCAATAAACAAACTGATTATGCAGATTATTATTAATTATTTTCGCAGAGCTCATTCATGCATCAGTTCATTCATCCGTTGAGCAGTGCAGCTGTGGCCGCAGGCGTGCTCCAATATGCTTACGAACACACACGTGTGTGAGAGGGCATCTTGACCATCCATCATTTCGTCGATTCATTCACAGGGTTGCGCAGTGGCAACAACCGTGTCACGTCCGTGAACAGGCATGGCAGTTGCGCGTTACGAATTGTACAATTGGTATTCATTAAGGAGGGCGACAGCCTATTAAGATGGATGCACGGCACGTACTCTCGCAGACACAAGGTATGAATTAAATATACACTCACATATTTACATTCACCTAGGTTTGAAATGTCCGTAAATTGTAGCCCACCCTCTTATATACACATGTACGTCAATTCAGTCATCCATGCGCGCATTTAGACTGCATGCTATTATTATTATTATACCCTGCAGCTTTGTCAGACCGTGGAACAGTCAATATCTGTACTCGCTTAATCCTGTACAGGGGCGCGGGGGGCCAGAGCCTATTCCGGCCGACAGAGGGTGCAAGGCGGGGCTATACCCACGATATGACGCCAGTACATCGCAGGGCCCCCTTTAGAGGCAATTACTCAGCAGGCCGATTAACCTAGACAGCAGCGTGTCTGTCTTTGTGCGGTGGGAGGAAACCGGACTACTCAGCGAAAACTCACGCGGAGACGGGGAGAGACCACGCAAACCTCACACAGAAAGGCACCGTTGTCGGGAATCAAACGCGCGCTCTTCTTGCTGTGAGGATGGGGTGCTACCCGCTGTGCCACCGCGCTGCTCCCACAAAGAATCCATGTGTAGCCTTTAACAGCCCGCTAGAGCCAAGTCCTGTCAGCGAGCACCTATTAAGAGCGCTTGTGACGCTATAAACAACAATCATCCGGTTGCTTCCAAAAGCTGCTCTTTTGGGATAGCCGCGTTGATCGCTCCTCCTCTCTCCCTTGCGGAGTTTCGCCTCCCACGTTGGAGGCATCCTCAGGGATCGACGCGGCTATCTCGAAAGAGCACCAGTAAATCTGTCATCACACCTCGTGTGCCGCTCCGGCCTCTATATGTGCTCCCTATCAGCACTTGACCCTGCAGTCAGTTGAAGACAAAGATCTTCTGGATAGACTTGTCCCGTACCTGTGTGCGCACGTCCGTTTACATATGTGGTAGAACACGCGTGTTTGTTTTCACACTCGTTCGTCACTGCACGTGCGTGATGTGCGGAATGCACCGAGGCAGCCCGTGTTTGTACGAAAGTGTGGAGGCCTGGCATCTATAGCTTACGTGTCTATGTGTCTGTCTGTCTCGTGCGTGTCTCACCTGTAGCGAACGATACGGTCTCGTTCCCGTAGCTCGCGTCGGCAAACGAAGAAACCGACACCGAATCGTCAGACTCGCCCGCATCCATGGCGCGTCCCCGTACCAAACAACCGCGCCACTCCGCTCGCCGCGTCGGCGCGCACCGCAACCTCCGTACGCCCCGGACGCCGGCCCGGGTTAACTACGGGGTGCCGGTACCGCTCCCCGCTCTCCCTCCCGGACACATGGGCACACGGGTGACGCGCACGCGCTCGGCACGGACCGACAACGACTCCGTCCCCCCTTTCGTGCGTCCCCGCTCCAACCCGTTTTTTCCAATCCCTCCTCCCTCAACCCCCTTGCCGGTCCCATCACCGCCGCCTCGCGAGTGATCACGATGTTAGTAATAGTCGAGCATAGCCCTGCGCAGGAGAGACGATGTTGCTCCTGGGTTCGATGCCGGCTCGGGTGTCTTTCTGTGCAGTGTGCGCGTTCTCTCCCCGTGTCCACGTGGGTTTT
>JAZEWT010000002.1:29269191-29280685 GCA_036362905.1 Mordacia mordax | reverse complement strand
GGAAACAACAGAGTGCGACGGCCGGACGAACCGGAGGGGCCGCAGCGTGCGCAGCAGGCGCAGCACGCGCAGGATGCCCAGGATGCGCGCGCCGCTGTCGGACGCCAGCGACACGATGATGTCGACGAGTGAGACGAGGACCAGAAAGCCGTCCAGCGTGTTCCACGTGCTGCGCAGGTACGCGCCGTCGCCAAACACCATCGCCATCGCGATCACCTGCGCGCGTGCACGCGGCGGTTCCACCCCCGGTTAGCCCGACCTCTCCGCACGGCGGGGTGCTCGGCGAGTGACCGTCCCGTGGCCGTGCCGCATTGGGTCGACGATCATCGCACCGGAATGGGGAGACTTGAGAGTTGAGTTAAATTCGGCACGGATCAGCAGAGGTTCAGATGTCACGCAACATCATTTGTTTAATTAATTGGTTCATTATCAGTATCGGCTTAATCCTGGAGAGGGCTTCGAAGTGAGCTGAGCCTATCCTGGTCAACACAGGGCGTACAGCAGGGCTACAGCCAGGATGGGACAACGGGGGCAATTTAGTCAGCAGCAGAATGATTTATGCTACTGTGAGAGGAAACTAGAACACCTGGTCAAACCCCACGTGGATAGAGAGAGAACATGCAAACGCTACAAAGAACAGCACCCAAGCTGGGAATCAAACTTGGGTGGTTTTGGTGTGAAGTGGCAGCGCTACTCAACACCAACAATGTGCAAAAGTTTGGGCATGGAAGCCAGGTTCATCAAAACGAAATTGCTCACTTACTTGCAAGTGCATGAACGTGAGCGATATCCAGCCATAGCAATGTAAAACTCCACATTCCTATGCAAGGAGGGAGTCTACCCACAGTACATTAAATACTGACTTTCCACAATGTGGTAACGATATTTATCAACACACAAGAGAGCCGACGATGATATGAGATGTGCCCCTGAGGTGACCCACAACTGGCACACAAACGTGTGACCCTCTGGTCATCTATCATGTGCTCACAGTTGTCAACCATGAGGACACATGGTCAGAAGTTGTGAAACCATGTTGGCCAATTTTGTGAGCAAATTCATCGAGTGGTGACCTGCGAAGGGTCAGCGATCTCGGCGCTGTTAGGACAGAAAGCCTAATATGTATCCAATATGTGATGTCACCGTCCTGTGACCCCCTACCTTAAACCCTAACGTATAAAAAAACACAGCCTTCAGCAACAAACACATGCAAACACAGACAGCAGCCACAAGTGTAACCGTGTTAGATGACGAGGCTGTGAGCACTCAGTTCACTTAGCCGGTCAGAGAGGGGGTTCGACTCCCATTACATCTGCTTCCTAATTTGCTGTAGAGGTTTTTTTTTTGTGTGAATGTGGTCAGGTGGCGCTGAGGTCAACATCCGCGTTGGAATGGTACTAGGTTCTAATCCAGATCTAAGGCTAATTCAACCAATCCTGAGTCGACAGTTCATATCGAGATGATGAATTGGAAGGCTCGAGTTCTCGCCTCCTATGTCGCAGGAGCCATCAACAGTGCGCAAGTTCGGAACACCGCGAAAGGAGAGAGGAGGAACGCTCGGCACGTCTATCCCGAAAGCTCTTGAGCGCAATTCTCAATAGACAGAGAAGTCAAATGCTTAAATGATCAGCCAGACCAGATGTGACCATGAGCTACGAACCCAGTGTCACGTGGCTGGGTGAGACACCAGATAAAGTCGTCTTTGAGCCGGTATCACAAACTCGAGTCGGCAGAAGGACGCGCGCATGAAGTCAGGGTAAGCAGATGCTGTTCATTACCTTGATGCTCATTTCGGTCACAAATACAGCCGTGAAGATGTAGTTGGAGATGGTCATGAACAGCCGTTCCTGAGGAAAGAGGCAACGCGCATAACAACAACTGAGTTAAACACGAAAACACAACCTAATGTTATGAGGCATGAGAGAATGTCACAGGCGAGGAACGGCCATGTGTATCTGCAACAGCATTTCTAAATCCATTTACTCATCTGTTGTTTGGAATCTGATGCACCCATGCCCTTGACCAGCTCGGTCCTTCATGGCCTTTCCAAGGGCTCGCTCTCTCTCACATTCTCCGCTTATGCTTTGTTATTTGCTTTACCCCAATATGCCAGTAGTAAGTAAAGCACCTAACACAAATTACTGTAGTCCATTCGTTTAGCTACAGACTGCAAAATGAAATGGAAAAGTACAGAACTCCTTTTGAATATTAAAAAGTGACAAGCCATAAATTTACAGCAGTGCCTATACGGCTTTATATTCCTATTTGTGGTTTCCGTAAATAAGGCTATAAATTTAAAGTCATTTTTGTATTTACTAAATAATCTCAAATGCAGTTACCATAATTTTGTAATTTCATGGATACAAAATTACCACACTGGCTGCTGTGACTTGTTTGGAACCGCGTGTGAAATGGGGTTGTGTGTTTACACAGCTGAAGGTATATTCATCTTCGGAAGCAAAAGGAAAATGCCATCATTCATTCCTCATTCACTGCATCTGCTCAAGTCACTGTACAATTTTCTGACCTAATGAGATTTCAGAAGACAAGCCGGTTTGAGCGAGGTTCTTACAGTCAACTTCTCGCCTCCTATGTCACAGGAGCCATCAACAGTGTGGATGGTTGACCACTAAGGCTTTCCAGGTATTGGAGGTGTTGTAGGCTTCCCAGTTCTCAACTTGCCACCCTCACGTAAAGCCAAACACTTTCAATGGCATTGGCCAACTATGGCAGTGTAGCCAGAAGCAGTTGAAAGACAATCCTGAAATTCAGTAAGGCACTGCTGGGTAAATAATCGGCATCAATATTGTTATTGTCCATTTGTTCAGCGTTTCCAGTGCCTCACTCAGTCATTGTCCCCTACAGGATTATGCAGGTACTCTGTGCTGTGTATCTGTAAGAGCCCAGTGGAACAAGGGATGGAGATGCATTGCACTGAAGGTGGTGTAGCCACGGTGGACGAGATGCACAATACCGGACACTCGTTTTGGGCATCATAACCTAAGGGAGGCACAGTCCAGGCACTCCACAATGTCCCTAATCGAAACCCTAAATGTATATATAATAATAATAATTGCACATATAGAGCGCTTTTCACCCGAGGGTCACAAAGCGCTGCACAGAGCTGCGGAGAGAACGGCACGTCAACAACAACGGCAGAGAATGGCAAATCAGCAACAATAACTTTTTTTTTTTTACAAATCCGAGCCGTGACGGGAACGCCATGTCAACAACAACATCAGAATAGTTCAACCGAAAGTCAAACAGCAGCGACAAATCATAGGACATAAAGTCAGCAAAAAATAAATTATTTCTTAAACAAACAAGAAAGCAACACATGTTCCTGAGCAGGCGCGGATCGAAAGGAAGCCAACATCTGGGCACGGCACCACAGGGCCGCATCAACAGTTTGAAACGGAGGAGAGAATAAATGTTCACAAGCCGTTGCAAGTCGGAATAGTACCAACATCCCGGCACGGCACCACTGAGCCACATCAACAGTCCTCGCCGGAGGACTTGAAAGCTCTACGGAACAAATGAGTTTTGAGACGAGATTTGAAGATGCCCAAGGACTTAGCTGAACGAATCTCCAGTGGAAGGGCATTCCAGACATGGAGCAGCGCGCGAGAAGGCTCTGTCACCCATCGAATGGAAGTGCGACCTGGGCGCATACAGCAAGCCTGTATTGGAAGATCGAAGTAGTTGTGTTGAGGAGGGCGCCTGAAGTAGGTCACGGATATATGTCGGATCTGCGCTAGTGAGAGCCTTGTAGGTGAGAAGGATGATCTTGAATTCAATCTTGCATTTAACAGATAACCAGTGGGAGATCATGGATGGGTGTGTGAGTGAGGACTCTAGCAGCCGCATTCTGCACACGTTGGAGACGATTAATCAGGTAGGCAGGGGTGCCAGGGAGCAGTGCATTGCAATTATTGATTCATGAGGAGATGAATATGTGTATTAGCTTCTCAGCGTCAGCAGGTGACAGGATTTTGCGCAGTCTGGCTATATTTCTGAGATGAAAATAGGCTACCGTCGTCACCTTGTTGATGTGTGTCTCGAAGGTGAGTGAGGAAACAAGAGTCACACCTAGACTCCGAACTGCCTTAGCAACTTCAATTGTCTGGTCGTCAAGCATCAATTGGATAGGTTCAATCTTGGACAATTGGTGCAGGGTTCCAACAAGCAAAACTTCTGTCTTGTCTCCATTTAGTTTTAGAAAATTTGAATTGAGCCAGGCCTTCACAGTTGACAGTGAGGATGCCATGCATAGACCAAACGTATTGATGGATGACTTTACACGGATATAGATTGGATGTCATCGGCATAGCAATGGTAGCTGAGATTGAGGCTGCGCAGGATATGGCCAAGAGGTTGTAGGTAGATGCTGAAGAGGAGTGGGCCGAGAACTGAACCCTGAGGAATTCCGGACAAAACATAATGAATCTCATAGTTTTGTCCTCCGAGGCTGACAAACTGCTTCCGGTCAGACAGGTCGGAGCTCAGCCACTGCAGGGCACAGCCAGAGACCCCTATACCCTCAAGTCGCTCAAGTAAGATCAGATGGTCAACGGTATCAAAGGCAGCGGTCAGATCCAGGAAGACAAGAATTCTTGGCAAGCCTTCATCAGCAGCAATGAGTAGGTCATCAACTACTTTCACCAGAGCAGTTTCTGTACTATGGCCAAATCTGAACCCAGATTGGAAGGTATTAAGGAGGTCGTAATTAAGAAGGTGTTTCTGGAGTTGTGCGGCTACGGCACATTCAAGGACCTTCGAGATAAATGGTAGATATAAGATGGGACGATAATGATCAGGGGTGTTGTAATCGAGGCCAGGTTTTTTAAGTAACTGCGGAATATTTGAACAGTGGGGGAACGATACCAGAGTGAAGTGAGTTATTAAACAGATTAGTGATGAACAAGGCAAGGAATTTGAAATTTGCCTGGATGAGTTTGCATGAAAAAGGATCCAGGGAGCAATTTATGGGCCGGGATTTGGTAACTAAAGAGGAGGCCTCGGTTTCCGTTAATTCGTTAAATTTCAGGAGTTTTGAGGTCAAGGAAGGTGGAGGAACAATTTTTGAGGTATTGGTTGGTGATTGAAGTTGGGTAAAGATACGATGGGCTTCGGTTTTTCACAGAAAAACTGAAACAACTGATCTGCCTGATCTTTATTAGTGAAGGAAGGTGACCTTTCTGTGTGGAGTTTGCATGCTCTCCCCGTGTCCGCGTGGGTTTTCGCCGGGTACTCCGGTTTCCTCCCACAGTCCAAAAGCATGCTCCTGGATAGGTTGATTGGCTCGCAGACTAAAATTGTCCCGCAATGCCCGGCGATGGACCGGCATCCCGTCGTCGGGTGTATTCCTGCCTTACGCCCTATGTTTCCGGGATAGGCTCCGGCTTCACCGTGACCCTATATAGGATTAAGCGGTTTCAGATAATGAGATGAGATGAGGTGAGAGTGAGTGACTGGTAGGACGAAAGAGTTGATTAATGGTCGAGAAAAGAATCTTGGGCTTGTCGTAGGTATCAGCTAGAACACTGGAAAGATGGTTAGTATGGGCAGAGTCAAGTGCCTTCCGGTAACAAAGGAATTGTTCCTTAAAAAATTGACCATGAACGGTGAGGCCAGATTTTCTCCAAGTCCATTCAACCCTGCGTGCACACACACACACTGTATTTAGACACATAGGGTTTATAGCAAGAGCAAACTGTGTGCAGGTGTAATAAAGTAATGAGTATAACGATTCAAGCAAGGTGTATATTTTTCTGCAATATCTGGCCATGTGGATGGTCTTATGGACATATGGGCTAACGCCAATTTTTACTCTCCTGTGAAAATAGTTTTGGTTGTTGTGAAACTATTGATTGGCAATATACAAGAAAACAAGAGTCTGAAATAAATAACCGTTAGTCATTGGTGCCAGCATTTTTGTGCACTGAAATTTATATTTTGTTTAACAGGTTTTTTTTGTAATACTCTCAAAATAGTAAAGACTGGGCTTAGCGCAAATTTCCAGAAGATCATCATCAATTTGTGGAAATGAAAGAGTTGGGCACAAAACTATACACAAACATTAAACACACGTAAGGCTAATGAGATATGTTCAAGTTATTTTTCTTATGTGGAGGGGCAGATATTGGACAGAGGCATGATGTCTGCTTATTTAGCAGACATCATGAGTTAAAAGTGCTCCAGAAGTGCAATTATTATTATTGTTAAACAATGTGTGCGTGCACGCAGGGCTTGTTGTTTATAATCTATATATAACGGAACACGTAGTTGTACATATACATGTATATGTATCTATGTCCGGACTATGGGCACTAGGTTCCAATCCTTCATAAGCACAAATTTATTTACACAGCACAAAGGCTCTTTTTGTCTCATGGTTTAACAATAATAATAATTGCACTTCTAGAGCGCTTTTAACTCGTGGGTCACAAAGTGCTGCACAGAGCAGCACTTTGTAAATAGTAAACAGTAAATAAACAACAATACTCTTCCAAAACCTAAACACTATTTTAGCATTAAATTTCCACTTTCGTACGATTGCCACCACCACTCTTAAACCACTTTTTCGCCTTTATCCTGACGTTAGAAGAACGTATTGCACGCATAGAACAAGATCGCCCGTATGGCGGGCATCCTGCTAGTCTCCGCAATGATGCCAACGATTGTTTTATATTTTTTTGGAACAGATCGCCAGGGATCCCTGCGACTCCAGGCGCCGCAATGCACAAGCCTCTTTTGACGGGACGCCTCAACCGATGGTCAACCCGGAGCTCACGTGATTCGCAAAGGCATAGCTGCTGCAGCCTAAGGGTGCTCTCGAGCCATTCTTTAGACGAACCTTTGTGGTTGTGGGGGACGTGAAGGGGGTGGAGGGGACCTAAAATGTCATAGATGTATTTGGGGAAAGATTACTGTCACGTGTTTGTAAGAACATCCAGGAGGCGTGACAGTGGGTCTCAGTGAATTGGTTCGGACAATAGCGACACAATGCTTATTAGGTGATCGCTACAACACAGTCATCCGCGTGGTCTAAAGGTACCAGCAGGTGGTCTGCGGTCATTGTCTTTGTACAATGAAGCTTCTCATGCCCGTGTTGATGTTTGGGGCGCATCATTGACAGATCCTCTTGTCTGTGCTTGTTTGTGAACGTAATGCCTATCTGGTGTTGCATGAGCTGTGGATAAGTGAGTGATCTGGCAACGAGACTTCATTTACTCGCACGTAAATGCAAGCAGATAAATGCACGTACAGTGGTCAGTATTTTTGCGGATTGACTAAAAAGCTGCTAATAACAGGATTCGTAGATAATAGCGATTCCATTCTATACATACTTATAAGCGGTTGACATTCAATTCAAACCTAAACTCGGGCTATACCCTCCGTCCAGGGTAGACAAAATTGACCAGCACGCCGCGAAGGGTCGACCATGGTTATCATGCGGATATGCCAGCCCTTGTCAAAGGAACGTGGAAATTCCACAACCGTAATGCTGCAGCGGTGTGTCCTTTTGGAATATACGACAGGTACGCAGCACGTGTGATTCATAAGAACAGAACGCTCACTGTGCCTGACAGACGTTTGCGCCACAACCCAAAACTCACCTTTACAGAGACGTAAATCTAACAAACAATAGCGGGGGCTCTGGAGAAGCACCTGAACGGCCACCTTGTCACAATTTCATTTCATGCCAGTAATGATAGGAATCTCTCCGTCATGCATATTTCAAAAGGTGGGCTCGCACGGAAGGGGCAAGAAAGAAAAAAATAATTCCAAGCGGTCGTAAATAAATGATGCCGCCTCCTTTCATGCATGTTCTGTGAAGGGGTTTGAACGCACAGGACTCCCACTTGCCTCCTCACGGTACTCCCGTTTGCCACATCGCCCAAAAAAGCTGTCACCTGCAACGCTTTGCTTTGTTTCGTCGTTCGGTCTTATTTTCAACGCAGTTAATTTTAATGGTGGTGTCGCTGTTTTTCGTGCATCGTTTAGTCATTTATACTACCGGGTAGCTCACTGGGTGGTTCAATTATGTATTTATATCCACACAAAGGCAGCCATCAATGCGTCTGGTTTTTGCAAATCGTCCTCACTGTCAACTGTGAAGGCCTGGCTCAATAAAAATTTCCTAAAACTAAATGGTGACAAAACAGAAGTTTTGCTTGTCAGAACCCTACACTAATTGTCCAAGGCTGAATCCATCAAATTGATGCTTGACAACCAGACCATCGAAGTTGCTAAGGCAGTCCGGTGTCTAGGAGTGACTCTTGATTCTTCACTCACCTTCGAGACACACATCAACAACATCTCAGAAACATAGCCAGCCCGCACAATATCCTCTCACCCTCCGATGCTGAGAAGCTAATAAACATCTTCAAATCTTCAGGAATCAACAATTGCAACGCACTACTCCTTGGCATCCCTGCCTATCTGATCAATCGTCTCCAACGTGTGCAGAATACAGCTGCTAGAGCCTTCACCCGCACACCCATCGATGATTACATATCCCCAGTGCCGGTGTCTCTCCACTGGCTATCGGCTAAATACACGATTGAATTTAAGATCCTCCTGTTCACCGACAAGGCTTTCACTGGCGCTGCTCCAACATTCATCCGTGACCTACTTCAGGCACCCTCCTCAATACGACAACTTCGATCCTCCAATAGAGGCTTGCTGCATGTGCCCAGATCGCACCTTCGTTCTATGGGTAACAGAGCCTTCTTGCGTACTGCTCCCAGAATATTGAATGCCCTTCCATTGGAGATTTGGTCAGCTGAGTCCTTGGGCATCTTCAAATCCCATCTCCAGACTCACTTGTTCCGTAAGGCATTGAAGTACTCTGGCTAGGAGAGGAGAGAGAGCCATCGACGCGGCTGTCCCGAGAGAGCAGCTTTTCGAAGCAATCATGATGCTCACTGTTGTTGTGCTGAGATGATGACTCACTGCCGACCTGCACCTGCTCGGGAACACTTATCCCTTCCTTTGTTAGTTCAACAATTATTTTTATCGCTTATTTTACGTCCTTCAATGATTTATAGCCATTAGTTTATTTTTAATTGATTTACATTGATGATGTTGTTGACATACCATTTACTCCAGAGCTCTGTGCAGTAGTCTGTGACCCTCGGGTGAAAAGCACTCTCGAATTGCAAATATTATTATTAATTAGACGGCGATGTGTGCGACACGACTGAATTTGTGCAATAGTTAATTACAGTGCGTGTGTCAATAGCGCTGACCTAACAGGGAGCTTGGGGGAATGGTGGCAGAGAGGCTGGCACCCTGTTCTAGTAACGTGGTAATTCCACACATGGCTCAAAGGTCCCAAGTGAGATGTCAACATATATGAATATGAATTTAGGGCATAAAGAAAGTGATTTCATGTTGATAACAGTGGTGATGATAATGATGCTGCTGTAATTAAACATGATTGCCGCTGCCGGTGACGATGATGATCATCATCATGATGATCATCATCAACACCCATCATGATGATCATGATGATCATCATCATGATGATCATCATGATCATGATGATCATCATCAACACCCCCGTGATGATGATGATCATCATCATCATCACGGGGGTGTTAGTAACGGTGGTGACACCATCATTCGACTTACAGGGCTGTCCGCTCCGATGTCTGGCCTCTCGAGGGCGATGGTAATGCAGTTGAGGAAGATGAAGAGAAGCACCACGTGGTCGAACACCTTGTGTGCAATGATCTTGCGACACTGCATCCTGATCCTACCAGGGGGTGGGGGGCAAGAGACACAGATTGCTCGCTCTAAGCTACAGCCAGCAGAAGGGCATCAAGCTCGAGAGCAGAGGTTCTCACGGCCCACTTGGTGCACTGACTACTAGGTGGCGCTCGTGGCTCACTAATGGCTTTTGACCGGCTCTAGAGAGCTCCTCAAGAACACACCGGCTTACTTTTACATGCTGGCCACACTTCTGGGAACAAATGCGAGTACCCGCAATTTATTCCATCACGTGCGATCTACAGGGCAGCTTACTGTGTTTGCACCTTCTACACTCGGACCTGATGAACCGCACTCACTTGTTGTGTGGGGCGAACAGGTAGAGCGACCATTCTTTGCGGGTTTCACAAAACTTGGGTTTGTATGGCTCAAGTCGCCTCCTCAGCCGGAAGCAATGGCTCTGAAAGACAGTTCGCACACACGTAAGAGATGTATACTGTATACACACGTGTCATTTAATCGATTGATTGATATTATTTTATTTGTAAGCTTGACAGCTTTAGGAAATCTGAAGTTAGCAATGCAAATCGGCAAAGCTGACAAGGCAAATGAATTGCTAATTCCTTGGGAATTGAATCTCTAAACAGCTGCATCTTTACACATCAAACATAAGTAATTTAAATATGACATGTGTAGATGTCTGGATAAAAAAAAACATCCCATGATGCTGTGCTGTGCGGATCAGCCCTCACATCGTAAATCTCTTCGGCGTCATCACTGAACTTGCGCGATAGACCGGGCGTCTCCCTGCTGGGCATCGGACTGCTCCCGGGTGCCACGAACGGCTGATGTAGGTTCTGCTGTTGTTGCTGCTGGTGGTGGTGTCGCTGGGCCAACTGAGCACCCCTCGGCAGGGAAGGCGAGCGGGAGAGCGGCGAGAGAGGGGAGCCATTGCAGCGCACGGCAGGAGTCTGCAGGAGCTCGGGGAGGTCGCAGGAGGCGGCACGGCGGGCGATGAGGAGGCCCCGCGGGGAGAGGCCGTCCTCCACGCCAGCTGAGCACACGCTGCCACGTGGGCTCACGCTGCGCAAACTCCACTACGGAGGAGAGCGCGACGGCAGTGGGGTCAGTTTGGTGGATTGCAAAGTGATCGATGCTTCCATTTTGTATGACTCCCAGCTGGGATTTTCACCCGTTACGGTTTTGGTTGCAGAATTGTCCTCGTTGTGAAGTTTGCAAGTTACGAAATGCTGTTATGTTTTTAACTTTCAAAATTCTGGGGGGCACGTGTCGTTGTCCGGTGAGCGTTTGTGCGACGAGATCCTCACAAGTTGAACCGTCATCAAGCACGATTTTGGGGTGAGTCGTCCTTTGTTGTGGAGCACCTTTAATAATCCCGATAATCTGCTCACTGTGCTACTGAAACAAGTGTAATTCTAATAGCTCTGGTTTAAACTTTACCCCAACGCAGGCGATCTACCGATCAACTGCGGACAGAAGCTGCCACACCGGGAAATCAAACCGAACCGGCCACCTCTGCATCGCAAGTCCACTGTGCTAAGCGCTCCGCTATGGGCCCCAGGTCCTGAACTCAGAGAGTGTAGGAAGTGGAATCAGAGGTGCGGACAACCCATCAGAAGGAGCTGTAGATAATAATAATGTAACGTGTTACGTGCCACGCAATCTACAGTCAGTAATAAGACATGTAAAATGCTGTTATGTTTTTAACTTTCAAAATTCTGGGGGGCACGTGTCGTTGTCCGGTGAGCGTTTGTGC
>JAZEWT010000002.1:29223653-29246084 GCA_036362905.1 Mordacia mordax | reverse complement strand
TTGCTTCGAAAAGCTGCTCTCTCGGTACAGCCGCGTCGATGGCTCTCTCTCCTCTCCTCGCGACGTTTCGCCTCACACGTTGGAGGCATCCTCAGGCGTAGGCCCAGGACCAGCTCAAAAGAAATCGTCACTGGTGTTGGCCGTGAGCGTAAATGGGGCTCAGTTCGCCAGGCTTGTAGCCCATTGATTGTGCTAAGCGCTGCGCCACCGCTCCCCACCAAGACACACACGCGTGCTCACAAGCGTTCCCGTACACCGTCCGCGCGCACAAGGCGTGTCCGTGGAACGAATGGTCCGAATCGGATCAAAATGTGTCCTACCTGAAAATTAGGTGCTAAAAACAACCCACCCATCACCACCACCACGACGTCGCGGTTGTGATTGTCCAAGCGTGGAGCGCGCGTGGTCATCTGTGACGTGATTGTGATTAACAAGCGTGAACTCGGTCGCTCGCGTGCTTGCGTCTGCCGGCCGCCTGCGCCTCCAATGATTTTCCAGGCGCTGTATGTAAACATTGCCGCTGGGGAGGCAAATGCTGCCGCTTGCGCTGGCCACCCACCTCCATCGTGTAAACGTGTCGGCCTTCATAGGTGCTCACTACCTGCGCTTGCTCCAAATTTCTGCTAAGGCTATAAAGGAGATCTTTTTAAAGGTATGGATGTGTGGTGCACTTGACCTGGCACCACAGATGTATGCACACACAAGGGTTAGGTAACTCCCTACCGCGATGCACAGCGACTCTCTGGACTGTAATCAATACTTCTGTCCACAATACGCGTCTTTGATGTTTACAGGTCACTCCTCATTAACCCCCTCCCTCCCCCCAGTTGCTATGAGTCGTTACGATTCAGTCAAACCTCGGGTCGCCGTCGTAGCACAGTATTATAATAATTGAATTTGTAGAGCGTTTTTCACCCAAGGGTCACAAAGCGCTGCACAGAGCTGCAGGAAGAACGGCATGTCAACAACGATATACGAACGGAAAATCATAGCACGTTTACCAAAGCAGCTTCACTCCTACACACAAACACACGTCATCTCTTCCACGAGCGCGTTGGAGCAAGGGCTGTTAGCGAACATCCATTTGGGCCAGCGCAACAGCAAACGTTCCCAGACGCATTTGTCTCCCCCGACCAGCTTTAAAACACGCGCAGCACATGAGCTGCGTGGCATTACAGGCTGACTCAACTTAACGGAGGTCCACGCCAGCTTCGGGGGGCGTTGTTCATCAATTTGAGGAGTCGTTATTATAATCCCCATCTTCATGTATCACTTTCAGACGATCAATACTCATTATGTCGTGCGACCATCGTTTATTAAAACGTGTTCGTGTTATTGTTTGAAATGATACATTTTTTAATAATTGTGTTTGCAGCTGCAGTGTGTTTATTGATCGAGACATATGTATGGATTTAGAATCACTCATCAGCTCTGTTTTTGCACAAACGTGAACCTCATCATCGTCATTATCGGTACCTGCTTAACCTTGTATGGGTTCGCAGGTCATAACATATCTCGGCAGACACAGGGCACAAGGCAGGACTGTACCCAGGATGAGACGCCTTTCCACCACAAGGCACCAGTGCCATTTGAGTCAGCGGCCAATTCACCAAGGTTGCTGCAGCGTGGCTGTACGGTAGGAGGAAACCGGATTACCCAGAAAAAAACCCACATGGACACGGGGAGAACAGGCAAAGAGAAAGACACTCGTGGCCCAGAATCAAACCCGGGAGTTCTGGCTGTGAGGCGGCGCTGCTCGCTGTGCCGCCACGCCGCCCACACAATCAACCCAGTCGCGGTTGAACTCGCAAGCACGGCTGACATCAGTAGCGGGCGATATCTTAACGGCACCCCAGGCTCGGCAACTCCACCATCCCCCTTCCTGACCATCGGTGGTGAAGTACGGTTAAGCAACATCACAACTGACGCGCCACGGGAAGGCCTTCATCCACAAGTGGATGGATAGAGGCCTCAAAACCATACTTTACAATAATAATAACAAGGTTTATTATTTCAAGTCCTTTAAGGTTAAATGCGTGGGGAACATTTTTAAATATGTAGAAAGTGCTGGTGTGACAACCCCCTTTCCAGCAACTTACACGACTGCACAGCAAATCCTGTGTGTCTATAGCTACAGCAGTGTATCACCGCAATAAATAATAGGCAGCTCTCAGTGCAGTTCAGCTTTATTCTGATGTTCAGTGGTTTGTTCGTTGCACACTCCAGCGCTCGAATTAAGTCGGTCGCGTTCAGTCGGATATGATGTCACACGTATGTCACGTCGACGTCACCGCATCAGAAGCAGCATCGCGCAGCATTGAAATCCTCTGCTTCGACGGAGTCCATTGTTCGCCATTTTCTCTTCAGCCATTTGCAAGAAAGAGAGATACAGCGTAATGCGCTGTTAGCTCGACAGACTACAGGGACCATTTCTGCTGGTGCGTGCCTATTAAGGTCAGCGAGGGAGTGTGTGTGGGGCATAGCGCTTCACGCTGGAAATTATAGGTATGTGTTTTTAATTCCACAGGGGCTTATGTTTGTTTAAAAGAACCAGGAACTCTGCTGATGCAGACTTTCACGTCCAGATGTATGAGAATTGCTCTCCATAGGTGGTATTGCAGGATAGCCGTGTCGAATGTTCCTGCTCTCTCTCTCTCTCCTCTCCTTTATAACGTGGGAGGCGAAACGTCGCAAACGCCTGCCGACACTAACAATTTACGCCGACTGAAGGCAGAAACACGTACACTGCAGCTGGTTAAGATTTTGGGCAACAGCCTCCCATCTCAAGAGCAGTGGTTGTTAACCTGTGCCACCTCAAGGCCCACTTGGCCCATTTGGGTCTTGTCTTCACGGACCGTCACAAGGCACTCGCACCCCACTGATGCGTCGCGCCCAGCCGGTTGAGAACGGTCACAACGTTAGCCGACCGCGCATTCAGGGTGCGGAGGGAAGGAACCTGCTTTCAATGCACAACGTTTACGTTAAGCGCGGCACGGTGGCCCAGTGGGTAGCGCTGTCGCCTCACAGCAAGAAGTCCCCGGGTTCGAATCTCGGCTCGGGTGCTTTTCTGTGTGGTGGTTGCATGCTCTCCCCAGCACTCCGGTTTCTTCCCACAGCCCAAAAACATGCTGCCGCATAAATTTGCTTGCAGACTAAATTGCCCTCAGTGCCCGGTGATGGACTGGCGTCCCATCGTTGGTATATTCCTGCCTTGCGCCCTGTGTCTGCCGGGATAGGCTCTGGCTCACCACAACCCTGTACAGGACTAAGCGGTTTCTGACAATCAGATGAGATGAGACGTTTACGTCAAATGTACGATATTTTCTCTCATGGAGCGACGTTATGGATGAAGGTACACGTTTAGATTCCATAAGTAAAACCTTAGAATTGTGAGCGACGATTTAACGATCAAGGATTATCGTTAGTGCAGCAATACCGTGGCACATTACATAACACAATTTGCCTCGTGCCATCGCTGCCACCGGCCCTCCTTTACCCACGGGATCGTCCCTCTTTAGTGAGGCAGCTGCTCTGGGATATCTGTAAGTCTCACCAGGATGTTAAAAGTCGGGGCTTTTGTCAGTTGTGTCAAAACGCATTACTCCAGCAGACGCGTGTACGTGCTGTTCTGCTCCTCCGTTATTGTGAGATGTTCATCTTCCCATTGCATGTCCTGGGGTTTTGTGTACCTCAGAGTTGTGTACTGGGGTGGTGTCAGCGTCAGGTCAAGGTTAGGAGCCACGCGGATCGCGTCAAATCCGTCTCTCCTTCCTACCACCAATTATCAAAGATTGCCGGCAGTGCATGTGAAAGTATTATGGAGTTTAAAAAGAGTCATTTCTTTATTACTCTCATCTCCTTCCTTCCCCACACCCACCATCCCACGCCTACTGAAAGCAAATAGAAAATTACGAAATGAACGAGTCTAGGAGTGCGACACCTTGTGGAGAGCGGTGATGCAGTGGCTTGCACCTTGCGCTACGAACCTGCTTCAGTTAGATTCCTGGTCACGGCGAATACAGGTGGTGAGTGATGTCCGCATCAGCCCCGTTTCTCGGCTGTTGCTTCCCTTAGACACTACCTCGATCATAAATGTGTAATCGGATTACTGTTACTTAGAAAGTGACTGTGTATTACTTTTTGAGATTGTTTTCATTTAGAAGAGAATTTGATTGACAAATTTCTGCCGCTAGCTCAGAGGTGAGAGCCACCCCATTATTAGTTGTGACGAGGAGACACACAGACACACCTCGGTTGACCAGTGGCCCCCAAATCCCTCTCCTGTGAACAAGCAGACACCAGCTCTAAAGTACCACGATGTCAACGTGATTTTAAATCGCCGTAGCCGAGCGTAGTCCAAATCGCCAAGCGGCCAGCAACCCACAGCACCACTGAGCGTGTAATAATAATCGGAGGAAGGTAATACGAATGTGAGCACACAGAACACGAGAGGGAAAACCAAAGTCGATGATTGCGAACGAAAGGAGGGAGAAGCGCTCTGCGGTGTGTGCACTGAGCACAGTTAAAGGACGGCAATAAAAGGGCTGCACCGCACCCAAGTGGAGTGTCTTTCCTTGAAATAAAATAATAATAATAATGAACTTTAGACAACTCGGTCACGCACATGGGGGTCAAACACGTGCTTGGGGTCTTATAATAATATACGTTTGGACAAAATACAACGTAAGTGATGGGAAACAAGAGGATTTTCGTTAACCTGTGATGGTGATTTTAATTGAAAGTGGCCCTGAACAATAACAAACAACTTCAGGATTATTTTTATTTATATATGAGATCGTTTGTTCGTTGACCTCACATAATGTGGCTTTTTTATTTTAACGTGTGGGAAAATTTGAGCATCCTCGCGTTTTAACAATAAGTTCAACACAATATTGAGCTAAAAATAAACAGAGACCGGTGGTTGCTTTGTTGTGACTTTTCGAATCTCACTGTAGGTAACTGGCCCTCAAGAGCCGTTCTTCCAGGAGAGCCGTGCAGAGCATTCCTCCTCCCTTCGTGACAATTCCCACCCCCCCCCCAAGTTGGAAGAATGCTCAACATAGCTATCACGAAACAGCGACGCTCCGTGTCAGTGGACTTTGAACGCTGACAGATGCTCGCTCCGCTTCTCGGGTCATGCCGCGAGTTTGTTTTTCATTGTACAGCTGCAGGACAGAGCCGCGATGTAAGGGGGCAGCACAGGAGGTGACATTCACACATCACTGGGAGAAGCAACTGAACATACATCACCCACGCTGGTAGCTTTGAGGAAGCCCACATTATGGTAACCATTTCATGTAGAGTTGACCTCGGGAAGGCCCTTAATTGATACTCATTTTTCGTTGAGCAAACTTGGCGGGGACGCTGATGGAACGATTAATTTCATGCTTTAATTAGCCTTGGGGGGTGGTCCCAACTGTGGCACTCGTTTCATACTGAGATGACCTGAGGGAAGCTCCCACTCTCCGTTACATGTGAGTTTCGCCAAAATAATAATAATATTTGCACTTCCAGAGCGCCTTTTCACCCGAGGGTCACAAGGCGCTGCACAAAGCAGTGTAGAGAGCGGCATGTCAACAACAAACCACAACAGATAAACGGCATATCAAGAACAGTAAAATTAAAAGGTTTTGTTGCGTTTCTCCGACACTGCAGTTAGTGGATGAGATGCTAATCGCAGAGCGTACATTGAATAATAAACGGTGACAGCTCGGGGCGCTGTAGGGAACCACTGGCATGTGCGCGTTACGTAACGAGGCAATCGCAGGCAAAGATAAAAAGGAAGGCCCTGCGCTTTGGTTAAGAGAAGGGGTGGTGGAGAGATGACAGCATGAACGGCTGAAAGAAGGGAGTTCCAGACAATGAAGGCTGCAGGCAGAGGAGTGAACGTGAATCTGATGCTCTCAGTAACAATATCCAAAACTCATTAAAGCAAAGGGGTGGTGCTCATGAATGGAAATTCTACATTCCTATGGCAGGAACTAGTCATGAAAATCGCACAGCCACAATACAATGACTTTCCATAATGCAATGCCTTCCCAAATATACAACGATTTCCCACAATATATAGGATGTCTTATCCATCTCAGGCCTGAATTCCAACTTCATGACCCCACGATCTTGATTCTTACAACCACAATGCAATGCCTTCCCACAATATAATGATTTCCCACAATCCACAAAACACTGGGGTATTATGGATCCCTGACCATTCAACTCCACGACCTCATGATCCCAATTCAAGCACCCAAGCGGGAGTACCAGCGAAGCTTTTAATCATTTATTTTTTTAATCACTAACCAACAAACTTGAAAAAACTGCGTGACATTTTCATTGCTGGCACCTGCAAAGGAGAGCACCATAAATCAGACACATATCACCGCATGCTTCATCATGATCACTGATGATGATGACGACGATATCACTGATAATGACATCACCGCATGCTTGCCCAAGCGAAGGGTTATGCTTCACGCGGATCCACCTCCTGTGTGTCACACGAGAGCCGCGACCACAGCTGCCCAACCGCTGGGCGCTGCGAGTGTGAACGAAATAATTCAAGTCGAGTTTGGACAGGTTTGACGGTCGATAGTCACGGATGACTGCCGGGAGTGAGACATGATGACGAGTCACGGCAGCGGTAATTGTTTAAGCGTGTAACGGCGCAGTGGGCGGAACGGCGGGCGCAGCGGGTCAGCGCCACCACCTCACAGTGGAAACGGCCCGGGTTCGATGCCTGGTACTCTGGTTTCCTGCCACAGTCTAAAGACACGTTGCCTACGTTGATTTGGCTGACTAAACTGCCCCAGTGATGGACTGGTAAGTACCACACGAGGTGACGTGTATTAGACGTGGCCTGGTGTCTCTGTGGCCTGATAAGAGTGGACCACTCCCAACCCTGTCCCAAAGACACGCAGCACAAGGCATGATGAGATTTCCTCCACAAACAGCAGATCAACGACTCCACCAAACTGGGATCGAGCCACGAAGCGCGTATCTTCAAATCTCGTTTCAAGACTCACTTCTTCCATAAGGCTTTCAAGCTCTCTGGCAAGGAGTGGAGATGCGGCCCAATTTTGTCGTGCCGGGATGATGGCTTTCTGCCGATCTGCGCCTGCTCGGGAACATTTATTCCTGCCTTGTTTGTTGAAGAATTTATTTATTTTTTCCGCTTACTTTATGTCCGATAATTTATTGCTACTATTTGACTCTCAGTTGAACTGTTCTGATGTCGTTGACATGCCGTTCTCTCCACAGCTCTGTGCAGCGCTCTGTGACCCTCGGGTTAAAGGCACTCTAGAAATGCAATTATTATTATAATAGTATCACCGACGACTGTCGCACTACAGCACGCGCACTCCGGCGGAATAATCGGGGTCCACTCACCTCCGCCGGATGCCGTGGATAGATTTGTACAAAGCGACAGTTACAAAGATCGAAGATCTTCCCAGCTTAATGAGCAATGGGTGGCATACGTCTCTGTTGGTAGAAATAGACAAATAAAGAACTCTACTTACACAAATATAAGTGTCGCTGCTCGATTCAAATAACACAAGTGACTGACCATTTGTCAGAAAGAAATTGTTGTTGCAATCGGTAATGTTGGTGTTGTGTGCTGTTATTTACACAGTTTTTACAATAGAGTTACGATGACCATCTGGAACGAGAATAGCTTGTGTGTAGCTCGTGTTGACTCACTTCATCCGATATATACACTTATTTGAAAAATCCAACTTGACATTTAATTTGTATTTATCTTGTTGCAGGCAATTATGTTTTGTGGAAGGGCATTTTAACCATCCTATCGATTTTACAGGGAACTTTAATTTGAATGAAATGGGCACTTAATCAGGAGGAAGAAGTAACGTGAGAACCCGGCAACAAGTTCGTGAAATATTCTATGAGACTATAACTGCGAGCGAGACTTTTGATGGGAAATTCATTGACGGCTCTGCACATACAAACTCGATAAATTAAGCAGCGTGCGGCTGTGTGGCCCATGGGGCTGATATCGAGTCAGAGCACCAGAGAAATCAGCAAGAGCGGCCAGGACTGCAGACAATGCACAATCGATTTTGAAAAAAATGCGTGCACTGGCTGCAATCTGCCACGAAGGCCCGAGATTTACCCATGATGCAATTGATTCACAAGGCGCCAAAAAGCATGAATCACAAACAAGAAATGAGAATAATACTCGGCCACATTTGGAACCCAGATTTAAAATGAACAGTAAGCAGCTCTAAAAATTAACTACACGTGATACCAGATATAGGGCATTTAACAGAATCTCTGATAATTTTTAAACACATCCAAGAAATCCAGCCTTGTAAACAACTCGGTAGGCATTCCAGAGATCACACGAGGAATGAAAGGCAGTGGATTTCCTGAGAAGAGAGCAGGTAGCTCAGATATCAAAGGGAATAGTCAAGACAATTGACCATAGGAGAAGCTGGCAAATTACTCACAGGAAAGACCTGGGAAAACAGAAGGGATGACAGGATGAAAGGAATGCTGGGAAGGTAGTGAACTCCCTTTCACATCAGGCAACATATAGCACACCATACCCATCTTTCATTCACTCTCAGTGCACCTAAGGATGCCTTCAACGTGGGAGGCGAAATGTTGCGAGGGAGAGAGATGGCGCACTCTCCACTCCGATGCATGATCATATGTTCCCAGTGCTGGCGTCTCTCCACTGGCTGCCAGTTAAATCCAGGATTGAATGCAGACCCTCCTTTTCACCTACAAGGTTCTTACTGGCACTGCTCCGACATTCATACATGACTTACTTCAGCCACCCTCCTCAACACGACTACTTTGATCCAATCCACCAATACGAGTTTTCTGCATGTGCCAAGATCACGCCTCCATTCTATGGGTGACAGAGCCTCCTCATGCACTGCTCCTATACTCTGGAACTCGCTTCCATTTGAAATTGGGTCAGCTGAGTCCTTGGTCATCTTCAAATCCTGTCTCAAGACTCACTTGTTTAATAAAGCCTTGAAGTCCTCTGGCTAAGCCTACTGATGCTGCTCACTGCTGTGTGTTTGGATGATGGTGTGCTGTTGACCGGTGCCTGCTCAGAAACACTTCTTCCTTCCTTTATTTGTCTCAACATTTTTTCATTTGATGTCTTTCATTGATGTATAGTCATTATTTGACATTAAGTGATCTATTCCGATGTTGTTGAGATGCCGTTCTCTCCATAGCTCTGTGCAGTGCGTTGTTACCCTCAGGTGAAAGGCATTTTTGAAATATAAATATTAATATTACACGGCTCTTCAGGAAAGAACAGCTTTGAAAAGCAATTCTCAATCAGTTAGGAGGAACACTTGAGCAATGCAGCTATTTTTAACAGCTGTTCAGCAGGGAGGTATAAGCAAGTTTTGACATCTTAAGGCACCAGGAGCAATTTAGAGAGGACACTTACCATAGACAGCACGTCTTTGGGCACTGGGAGAAAATCAGAGTGACCAACAAAAACCCATACGGACATAGCAAGTACATGCAAACGCCACACAGAAAGGCACCTTAACCGGAAATCTAACCAGAGACCTTGATGAAATCCATTTTTTTGGGTCAGGTCACGCAAAAAAATAGTGTCTTTTAACCCGCCACCACTATTTTTTGCGTGACCCAACCCATAAAAATGGATTTCATCGATGACATTGGTCACGAAAGCCTTCGAATTACAGGGACCTTCTTGCTGTGAAGCCGTAGAGATACCACACCACCGTACCTCCCATATACCCATGGCAATGCTATAATACTGGGTTGGAATCCAGGTTCCAGCTGCTGCCCTTGATAGAACTGAGTCGAGAATTGCCCTTAAGAGCTGCTCTTACGGGATAGCTGTGACGAGCTGTTCCTCCTCTCTCGTTCGCAACGTTTCGAGGAGGAATGCTCGACACGGTTCTCCTGCAACATCAGCTCGAGAGCGATTCTCATACATCGAGCTGTGAAACCCTGCGTGAATATAGTAAACCCGTTTCTCAATTGCAGTTATATGGTGGTCTCAGCCTCATCACCTCCGATGGCAGAAAAACCCTAACTTTTGTTAAATTCACTGTCAGATATATTGGTGCCTTTCCGCTGTGAGAATGAAGCACATTGGTTTGAGAGCCACGCGAGCAGCGTTTTACTGAACACACAGTTTTGGGATCAAGTGAACGGAGATCATGCTCAGTGTGTTTTACTATAAACCCATAAATCTGAGTTGAATTCTCAGCTGCAGCTGACATCAGCGGTGAGTAAAATATAAACCGGTTCTAGATCACAACTTAACCAACTTATTCCGGTCAGCGCGGTGAAGTATAATTCGGCAACTCCCACGAGTGACGTGGCATCAGCGCACCTGCCTCCCATATCAGACTGATACATGGTGGTTATTAAATGGCAACAAAACGGAGGATTTGCTTGTCGGAACACTGCACCAACTGTAATGATGTAGGTTTTCATAGCTCGATGTATGATGCTTGCTTTGAAAAACTGCTCTCTCTCAGGTGCCTGAGGATGCTACGAACATGCGAGGCGAAACGTCGCGATGAAGCGATTCGACGTGGCTGTCCCGCGTCGATCGCCAAGCAATAATTCTGCACCAACTGTCCAAGGTTAAATTCATTCATTCTATGCTTGATTCCTCACCCGCACACCCATCCACCATCACATATCCCCAGTACAGGTGTCTCTCCACTGGCTAGCGGTTAAATACAGCATTGAATTCAAGATCCTCCTTCTTACCTACAAGGCTCTCACTGGCGCTGTTCCGATATACATCCGTGATCTATTTCAAGCACTCTCCTCAATACAACAACTTCGATCCTCCAATGCGGGCATGCCGCATGTTTCCAGATAGAACCTCTTTTGGATGGGTGACAGGGCTTTCTTGTGTGCTGCTCTTAGACTCTAGAATGCCCTTCCATTGGAAATTCGGTCAGCTTAGTACATGGACATCTTCAAATCCCGTCTCAAGACTCACTTGTCCCGTAAGGTCTTAAAGACCTCTGGCAAGGACTGTTGATGCTGATCACTGTTGTTGTGCTTGGACGATGGCTCGCTGTTGACCTATGCCTGTTCAAAGACACCTATTCGTTCCGTTTTTGTTAAACAATTATTTTATTTGTCATTGTACGTCCGTCATTGATGTATATTAGTTAGTTTACTTTGAATTAATCTACTGTAATGTTGTTCACATGCCATTCTCTCCACAGCTCTGTGCAGCGCTTAGTGACCCTCGGGTAAAAAGCACTCTACAAGTGCAAATATTATTATTACTTATACGAATGGTAGTCCAGCTAGTGTTGGCATGAGAGTCACTGATGTCACATTTAAAGGTGGCCAGGTAGTGCAATAGATCGCACATTGTGCTTCTAGTGAACTGGCTGATGATCGTCATCATCATCCACCACTGTGCTCTCTGACATGATGACATTTTACACACTTGCCAAAACTTTCGATTGAACGCTTTTTTTCATTTCCTCCCGGGCTCGCGACATGACAGCATCGGCACAACTGTAATACAATTTGACAAAAAAAAACAAGAGACCTGCAGGAGCAAATGTGTTGCGCTCGCAGAGGTCCACAGATCACATCACATCTCAATTAAGCCACTTTATTAAGGAGCTCGGGGCCTTTAGTCGCCGTATACTGAGCCCTGACGCCGAACGGGAATTGGCTCAGCACCGAACGGACGGTGTTTAGGGGAGGCAGGGGGTAGTGGGTGGGTGGCGGGCGAGCAGAGGTTAAGATGAGTTGGATCAGCCATTAAGGAAACCCTAGACGGGGTTAGTGTGCTGATAGCAGCTGCATCGAGCCACTAATTTTATGCAAGATTAGATTTGAAACTTGTTTAGACACGTGGAGAATGCATTATTCATGATGGGGCAGAGAGGGGATTGAAATGATCTTTTCAATTCGCATTAAGTAGGAGAGAAATTGCTTTTCATAACCTTTCCGGGGCAGTGATGAACTAAATGTTAAGTGCTACACCAGTGAATGGAAGCCAATTTCACAGACATTTATTTGTTTTTTTTTTACCCAAAAAACACGTGTCTGCTTACGTTTGTTCCAAACTTGCGACAATGGACTACGTGAATTTTTGGGGAAATATTTCTGGGGTAAATAGTTGATTGTTTTTTTGTTCTCTCCCAGAACGATGGGTAAGGTTGGGGAGGGGCATTAAAGGCATTGTCCGGGTTTCGCGATGGTTTTAGCAGCGATACAAAACCATCGTTAATACATCTCACGTCTGAGTTATGTTAACAATTTAAAGTTACTGTACGCCTGCATGTGGAGAGTGGCAGTGGCGTAGCTAGCGCAGTGTGCGATGAACCTGGCAACCCGTGTACGATTCCCGCTCACGGCCAACACCAGTGATGGTTTTATGAAACCGTTCTAGCACCTCCCCTAGGTTGCCTCAGCCGCAAATTATCAACTGGTTCAGTATGTAAGTATCGCCGCTAGGGAGACAAAGGTGGCTTGGCGTGGTGCTAGCCACGCAGACTCTCGCGTGCCGTGCTAACAGCACTTTACCCTACAGGATGTGAAGGCGATAGGGTGGATCTTTGTCTTTTGTTATCATTCACGGCTATTATCAGTGGCAAGCGAAATCTTAATTAGTTCTGAGTCTGATCTAGGCCAACACTGCCGCGTACGGTACTTTTAACAACAGCCTTAACCTTAAAGTTGTTGGTCTACGGATAGACTAGTCCCAATTATAGTTTATCACTCTCTGCCTTGGCTCACTCTGTTTCTGATGCGACAGTTGAAGCTAACAACAGCTCGCATTCAAGCATACTGGATGAGCTGTTAACGCTATGGGTACTTTTTGCCAGTATACATATATAAGATTACAACAGGTTTTACCGTATCTGGCGATTATGCAGGTGTTAAGATTTTAACACCTGCCTGTTGTAATCTTACATACTGGATGATTTACCCCAATAAAATCACGCTGTGTCTCAGGTAGAAAACCATTCCCCTGGTATACTGTTGAACTACGGGACCTCAAGATGAACGCCTGCAGGACTGAATGGACTCGGAGAAAATCTGGCCTCACCGTTCACGCTCAAATCTTGAAGGACCAGCCAAATCGCTACTGGAAGGCACTTGATTGTGCCCTTACCAACCACTTTTCCAGCATCTGACACCTGGGAGAAGACCAAGATCCTCTTTTCGACCATCCATCAGCTCCTTCATTCAATCAGTCACTCACCCTCACCTGTCTTCATTAATAAAGACGACGCGGATCAGTTGCTTCGGTTTTTCTCATCTCATCTCATTGTCTGAAACCGCTTAGTCCTATACAGGGTCACGGTGAAGCCGGAGACTATCCCGGCAGACACAGGGCGCAAGGCAAGGATATACCGACGATAGGACGCCAGTCCATCGCCGGGCACTGCGGGGCAATTTAGCCTGCGAGCCAATTAACCTATGTAGCAGCATGCTTTTTGGACTGTGGGAGGAAACCGGAGTGCCCGGCGAAAACCCACGCGGACACGGAGAGAGCATGCAAACTCCACACAGAAAGGCACCCGAGCCGAGAGATTCGAACCCGGGACCTTCTTGCTGTGAGGCGACAGCGCTAACCACTGGGCCACCGCGCCGCCCTTGCTTCAGTTTTTTTCAGAAAAAAAAACACAGCCCACCACATCACTAGCCAGTCTCAACCACCAACCAATACCTCAATAATTGTTTTTTCTCCTACCCTGATCTCAAAACTTCTAGGATTTTCCGAGTTAACGGAATCAGATGTTTCTTCATTAGTTACCAGATTTCGGCCTACAAACTGCTTCCTGGACCCCTTACCATCCAAACTAATCTGGGTAAAATTCAAATTCCTTGCTACCTTTGTCACTCTCTTCAATAGCTCACATCGCTCTGGAATCGTTCACCTACTATTCAAATGTGCCACATTTACGCCTCTGCTCAAAAAACCTAGCTTGATTACAACACCCTTCTCGCGCGCTGCTCCAAGACTCTTGAATGCCTTTCCCTTGGAAATTCGTTCAGCTGAGTCCCTGGGCAGCCTCAAATCCCGTCTCAAGAATCACTTGTTCCATTAGGCATTGCAGTCCTCTGGCTAGAACTGTTCATACTTCTCACTGTTGTTGTGCTAGGATGATAGCTCACTGTTGAACTATACCTGCTCAGTAACATTTATTCCTTCCTCCATTTTTTTAATAATATTTTTTATTTGATATTTTATGTTCTTCACTGATGTATAGCATTTTTTTTTACTTTTAATTGATCTACTCTGATGTTATTGTTGACATGCAGTTCTCTCCACAGCTCGGTGCAGTGCTTTGAATGGTTCGGGTGAAATATGCTCAAGAAGCGTAACTATTATTTTCATTATATTTGAGGGAATTAATTGTATTACAATTTTAAAGATGTGGAAATTGTCTGAACATGGGAGAGTGGTGACGTAATGGCTCGAGCACCTGTGCGAAGCAGTCGGGAAACCCAAGTTTAATACCTGGCCGCAACCAATATCAACAGTAAGCCACATCGGAACCGGTCCTATGTCCATTCACAACCCCCTTCGCTGACCTACCACGAGCAGTTTGGTTGAAGTATGGTCAAGCAACCCCCTCTACCGACACTGGATGCAGAGGTCTTTATCCAGAAGTGGAATGATCAAGGCCCACGGACATCAAGCCTCCGCACCAGTCTCGAACTACAGGCTGGACCAAAAATTGCTGAGATATTTTAAACTACATTGAATACAAATGTATCAGAAATTTCTGACCCACCCTTGTGTTAAGGAGGCACAGATACAATAAAGCCTTACTTACTGATGGAAGATTTTACTATTATTTGTTTTTTCATTTTAGATGCATCAATGATATGTGTCATATCCCCCGTAAAAAAGATGTTGATAATAAAAGGGCCATTCATAAAAGCAGAGGCGTATTTAGAGAGCAGCAGAATTTCTCGTTATTTAAAATGTGCACTCACCGTGATTTCAAAGCTAACTGACCTTTAGTAAATCTCTCCGCCCCCCCCCCTCTCGCCCCGCCACAGCTAAACCACCCTTTCCTTCTCTGCGAGGCTCAACGCTGCTTTCTTAACCTTTTCCCGATTCACCTCTACCCCAATAGCCTTTCGAAATAGTGTTGGGCTCAAATTAAAATGTGAATATTGAACGCAACGCCGGACACCTGTGGATAGAGATATGTAAAATGCTCGGTGGCAAGACAAAGAATTCCTGTAAACTGTGACGACATCCTGAGCATAATTCTTGCTCCGACCGAACCGCTAGCACTGTATATATAGTACCTGACTCACAGGTAGAATACTGATTTCAAAACGCTGTCGAATATTAATCGTACAGATGGAACAACTCACTGCCTTCTGGTGATTCAAATAATTGCTAAACGTGCAGTTTAACAATCATTTGAATCACTGTATGGTGGTGTAGTGGTAATAATTGCACTTCACAAAAAGATAGTCCTGTCCAAGGCAGTACTATTCCTACCTCTGGCATCTTTCTGTGCAGAGTTTGTATACTCTCTCCCTGTTCTGCATGGGTTTCCTCCAGGTTCTCCAATTTCCTCTCACAAAAAAAAACCCCTTACCAATTAATTGGCAATTGTTGGCACCAGCTGACTGCATGGCTGCCTTCCCCCTCCCTGCCTCTCTGCGGTTTCCTTGCTACGCCTCCGTATCTCGTCCAAGACCTGGTGTGGAGTTCGGGCGGCGCCTTACAAATCGAAAATTAGTTCTCGCGTCTCGAATGATTTATTCTTTCAGATAAACAATCGCGCAGAGAGCGATGGCACCTCTGACGACGATGACGGTGGTGGCGGGCGTCGCAACAAATCGGACGGTGTCCACCAGTGGAGTCCCAGGAGACGAGCAGGCGGGAATGCGCTCGTCGCACGTGACTGATGAAACTCATCCTGGCTGTATGGAGTTTCACGCAGCACTGCGGGCGGACACGAACTGAGTCCCGCATTCCGAGTTTGGCCAAGTGTTTTCTACAGATGTAATGATGTAGGTTTTCACGGCTCGATGCATGATGATTGCTTCGAAAAGCTGCTCTCTCGGTACAGCCGCGTCGATGGTTCTCTCTCCTCTCCTCGCGACGTTTCTACAGAGTTTATGGGAACCTACATGATGTTGCGTTGGTCAGTTTGAACGTTTGTTGTGTCGCGGGAGTCCCACACCTAGAGCTTGCAAGCTCACTGTGTACTTTCTGCTTTAAAAATAAACATCAATCTATCTATGTTGCGTACTATAGAGTTGTCCAACTATAGGTTTGTGGAATGCTGCGTGATTACATTGGCACGTGCTAGTCTTGTGCAGTCATAATGTCGGCATACGTGACCAGGACTGTACATTTCGTCTGTTGCTTTATCGTCACGTGTTCATCTTGCACACCTCTATGTCTAACCTGTATACAATACAGCAAGTGTTTATTATATATGGATGTATGTCTGCACTGAGGTTACTAGATTAGAATTCTTCATAAATGCAAATGTTATCGGCACAACACCCAGGCTTTTATGTGTTATATTAACTTCAGTTTGCACTTATTGAGTCCTCACCTTAAACTTCAGAGAGCCAGTATAACTCTCAAATTGGTATCAGGGATACAATCCAAAGAAAAAAGTAGTCATGCCAGCAGAAAAGGTCATCAACAAGAGTCGTCAGAAGAACGTGTTACACACTTGGAACAGGATCATCTGTATGGTGGGTACTCTGCTAGTCTCAGTAATCATCCCCCCCCCCCTTGTCTACAACTCTCCCAACTACATCGGTCGCTGATCTCGCAACTCGCTCCGCTAAGTCTCTGTCACGATATTTACAAGAGATGCGGGCATGGTCATGCCTGCCCAGACCTTACATCCGCTATGTCACCCTCTCTACGGAATAATTCAGCGGGGACGATGGGTGGTAATAAGCGGATTATATAGGGAAGACCTGGGGAGAGCTCCGAAGCTTTGTTGTCAATCAGCTGGAGTGAGATCATGTCTGTACTTGCCACTGTGGCGGCTCAAATAACCGGGACATGTCGTGGTGCTAAACAAAATAACAGAATAAGAGACAGGTGATTGTACCTGAAACTGGGAAAAAAATTGAAATTGAACAATTTGTTTCAAGAACATGTACATATTTCCCAGGAAGGCTACCTCCTCAAAAAGGAGGACAATTTTGGAGAAAGCAGTACAGGTGATAACCTTAGTCGTGTCACTGGGTAACAAAAGAGAAACATAGTTGTACCGCACCTTCAGTACCTGTGAGTTCTATTACATCTCTCTGCGTCCCAGTGAGCCACGTCTATTTGTGGAGCATAGTTTTGTTGGCTACCCCCAGGCCATTTGTCAGTCAAAGTTGAATCGTGGGTCAGCGGTGAAAGAATCGAATAAGAATTGTCACTGATGCATATATTGTGAGCTTCAGAATTGGCATAAATCAATACGTTGCTGGAACACTGTCAGGCCAGCCAATATCCTGCCAGAATTGATAAAGAGGAGTTTCATTTTTGTTGTAAGTTCATGGTGGTAGCTGAGCTGTTGATGGATGGTCTCCCAGACCCACTTGCTCGTGATGTTTCCATAACTCGATGCACATTTGAATAAAAAAAGGCAGTGACATGGAATTAAAAGGGTTTTTTTTACATTTAGGATGTTAACTTAAATTCTAAGGCTTTCGTGACCAATGTTATTGATGGATTCCATTTTTGGGATTAGGTCACGACAAACATTTTTTACATTACCTCACCCAAAAAATGGAAATCATCGATTTATGATGCTATTTTCATACACACGTGCAAATTCATTTTCCACAAGAAGAGAATAATGATAGAAGATAATTTTATTGCTAAGCCCACAGGGAAATCGTCATATTTGAAGATATGTTTCCAAATTTACGTGTCATATTTGCAGGAGTCATTGCTACATTTGGCAAATTCTCTGTTGTGTGTTGTGACCTCCCCTCACACTTGGTGTTGCGTTGCATGGACGGTACATGTCACTTCCCGTTGACCTCGCCCATTATGAAAGCCAGTAGCAGTAGGACATTTGCCTGCTGGCCTGTCCTGTGCCAAATACTCATTAACGGAACTGGCCAAACATCTCAATGCACAGAACCATCTGTAAAAAGAGCATTCAAACCCTGTGAGGCTGTCATGGAATTACACAGAAGCAGTCGAGATGTTGCAAAATCCAGTTCCCGAAAGTGCTCCATCTTGGTTCTGTTTGTCTCGTTTGTCCATTTAGGATCTAAAATTTAGATTGACGAGCAGCACAATGGCCCAGCGGGTAGCGCTGTCACGTCACAGCAAGAAGGTCCCGGGTTCAAACCTCGTCTCGGGTACCTTTCTGAGTGGAGTTTACATGTTCTCTCCCCGTGTCCGTGTGGGTTTTCGCCAGGCACTCCGGTATCCTTCCACAGTCCAAAAACATGCTGCTGCATAGGTTAATTGGCTTGCAGACTAAATTGCCCTCGGTGCCCGGTGATGGACTGGCATCCCATCGTGGGTGTATCTCTGCCTTGCGCCCTGTGTCTGCCGGGATAGGCACCGGCTCACCGTGACCCTGTACATGACTAAGCGGTTTCTGACAATGAGATGAGATGAGAATTTAGATTGGCTACCCCGGACACAATCATTTTGTTCTACTACCTCAGTTCAAACAATAATGTAGCAAATGTTATTATGTACGCCTACGCTGAGAGTGCCAAATTCGAAGCCTGCATAGGCACACATTTTATCTGCACAACACTGGGGCATTTGTGTCTAATTTCACCTTGACTTCCCACTTAATGGCTCCTCTTCTGAAACATTCACACTATTTCAGTTTACAATTTTCACTTTTGCAAAACCATCAACCCTCTTGAGTACACTCTTGCCTTCACGAGGAGAACGTGTTACACAGTTTTATGAGAACGTGTTATATGCTTGGAACAAGAGAACATGCAGGGCAATTAAAAAGCGCTCTAAAAGTGCAATTATTATTATTAACAATGCTGTTCCAGGATGTGTACTCGGCTAGAGTAAACAATAATAGCTTTAGCTCTACATAAAAAAAAACCCCAACAACATTTTATTGTTGATTTTCCGTTCTAATGTCGTTGTTGACGTGTCATTCTCTCCGCAGCTCTGTGCAGCGCTTTGTGACCCTCGGGTTAAAATCGCTCTATAAATGCAATTATAATCATTTTTACATGACCATCACAAACATACTAACAAGACCACCGGTTAATTAAATAGGAGTTCGCTCCTTTTCCACTGCTCCTCCCGTATTCTGGAACCACCCTGACTATCCTCTGCTCCACTGTGACCGGACACTTTCAATAACACAAACGACAAGCCATTCCTCACAACAACCACCTTCTTGCCTTCCTCAAAGGCCTCCCAAATGCACACACCATCCCCTTGCTTGTCCAATCGCAGTGGACAACAGCTGCACTGTAATGCTAACGCTGAAAGCAACCGGTCTCAAGAGACGAGCTTTTCTCAAATGTCAAACTACGGGTGCAGACACTGCAGGAAAGATACCACCCGCTCGCTTGTCTGCCTTTCGAGCCATAGACGCGCGGGCGCGCTTGTAATCGCGCGCAACACCGGCGTCACCAAGCGTAACGAAGGACGGCGGCGACGACGCACGCTGAGGCGCTGCAGCCGGCCACGTGGGACGCCAGCGATAAGCGGGCAGAGCGCCCGACAGAAAACGCGACGCACGAATTATGCTGCCGTGCTTCTGCTGAATGGCGACGAGGGGTGGACGGCGCTCGGTCGCGTTTGGGCTGCGGTTGTCTCTGTCGCGATTTGGAAATGAAGGGGTCGCGCCCCGTTGTGGATGTGGTGAAGTGCGGTATTCCCGTGACGTAATGACCGCTGCCCGTTACACCACGCCGACGCGTCTGAGTCGCCAGAGTAACAACCTGGAGCTCGCTACAACTTAAGTCAGTCGTGACATTACGTAAAAGTTGGAAAAGCTCCCACCTGGAACACGGTGACGATCGCCCACAGGAGGGAGTCGAAGTTCTTCCGGTCAGGGATCGTGTCTCCCGTATCCGTCTTCAGGCTGAACTTGCATCCGAAGAGGTGCATTCCCAGGATGCTGTCAACGCAATCGCAGCACAAGGAAACGCGGTGAGTGGCTCGGAGAATCGTGTGGCTACGAGCGTTACCAATTACCGGGATTTAACGCAAGCGTCACTCGGCACCGATTCAAGTGAGCCGTTAATGAGACGAGCATCGAAACCGGTCCACTGTGTGGTTTTGTGGGACCTCTACAGCTGAAAGCAGGCACCCACTACAGACCATGTGGTTGGTGGGAGGAATAAATTAAAGCTTTCATATATTTTATACAGACGGGCAGATACATGAAGGAGGCTTAGGGATTGCATGTTAAGTTTCATAGAGATATGAACGTGCCTCCAATGTGGGGTGTGAAACGCCTTGAAGTAGAGAGGAGGAACACTCGACACAGCTATCCCAAAAGAGCAGCTCTTGAGAGCATCCCGCACACATCCAGCCACGCGAACTCCTTGTCAATCCTTACGTACGGGAGTGGCGGGGCGCGCCGGCCTGCTGAGACATGGGCCGGAGGGTCGGCGCCACTCACCTGAATATGAAGATGAAGAGCATGAGCAACATGCAGAAGGTGGCCACGTTGTCCATGGTCCGCATGAGCACTACGAGCTGGCGCCGCAGCGCCGGCATGAAGCGCACCAGCTTGAGCACGCGCAGCAGCCGGAAGGTGCGTAGCACCGAGAGCCCACCGCCGGATTGGCCCACGATCTCCCACACGCTGTCAAACGCACGCACGCACAAGGGTGGCCCCCCCCACACCCGACCCAGCCGTATGGCCTTAGCGCACTATTGGGGAAAGTGTTGTCAGTTTGCACTTAATCAGAAGGGGACCGTTGAGCTATGCAGCTCTTTGTGATAGTTTTCCAGTGGAAAGAGGTAAGCAAGTTACAACGTGGCAGGGCAATTTCTCATATCATCTCATTGTCTGAAACCGCTTATTCCTATACAGGGTCACGGTGAAGCCGGAGCCTATCCCGGCAGACACAGGGCGCAAGGCAAGGATATACCGACGATGGGACGCCAGTCCATCGCCGGGCACTGCGGGGCAATTTAGCCTGCGAGCCAATCAACCTATGTAGCAGCATGCTTTTTGGACTGTGGGAGGAAACCGGAGTGCCCGGCGAAAACCCACGCGGACACGGGGAGAGCATGCAAACTCCACACAGAAAGGCACCCGAGCCGAGAGATTCGAACCCGGGACCTTCTTGCTGTGAGGTGACAGCGCTAACCACTGGGCCACCACGCTGCCCTGCAGGGCAATTTGATGAGGGCAATTAACCTAGACAGCACATCTTTGGACTGTCTGAGGGAACCGGAGCACACGGCAAAACCCACACAGACACGGGGAGAACACGCAAACTCCACACATACATAAAGCCAAGCCTGGACGCGAACCTGAGCATCTCGCTGCGCGGCAGCAGCGCTTCCCCCTCCGCCATCTTGCACCGTGTATATAGGCCGGAACGGGATGGTGCGGCGGTGTGGTGCCCAACCGCTTTTGTCTGCCTGGTGGCGATGTTTCCATATCACACCAGCCACTTATTTAAGGCTCAGTCGACCTCGGGGAGGATCACGGCAGGTCTGGATACCACCTGGCAGCAGCCCGACGTTACCCGGCACCAGTTGAGATGGTCGTCACTGGCGTTGGCCGTGAGCGGGAATTCATCTTCGGTCATCAGGACACTCCCCACAGTGTCCAACGTTGGCTCGCGTGTTCGGAACTTATCCTCTCAAGCATTCACCTCGCACTTTACTGCAGTCATCTCCTTGAGGTGCTTATTTCGAATGCCCATTTCAAATGACTGTCGCCTATGCCTGGCAAGAATGTGTGACTAAAGCTTGAGAGGCTCTCAAAACATGGCCTGACCCGGCAAACTGAATGGGGCTATCAGTGGCCACGACGACCTGAGGTTTAAACGCATGTTTACTTTCTGAAGAGAAGACTGACCTGATGATGACGATAACGCCATCGAAGATGTTGTACTGGTTGCGGATGTAGCCGAAGAGGCCGCACGCGAAGATCTTCAGGAGCATTTCGAGTGCGAACATGCTCGTGAACACGATGTTGCTGATCTCCAGGATGTTGGTCAGCTCTGCCGGCTGGAATCATACCACAGGCGAGTTACTTGGATTCATCGAGTGCCCGGTTGCACGCACATAGGCACAACACAGATGTAGGTTTTCACGGCTCGATGTATTAGCATCTCATTTCATCTCATTGTCTGAAACCGCTTAGTCCTATACAGGGTCACGGTGAAACCGGAGCCTATCCCGGCAGACACAGGGCGCAAGACAAGGATATACTGACGATGGGACGCCAGTCCATCGCCGGGCACGTCGGGGCAATTTAGCCTGCGAGCCAATCAACCTATGTAGCAGCATGCTTT
>JAZEWT010000002.1:29195781-29208552 GCA_036362905.1 Mordacia mordax | reverse complement strand
TTCACCGTGACCCTGTATAGGACTAAGCGGTTTCAGACAATGAGATGAGAGGGTTGCATTAAATTTGTGCCAATGTAAAAATCAACTTTTAACTAATGTTAGCTCTGCTTATTTAAGTTGGCATCTTCAGGTTTAAAGATTCTGAAAATATTATTGAGGTTTATGTCACCGTAGACAGTAATTTTTGCACATTTAGGTGCGTGTGTTGTGTGTGTGTGTGAGGAATCGTAGTGTGGAATGGGTCCTGGGCCTCCGCTAGGTTGACTCAGCCACAAATGAGGATACACATCAACAATGTGAACTGAAAGTGAACTCAGATCGCTGGATTCATGGCTCAGCGCGTTAACCACTAAGCCACCGTTTCCCAAACAGATACACGTGTACCCACACACATAAACAAAGAAAACGGGCAAAACATTATATGGGATCCTTGCCTCAACCTCCTATAGGTCAGTTTAGCCTAAAATGAATAACTAAAAGGTTAGAATGATTTGCTTCCTCTGTGATTCAATGATTTTTTGCAGTTTAGTCTTGTGAATGGATTCAAGATTCAATGTGTCACTTCATGAATTATGGTGAATCCTAATGCCTCTAGTATCCGGATGGGTCACAGGATTAATATTTTAATTGAGAGATCGTTGCAAAATGAATGCATCTTTATTCTACCACGAATATCGAGTCTAGTTTTGTAAACATCAGTAATGGGAGATACAAATGTGGCCTGGCATTTATAGCTAGCAACAACACTCCCCACAGGAGACCCTAAGTGTCACTTACTAACAGCACTTTTCTTTTCTTAGCATCAACATTAAGATAAAATGTGGCATCATTCTTTTTTAAAACGTTAGAAATTTTGAAATGTGTATTTATGCGACTTTAAAAATAGCAATTTGCCCTTTTTACAAATATGCACATACTCACGGACATGCATAAAAGTTCTAATACTAAAAAGGTTAGAAAAGCTCCCCTTTCTCGACGGCTTAAATTGCCCGTTCTGCAGCTAATGACATTTCTAAATATCAATGCCTTTTATTTGAAAATAGAATTCAGTGCACCAATGAACATAACGTAAACAACAAAGAAAACAGAACCAAAAAAATAAATGAACTGCTTTCTGAATATAGCCTCGAATTTTGCTCAATACAGCGATGAAGAATAGATTTTAGGTGCTTCACGATTCAGTCCAAATGCAAATTCTTGAAACGTTTTTTTGAAAAGTCTAGATTATAGATATATTGTCACAAAGCATTATTTTATTACTAAACATCTCATCTCATCTCATTGTCTGAAACCGCTTAGTCCTATACAGGGTCACGGTGAAGCCGGAGCCTATCCCGGCAGACACAGGGCGCAAGGCAAGGATATTCCGACGATGGGACGCCAGTCCATCGCCGGGCACTGCGGGGCAATTTAGCCTGCGAGCCAATTAACCTATGCAGCAGCATGCTTTTTGGACTGTGGGAGGAAACTGGAGTGCCTGGCGAAAACCCACGCGGACACGGGGAGAGCGTACAAACTCCACACAGAGAGGCACCCGAGCCGAGATTCGAACCCGGGACCTTCTTGCTGTGAGGCGACAGCGCTAACCACTAGGCCACCGCGCCGCCCTATTACTAAACATTCCACAGTATTAATTGCTGGATAAATGCTAGTATTACTAGCAGAGTGCACGTTCTACGGGCAATCTTGCTCCAGGCATATAACACGTCCTTCTGACTAGTTTATGACGCTTTCTGCTCACGTGACTGCATTGACCTGGGTTTCTTCCTGTGTAATGGCCAAAGAGTGATTAGGAGGGTTGATAGCGTGAGCGCAAAAGAGGTAATTTAAAGCTGAAACAGTGGTAAAAGTCTCAAGTGCATAATCCATAAGTAGGAAGAAACCCTTAAATAAGACATTGACAGCATTGGTGCTGTGCAGATGAAATCTGCACTTAGTAATAATAATTGCATTTCTAGATTGCTTTTCACCCGAGGGTCACAAAGCGCTACACAAAGCTGTGGAGAGAATGGCACGTCAACGACATCAACATAAGAATTGCAAATCAGCAACAATAACTTTTTTTGTTTTTTTTTTACAAATCCGAGCTGTGGGGAGAACGGAATGTCAACAACATCAAGACAGTTCAACTGAAAGTCAAACAGTAGCAATAAATAATAGGAAATAAAATAAGAGATCAAAAAAAAATTCTTCAACAAACAAGGAAGGAATAAATGTTCCCAAGCAGGTGCAGGTGGGCAAACAGCCATCATCCTGGCACAACAACATTGAGCCGTATCAGCAATCCTTGCCAGAGGGCTTGAAATCCTTACGTAACAAGTGAGTTTTGAGACGAGATTTGAAGATGCCCAGGGACTCAGCTGATCGAATCTCTAATGTAAGGGCATTCCAGAGTATGGGAGCAGTGTGTAAGAAGGCTCTGTCACCCCTCGAATGGAGGTGCGATCTGGGCACATGCAGCAAGCCCGTATTGGAAGATCGAAGTTGTCGTGTTGAGGACGGTGCCTGAAGTATGTCACGGATGTATGTTCTAGCAGCGCCAGTGACAGCCTTGTAGGTAAGAAGTAGGATTTTGAATTCGATCTTATATTTAACCGGTAGCCAGTGGAGAGACACCAGTACTGGCGATATGTGATCGTGGATGGGTGTGCGAGTTAGCACTCAAGCAGGCATTTTGCACACGGAGATGATCGATTAGGTAGTCAGAGGTGCCAGGGAGCAGTGAATTGCACTAATCGATTCGTGAGGACGGCGATGGACTGGCGTCCCATCGTCGGTATATCCTTGCCTTGCGCCCTGTGTCTGCCGGGATAGGCTCCGGCTTCACCGTGACCCTGTATAGGACTAAGCGGTTTCAGACAATGAGATGAGATGAGATTCGTGAGGAGATGAAGATGTGTATTAGCTTCTCAGCATCAGAGGATGAAAGGATGCTGTGAAGTCTGGCTATAATTCCGAGATGGATAGAGGTCACCTTCACCACATTGTTGATGCGTGTCTCGAGGCTGAGTGAGGAATCAGGAGACACACCTCGACTCCGGATTACCTAAGCAACTTCAATGGTCAGGTCGTCAAACATCAATTGGATAGAGGTTCAGCCGTGGACAACTGGTGCGTGGTTCCAATAAGAAAAACTTGGGAAGGATTCAAACCCGGCGCCCTCAGTGCGAACAGGCATCCAAACAAAGATTAACCCCGTTACATACCGACACATAGAGAACACATTTTTGCCGCGATCATCGGCGCGCATGCGCCATCGACGCACACTCTATGTTTCATCATCCTGGCAACCCCGGCAGCCACCCCTCCAAGTGGGGCGAGCTGCGCAGCACCGGCGTGGCACAACCTCGATCCTCCCGGCGCGTCTCACCGTAAGCGGCGAAGATGTGATGCTGCTTGGCAAAGGGGTCGGTGGCGCTCGACCCGTGCGCCCGCGACTCTCCCCGGCGCGGTGCCCGTGGCCTCCACACCTTGGGCCCCTTGTCCGGTGCAGCCACCGCCTTCGGCACGATGGTCGGGTAGTTCATCTCGTGCGGGGTATGCGACGGCTGATGGCACACCGCCGTCGCGACCGCGGCCGAGCCCGCCGTTGCCGCCGTGCCTTCCGAGGTCAGCGGCGAACCACGGAAGGGCAGCGGCCGACCCGCCAGTAAGTGACAGTCGGCATGGTAGACGCTGTGCACCGACGCTACGGCCGGCGTGCACCGTGCGCCGAAGTTGCTGGGCGGCGACGGAAGTGGCGGCGCCTGCGGCGGCGACGACATTACGACGACAGCCGTCCGAACGTCCGCCGGCAATACGTCACGATCGTTGGGAACGCCACTGCCGCCGCTATTGCCGCCGCCGCCGCCGCCGCTGCTACGGGCGCGGCACATGCACCGCGACAGTATTGGCCGGTGCCCGCCGCCGCCGCCGGCACCGCCGCCACCGCCTCCTCCGCCGTTGACATGGTAGTGGTGGTGATGGTGGTGGTGGTGGTGCACGAGGTGGTGGTGGTGCACCGACCGCCACGACTTGTGCCGCTTGCGGCTGCCCTTCTTCCCCTTGCGGCGGCGCCTGGGCCGCGTGCCCTGTTTGCTTCCATTCTGGTCGCGCCGCAGCCGTCCCCCGCCACCGCCAGCCGATGCGGCGGCGGCGGCGGCGTTGGGGTTGATGCGGTGCTGCAGCGCCACGTGAGCGTAGGCAAAGGCGCGCGAAGAGCGGCGCCACACCTTGCGGAGCAGGTGGCCCAGGTAGCGCACCAGCTCCTCATAGCAGCTGCCCGGCTCGCGAAAGCTGCCGAGGGAACTGTCGCTGCCGTGCATGCGCGCGCGCTGCTCCTGCATCAGCTGGTTCTCGCGCTGCTTCGTCTCGGAGAACTGCGTCGCGATGACTACGAGGCACAGGTTGATCATGAAGAAGGATCCGATCTGCGGACAGGGGTCACGGAGGGGTTATGAAGGGGTCACGGAGGTGTCACGGAGGGGTTACGGAGTGGGTGGGGAGTAGGGTCATGTTGGCTCACTCAGTCCCACATATTTCCCCAAGAATCGCGAATGTCTTGGCGTCACTCTGAACATTCGGTGCATATGGAGTATGGACTTAGGAAATAAGTATTTTTCCAACTCGTTAGAATAGGTATACTTGTTTTTACCTCTGACGTAAAGCAATCATCATTGCAGGACTATGACATGCATCGTGCGCTTAATAAAAATCACTGTTCACATAGCAGCACATTTCAGAATCATTTTGGTGCTGACAGGGAGTGAATGGTCCCAGCATGTGTGTGCTAATTACAATAACAATTTAAATTTACTACTTATTTATTTACAAATTGCACATCAATTCAGGTGGGCGGCATGGTGGCCCAGTGGGTAACACTGTCGCCTCACAGCAAGAAGGTCCCGGGTTCGAATCTCGGCCCGGGTGCCTTTCTGTGTGGAGTTTGCATGCTCTCCCCGTGTCCCCGTGTCTGCGTAGTTTTTCGCCGGGCACTCCCGTTTTCTCCCATGGTCCAAAAAACATGCTGCTGCATAGGTTAATTGGCTTGCCGACTAAATTGCCCGCAGTGTGCCCGGTGATGGACTGGCGTCCCATCGTGGGTATATCCCTGCCTTGTGCCCTGTGTCTGCCGGGATAGGCTCCAGTCCACCGCGACCCTGTACAGGACGAAGCGGTTTCTGACAATGAGATGAGATCAATTCAGGTAAGAATTCTAGCTTTTAAATCATGCTAGGCTATAGCAACATGATATCGTCTTAAAGGAGAGTAAATTGCCTTGAGTTTCATATTTGCACGAACTGGTGCTGTAAGTTTGTTTACTTTTGATTTATATGCTATTGCGTTGGTCAGTTCGACCCTTTGTTGTATCGCAGGAATCCCGCTTCTATAAATTGCAAGCTCGTTGTGTCCTTTCTGCAGTAATAATAAACATTTACCTATCCACTGCGTCTGCTTACGTGACATATGGGGGTACAGTGAAATATACATTATCTGAAACCGCTTAATCCTATATAGGGTCACGGTGAAGCCGGAGCCTATCCCGGAAACATAGGGCGTAAGGCAGGAATACACCCGACGACGGGACGCCGGTCCATCGCCGGGCATTGCGGGACAATTTTAGTCTGCGAGCCAATCAACCTATCCAGGAGCATGCTTTTGGACTGTGGGAGGAAACCGGAGTACCCGGCGAAAACCCACGCGGACACGGGGAGAGCATGCAAACTCCACACAGAAAGGCACCGGAGCCGAGAGACTCGAACCCGGGACCTTCTTGCTGTGAGGCGTCAGCGCTAACCACTGCGCCACCATACAATGCATGTATAATGACCATACATACAGTGTGTAGTGGATTTAGAGCGAGCAGACAGGAAGCCCATTTTGCCATCACGTCACATTTATGTCCATCGCGGCTATGGGTAATCTGCATGAATATTTGCCTGTGTGAATGGCTTCAAGCCGGCAATCTACTCAAGTCCCGATCCAGAACCTTGAGGCTCTCCTCGGTATAATCCGGTTCGTCAAACATCAGCTGGAGGCGATTCGCTCGATGCTAGAGCAGAGAAGATGCTCCCTCCACGAAAAAAAAAAAACACGTGAGGTCGAATATCGCTTAAAAACAGCAAAATCTCTGCTGCCATCGCCCAATTAAAATAATAAGAAATTACCGCTCAAGTATTCATTATCCACTACCTTCCAGCACGCCCCACAATGGAATTCGTATTGTGAGTATACGCATGATATGGGCGTTCACGGCTAGCGGTTGTTTTGCTATATGAGGGGTTGGAATGCCGAATTTATTTAACCAATAATGGAGATTTAAAAAAAACACACACACAAACAGTTGTAAAACATCAGTGCCAGCTAAATTACCCTTGGGATATGCTGTCGTCTTTTCAGGAACATCTGCCCATTATTCTAATGATCATATTAATGGTACTAAGAATAAATAATCTGGCGGAGATTTTTGCAAGGGCATCTGTGATGAGTGTAATTTGATCCGTGGTGATATTTTGGGGAATCATTCACGTGTTGGGCACCCCTGCGCCCTCGACTGAAAGAGCAGCATGCAATATTCATGAATAATTATGAAAACAATAAAATATGTACGGCCCTTTGTCAAACTATTGTAGGATGAAGGCCTCCCCGCGACGTCACAGGGAGGGAGGGGGCTGTTTGACCATACTTCACCACACCTGTCGATGTAGGTTGGTGGCAGTAGGGGTGGATTGGTGGAGAAATAATTTAAGAGGTGGGGAAATACATTCGGGTCTCCAGGTTCACAGCGCAGTGCATTAACCGCTACGCAACAGCCCCACTATTAAACATAAATCAATATTAATGTTCCGTAATTAATATTAACATGCATTAAGGTGCACAAATAAAACATGACTTTGGCTTCACGGCTCGTAATGCACGATGATGTATGGTGCCCCCTCCAATGGGACCTCTCCTATGGTGTGCGGCAGCTGGAGTCTTTGATCCGAATCGTAAGAACACAAGCATTTATTGTACGCATGTGAGTACACTCCTACAATTCCAGCTGCTCTACCTGGTTTCCATTTCCAGTCACACCGTAGTATCAGATATTGTCGTTGCTCTCCCCCCTCCCAGCTCAATGCAGCCTCAATTGAGAACCTAGTGCAGTGTGTATAGATATAGGCAATTGGGAGGCAAAGGTAGTTGGACGTGTTGAGTTGTTATGCAGGCTTCAACCAGATTCTCACTCCCACACTCCGTACTGGGTTTAACAGTGTTAGTACGATGTGTGTTGTGTCATGCAGAAGAATGGTGATGCATTGGTTTGTGTACGACACCTAAGTTCAATCCCTGGCCATGGAAAATATTGGTGGCCACGTGTCCTGAGCCTCCCATACTTCAGCTTAGACTAAGTGAATAGCTGGTGTAGCAGTGTGTAAATATGAGCACCAAGAGGACATCCAAAAGCAAGTAACGTCTCATCTCATTATCTGAAACCGCTTAATCCTATATAGGGTCACGGTGAAGCCGGAGCCTATCCCGGAAACACAGGGCGCAAGGCAGGAATACACCCGACGACGGGACGCCGGTCCATCGCCGGGCATTGCGGGACAATTTTAGTCTGCGAGCCAATCAACCTATCCAGGAGCATGCTTTTGGACTGTGGGAGGAAACCGGAGTACCCGGCGAAAACCCACGCGGACACGGGGAGAGCATGCAAACTCCACACAGAAAGGCACCGGAGCCGAGAGACTCGAACCCGGGACCTTCTTGCTGTGAGGCGTCAGCGCTAACCACTGCACCACCGCGCCGCCCTAAGTAACGTGTGTGTACTATTGTGGTCCAATAGGCGCACGCGAACAGCTTTGACACCTTAGATCTGTCAGACTAAAAGGGGACATTGTTGTCTTGGTGGTGAAACAAAATATAGCAAGAGGTGTAATAGATGGTTCAGTGGTTCCATTAGAAACACCGCTCAGTATCCTGTGATTAGATGTTAAGCCACAATAATTAATTAGTGACCATTAAGAGATATTATTGTAATTTTTTTGCAAAAAATGACTTCAAAGTTACTTCATTGTCATTTTTATGCTTGTGCAATTTTGCATGATACAGTTACAACCCAGGTCATCCTGAACTTCACTGCACTTAGGCATACCTGCACAGGCCATTTCACTATATTACATGTCATCTATATCGTCTCCAGGTATTGCCCTGCCCTCTAGCAATGTGTGATCAGCCGTGTTTTGTTTTTGCACCGGGGACTACGGGAAACACAATTTGGTGCCTCTATATAATGTAACTGCATCAGGGTGGGATGACAACAAAGTTTATCTATCATCTATCTATTAAGAACGGCTGTTACACTGGTTGTGTGAATGTCTTGAGCAGCAGCGGCACTTACAATGATGAGCAGGATGAAGTAGATGAAGTTGTAGAAGGAATGGGCATCCATGACGTAATACATGATGTCCACCCATCCCTCCAGCGTGATGACCTGCGTGCGTGCCGCAGCGATTGGGCAGAGACACAGTAGCCGGACATTGTAAATCACGTAATTGTCATGAGCGTAATTATGTAATAATCATTCGATTCAGATGGATTCCGACACAACAGGTGGGGACTTAGCATCAGCCAAACCAAAACAAAGCACCTGCCTGGTTATTTTACATTACAAAATTCTATAAGAATTGCTCTGAAGAGCTACTCTTATTGAATAGCCGTGTCGAGCATTCCTCATATCTCCCCATGGCTATCACGAAAGGTACACTAGAAAGGTTTCCAACGAGGTTTGCGATGAGCCATGTGGCTGGCTTCTGCTATGGGGCCCAACACCAGATATCAGACATCACTCCTCCAAGGCAAATGAAGGGACTATCACAAACGTTGAAAGTCAAGAGTTGTAATCTTACATAGACAGGGCCCTGTCATGGGAAAGCGGAAATAAAACACCGACTGCCTCGGGGATTTTCAACGCACTGACGGGCAACCGTCATGGCCAAACGTTTGAGCGGCGACTATGATCCCTTCCACGCATGGGTTATCTCCACGCTCCAGTTGCCTTTCCCTAGCAAAACAAAACTTGCACCGACGTACTGTCCAAACGGCAATCACACACGGTGGCCCTGGTGAGTTAGAGTAACGAGACTTAGTAGGGCATTGCTGGTTAAATATAGAAGGATGGTAATGTCATGGCTACCGATGGTACCCAGCTGTGATTCATTTCTTTGCCCAACTAATTTTGTTATCATCGCTCCATCTTCCTTTCTGCTGCAAAATAGTATTCATTCAACCGATGCAGACAGCGGGCCCAAGACAAACATTTCCTCCACACCCGCCCCTACCACACCGCAAAATATCGGAACCCCTTAATAGTTTTTGCTCGGCCAGATTTGCAGAAAATATTCCAAATTAAACGTTAAAGTCAATGCACACGTCGAAGAGAACGAAGGTCTGCCCCATGGGTGGTCTTGCTTTTGTATTTTTGGCTCGATGAATTAAAATTGATCTTAATAGCTGCTCTTTCGGGGTAGCCGTTTCGAGCATTACTCTTCCTTTCTCCTTCGGTCATACTTTTCTCTGCTGGCAGCCCTAAGTCAGGCAGGAAAAAAAAATCCACATTCCTATGGCAAAGACCAGTCCATTCGTAGCAAACAAATCACAGTGCATATTGACCGTTCAAAGAATGTGGCGCTCTTATATTCTTGAATGGATAATGTAATGTCACAAATATCTAAATGTAACCATGCTACAATTAGACATCTCATAGTTATCAGTTCAAATCCAGGTTCTGCGATTGCCTATCGCCATGACCGTTTAGGAGTTGATAATGCGCATACCGCTATACGAAGGTCAACAGTGATTGTACCATAGAGACATTTTCTCTTGCCACAGGAATGTGGAATTTCCACTGCTGGCACAGATTTTCCAGTGAAAATTAATGCCACGCTGCTTCAAGTTGGGGTAGAACTCTTTATATGTGGGTTTTCAAAAATACTTCTTTGTATAATGTAATAAGCAATGAAAGATATATGGTACTGTGAATAATGTATCGGTTGGCTGTGCACTTTTGCATTACAGGAATAAAGTTTGGCTCTTGTAGCCTTGGGCATTTTTACTAAATCATAAAATGGAACCCCCGAAAATAAAGCGGTTGTTTTTTTTTTCCAAAGGACTGGAATAGTGTAGGAAATGCCACCACTTTGCCATAGTTTCATAAACATTTCCCTTGAATTGTGAACCAAATAAAAGACTAAAATTATTATTTAAATATGTACGATTATCAAATTATATTTTATCTCACGATTTGCACGACATCCATTTACAACTTGCTCAATATTCCAGCAGGTGCTTACTTTCTCATACCACCAACACACTGCTGGACTCACGCCAATGTGCACAACTGCTCCCACACACACTGCGCCCTTGCTTACATCACATCGCACCGCGACGCTCCCACTCCCCAGCCACAAACTGTGGTACTGTCGCCAGATTTCTCGAGCGCACTTGTAAATGACACCACGTTACCACCATCATAGGGACTCCCCCTACCGTCTTCCACTACTGTCATGGATTAACTAAACGATCAGTCTCACTAATTGCAAGATTCTCACCATGGACTTGGCCTGGTATCCTCCACAACTAATTATCTCAAGCATCTCCCCTACACGTACTTTTCATGCCAGCAGAGGAAGGCCTAATGTCAAAGGCCTCAGTTAGCCTCGACTTGAGAAAAAAGATGTTTTTTAATTGGAGATTGCGGCTTCCCTCTTTCCACTCTCATCACTCACTCCCTCTCTTCCAGGTCAAGTTGACTAACTTGCCATTTAAAATACGCACTTTTTAAATAGGTTTGTGAATTGTAAACTCAGCCATTACTCGCTCACATACACACCTAATCCAGTGCTGATGCCTCCAAGAAGGGAGGCGAAACTTCACGAAGGAGAGACGAGGAGCAATCAACATGTCTATCCCGAGAGAGCAGCTTTTGGAAGTAATCATCATGCTTCGAGCCGTGAAAACCCACATCAGTAATCCAGTGCTGCCGAAAGGCTTTTAAAAGACTTTGCGGTTCAAGACGAAGCCCCCCAGAGAGGCGAACTCAGCCACTTATCAGACCCCCCCCGTGGACGGGAAACCACGAACAGAAATCAAACTGGGTGCCTCCCCAGCCCCTCCCTGCATTCCACCACCTTGCGCCCCACCTGGAAGATCGCGATCCACGCGTAGCCGATGTTGTCAAAGTTGATCGCCCCGCTGTGCGGGTTGCGCAGTCCCGCGCGGCACACCGTGTACAGCTGGTTCCAATTGATGCAATCTCCGCTCGCGTTGCCTCTGTGCCCGTAGGGGGACCGGTGCCCGGCCGCCTCCGCCTCGCCCAGTGTGCCGAAAGACAGCCTCGAGCTGTTGGCATCACCGGCATGCGGAGAACCTGGCGGCGACCACAGCGACGAGAGCGGCGGCGGCGGCGAGTGGCAGCGGTGCCCGCCGGGCAGCGAAGAGGGCGGCACAGTGTTGCACGTCTGCATCCCATTGTCTCGGGGCAGCGAGCAGATGAAGGGGCTCTCGTCGTCGTTGTCCGTCGGGTAGTACGGTGACAAGCGGCTGTTATTGAGCTCGCTGGTGCCGGGCGCAGGGGGCAGGGAGCAGATAGACAAATGAGTGAGGTGCCGTACGATTATGGCGCGCGCGAAAACTGATGTGTCGACCAGTAGAGTTTGTAATTTGATGTCTATATTTTCGCAGCAGATGGGTGTAGGGATAAATAATTGAATTTTACAATAGGTTACATCATGGTCCTACCATATCTGTAGACTGATAGTTTAATGTGTACGCAGTTGGTTTGGCTGTGTTCGGTGAAAGATGATTTAATAAGATTGATTGGCCAGATTGCTAAGTGGCCTAAACCAAAATCTCACTTATGAGTCATTAGTTGGAGTAATCTCCAGTCTCTCAATTGAGTTGTCTTTGTGTTCAGGAATATATTTTCTCCACTATTTTTTTACTATTTGATATGATTTTACGAGCTAGAGAAATATCCATTTAATATTGATCTCTTCAACTAGCATTACACCATCCTGTATCAGAGCACGTAGTGAAATCTGTTTTCACTCTATGAACAAACATATTACATGGCTTCTTGAGATTGCTCAGCACAAGGAAATCAAACTGATGCTTTTAATAATAAGAAATGGAATTTAGGATGTTTCTAATGGAAACCGAATTTTCAACTTGAGCGAAATCCTCAACCAACAACAAAAACTCTCACCCGATCTAATAAAAAGGAATTGTTTCATTTAAACGTGATCATTTTTTAAAGCAGTAAATTCGGGACTGAACTGTTAAGATGTCCACAATAGACTCAGGAGCTCAATTTAATCACGGGTAGCTGCCCAGATTTGAACCCAGAATCTCAGCATCGCCAGTTCAACTCTCCAATTGCTGAGCCATTACATCGTCTCTATGAAGCAGCTTTTTGTGTGTGGGAGGAAAGCAGAGAAACAGAAGAAAACCCATTCTCCCGATAAAGTAAGAACACTGACAGAGAGGAAGGCGAGTCCTTAAACAGAACACTACAAATAACTGCTGCTAATTACTCATCCTGTGGATGACATATTACGTTGCACATCTTGTCATCTTTATTTGCACTATATTTGTTCTATTTCCACTATATGTTGTCATGACAGTTTTTGTTCTTGATCTATGTCGCCATTGTCCCACCCAACCCCCAGCTTAGCTTAACTTGTAAATATTAGAATTGTTAGTACTTTTTTTACGAATTTAGTTTTTTTCATCCTAGTATTTTTAAACCCC
>JAZEWT010000002.1:29166563-29186864 GCA_036362905.1 Mordacia mordax | reverse complement strand
CCATTGACACGCACAGGGGCCTGTCCGTTGGCACACAGGTGCCTGTCCATATACACGCACAGAGGCCTCTCCATTGACACGCACAGGGGCCTCTCCATTGACACGCACAGGGGCCTCTCCATTGACACGCACAGGGGCTTATCCATCGACACGCTACCAGAATAACTGTAAAATTGTACCTGCTGAGACACAGACCAGAGAGGTTGCTGTATTTATTTAATTTACCAGATTGCTTCATTACTGCACTCCAGTTTTATATGTATTGTTCAATCTTCCACACATCTTTGCCACATCTCAACCTTTTAATTATCCATAAAATTCCCAAAACACCGCATCTCCGGACGGGGTGGCGGAGGTGCATTGGCTGCAAACTGTGCCTGCGCGTACCTTACAAATACTTTCTTCCATTCAGAAAGCACGACTTGTTCGATTGTGAACCACATCTCTGCGGCACACACTCGATACCCAATCGACGCGCGCCGTTGTATTTGTATGCGCGGCGTGACCTTCACGAGCTGAAGAGCTCTCAGTTCATCGAGACCTAAATGAGCATCATGACACACAACACGGGCGGCATGGTGGCCCAGTGGTTAGCGCTGTCGCCTCACAGCAAGAAGGTCCCGGGTTCGAATCTCTCGGCTCGGGTGCCTTTCTGTGTGGAGTTTGCATGCTCTCCACGTGTCCGCGTGGGTTTTCGCCGGGCACTCTGGTTTCCTCCCACAGTCCAAAAAGCATGCTGCTGCATAGGTTAATTGGCTCGCAGGCCAAATTGCCCTGCAGTGCCGAGCGATGGACTGGCGTCCCATCGTGGGTGTATCCCTGCCTTGCGCCCTGTGTCTGCCGGGATAGGCTCCGGCTCACCGTGACCCTGTATAGGACTAAGCGGTTTCACACAATGAGATGAGATGAGACACACAACACCTCCAGGCTGTTAAAGTCCCACGACGTGCCTTGCCACTTTCTCTCGCAGTGGGTAATGGACATTTTCAGAAGTTCAAAGAGCAGAGAATTGTGGAAGACCATTGTCACCAACATCCTGTAGGATATGGTACCTAAAATAATAATAAGAAAGCACTCGGAGGCCTGGACAAGTGTCGCATCACATCTTACGGCAAAAAAATACTGCATCAGTTTATAAAGTAGATCGCTGGAAAGCACGAGTTTGTCTGTGCATGACGATGTCTATTCACATGTGAGTTTGTGCTCATTTTCTTTGTATGTGTGTGTGTTTTGTATGAGCGTCTATGTTGTGAGGAGCGGCGGTGCAGCGGTTAGCGCGGTGCGAGACATATAATATAGACACAATTCATAACGCGTTGCACATATTCATTCCATTTCAAAGTTATTCATTCGATTAGAGAATAACTTCGAGGCAAGATGAAACCGCAGAGGCGGGGAGGGGGAAAGGCATTATTATATTATAATAACGCTATTGGCCAAATAAATAATGAATTGATTTGTGAACCCGGCGACCCAATTTTGATTCCCACTCACGGTCAACATCAGTGAATCAGTCCTGGACCGTTTTATGTCGATTCAGCCTCAAATGAGTACCTTTTACAGAGTGTATACAACGTCGCTAGGAAGACAAAGGCGGCCGGGCGTGATTCTGGCCACCCACTGCTGCCTCGTATACCACGCTGACCTTAATAATGGCTCGCTACCAGCACTTGAGCCTGGTTAATTAAGGCGAAACAGGGATCCTTGGTTTTTTTTTAATGATTACGTCTGTTCACGTGGGCAGTGGTGGTGCAATGGTCCTTCTGTGGTGCCAATCCCCGCGCCGTGCCAGGCTAGGTGCACCTGCACACCCACACCTAGCAGTCAGGCCGCGAGGGGGGGCCGCGATGTCATGGGTGAGGGGGTCGTGCGTAATGAGTGGTGCCGAGTGACGGTGATGAGCTGGGACCGAGTTGTGCGATGGGGATGGCTGAGTGGGGTGTCGTTCATGCCACGCTGAGTGCACATGGGCACGCCTAAGGTTTGAGCTGAGAGAGGGAGAGTTGTGGTGCGAGCGGGGTCCGGGTCGGGTCTGATTGGCTGGGCGCTATTGCTATAGGTGGTCAGCCAAGGATAGGTCATTGAGAGGTGAGATATGGCAGGTGGCTCGGCCTTTTGACGTAAACAACACTGGCCTTGGCTGGTTGTGATCGGTTTGAGGCAGATCGACAGGGAGCCCCGTTAGGGGGGAGGTGTGCATCAGGGCCCCTGCCTTTTTATCCCCCGATGCACGTGAGGAGGAGCGACGGCGCGCATGTCCCGGGGATCCACGGGGCGCGACAACGGGCGGTCTCGGGTGGTTGGAGACTGGCTCGTTGGTGTGGCCCGACACTCCTGCTATGCCACTGCTGATATTTGCCTCGAGTGCAACCTGATCGACTCACCCTTCCAGCAATCACAGCGGACAAGAAGAGTCGACCTGAATACAGTAACGCCTGCCGCACTGTGCAAGCATGAACAGCAGGAAGACAAAGGAGGCAGGGTCGATAGGGTTTATCGCAACCGTGGATCTGGGAAGAGGTGAGCAATTCAGCTAGGCTTGCCACCTGCCCTGGTTTGACTCTGACAGTTCGGCAATTGTCATGTGTATTCGGCTCGCAGTATCTGATGTGTGCCGAGACCAGTGGTCAGCTGGAACTGACGTTCATTGCGGTATTCTGCACAGATTTAACCGATGGACATTCATTGTTACAGCAAAAAGTACTCATTGGGCTTGCAAGCTGTAAATACGGGATTCCAACAACACATCAATCGTTCGTTCGATAGACTTGGGCTGACTGAGAAATGTATCCAGGTTTAGTCTACAGCAGTGGTTCTGCATCGCAAGCCCTGTAAGCCTCACTGGCCACTGGTGGCCTAAAATGTGGCCTCTGACATGCGGCCCCTGAAAATACATGTTTCTTAAATAGGGGGCTTCATGACATTTTTGGTTTCTAATAATTAAGCTTGTATTGTTTTACTGAACGTGCATACTTCTTAATTAACGCAGCCATTATAAAACATAATCGCATGAGGGATTATATCATGCTTGTCTTGTAGGTGATGTGGAGGCTCTCACATTGATGTCTTGTCAGAGAGAGCGAACCCCCCTCTAAACGATAGTCATGATCACTGGCCTACAGCGGAAAAGGTGGCAGCCCTATGTTTGGTGCCTCGAGGATGAGTGGTGGTCATGGTTTGCTGAGGAGTAAACTACCTCGGTAGCCAGTGTTTTGATCACAAACTACTATTTATACCACACAGAATGTAACTCAGTAGCAGCTATATCACCATTCTCGAGAACAGTATAAAAACCACGTCGATTGCTTCCTCTCTCCACCTCACGACGTTTTGCCTTGCACGTTAGAGGCATCCTCAGGTGCAGTGCGCGTGTGTCTTGTGACTCCTATTTACATTTAACAATATGTGTGAGGCGAAACGTCGCGAGGTGGAGAGAGGAAGCGATCGATGCGGCTGTCTCAAAACAGCAGCTTTTCGAAGCAGTCATCGTGCATTCAGCCGTGAAAACCTACATCATTGCACAGTATTAAACCAATTTCTAACCCAAGGGGCAAGGCGAGGAAGTAGCCAACCCCTGTGAGTGACTGTTTGATGTGCTGTTGAGTGTCAGGCAAGTGAAATGAAGGAAGCGTAGCAATGTCATGTGGGCTGCTTCACATTACATCACGACAGCAGCTTAGGACAATACATGGGCGATGTAGGATCATAAATGTCTCTCGTGGCTCCATTATACAAAAAAAAGGCGTACTGTGCAAATCATTATCAATTGTAGGGCATTATTCAGGATTATGCAACATTCTCTTGTCTGACATGCAAAAAAAAATCTGGAGGAGCTCCACTGTGAATTCAGACGGGGAGGTCTTGTGTGGTTGTAATATGCTGTCAGCTACAGGAAATGTCAAAACAGAACTACATGTGTGCTTTATTGACCTGGTCAAGGCCTACAATACCATCAATAGGTCAGGTCTTTGGGTTGTTTTTCATTATTTAGGTGTATCTAACCTTCGGCTCACACTCGTTAAGGTTCCAGAATGTAGAAAATAAAGAACACTTATTTCAAAAGGCTTTCCCACACTGAGTTGGGATCCGTGCCTCCACATCCAAGTCCATGAGCAGGTGTTGAACTTGCACTATGTATTATGAGGCGCATCAGATGATTTATTCTGGGTCTACATTATTTATAACAGTTCCATCAGTGAGCTTTTCCAGCTGGCTAGGGGTGCATTGGCTGCGTCATTTGTCCGACATCTCACATTACCCCATGCTCAAGCAGCCTATAATTGTCTTGAGTGAGGGGTAAATGGGCTGGATCGGCGCTGTCCAATACTTGTTACTGGATGGACTCAATGATAGCAGTGGTGTCACGATCGGCTTCTGTGGAGAAGTCTAAAATGAAAAAAAACTCTGCTGGGCAGTGAAAAGCAGTCGTCCTCCAGTAACAACACAGCAAAGTGGTACACTGGGAAGCACAGGCGGTGCAACTACCGGTTATCTCAGTCAATTGAGCCACAACACCGGAGTCTGTGCAGCGATATCCTGTCAGCGAGCCGACAACACTTCAAGTAGCCCCAAAGTGCACCTAGCTTGACACGCTGTGGTGACATCACGACCATGTCGATGTTGTAGTTGCCAAAGCACGTAAGTTCGTACGTGTGGATATGTTGATTGCGTGTGCGGGCAGTAGTGGCATAGTAGGGCACAATGTTTGCAACATAGGTTAAACTTCCAGCCATGCCCATTTAGTGAGAAGTTGCTCTATGGCCACATTTATCCGTGTTACATATAATGCGAGCGTAATTAATATATACCAAACACACATTCCACTGTATATATTAAGGCAAGTGAGGCTAGACAACAACAGCAACAACAACAACCACGGTTCACCACTGACTGGTGGTGATATCCCCACACGCTTGTGCCGAGGTGCCTTTTGAGGCTATGACGCCACGTGGCGAAGGCTCGCTGATATGAGGTTATGGGACAGATTCAGGTGCCATTGTCTGCCTAAGATGGCCAATCCACCACCTGTGCTCCCTGCTGCACCAAATCGCTGAGTTTTAACCACCCCATTCACACGTGTGCCCAACACGCACACACGGGCACAAACACACAAGTACAAACACGTACGGACACATCCACAGATGCCATTAGGCTGCACTTTTTTGTACCAATCTCTCTCGGCATGGGAGGGCAGGGCACCATCTGGATGCCCATGGGAAGGGAGTTTCGTACATGTCTGGTGAGCCACTGACCCTGGCCTCCACAGTTTCCGATTATATCTAGCTACCGCAGTCCAGCTAAGTTAGCCTTGATTTATTTTATTATTGAATTCATGTATATCAAACGTGAACACGATGTAAAAAAAAGATTAAAATAGGCAATGTTGGCATTAGCGGCTTGGCTTTTCGCTAGGAAAACAGCTGCCAGAGAACAATGATGATAGCAGTTTGCCTGCAGGCAAAAAAATACTTCCGTTAATTAAAATGACATGCACAATTTGCAGAAAGCGTTCAGAAAAGTAACAACCGAATCTGATGTTGTTACTGTCAACCAACGAATACGTTTCATCACTTGAAACATTCCAAATGTTTTTTTATCTGGTGCAACTTCTAGACTAACACGATATCGGCATAAAGAAACTAATTAATTATCAAAACCAATGTACTGATGTAGGTTTTCATGGCTCACAGGATCCATGATATGGGTCCCTCATGTCAATGAGTTCCCTATATCATTGGGTTCCCCATATTATTGCACAGATTGATGCTGTGATTAAGTTTATTGACATTTTGGTTTTCTGCTTTGTTGTGCCGGTGTCGCAGGAATCACGCATAGACAGCTCGCAAGTTCACGGAGTACTCAGATCTCATCTCATTGTCTGAAACCGCTTAGTCCTATACAGGGTCACGGTGAAACCGGAGCCTATCCCGGCAGACACAGGGCGCAAGGCAAGGATATACCGACGATGGGACGCCAGTCCATCGCCGGGCACTGCGGAGCAATTTTGCCTGCGAGCCAATCAACCTATGTAGCAGCATGCTTTTTGGACTGTGGGAGGAAACCGGAGTGCCCGGCGAAAACCCACGTGGACACGGGGAGAGCATGCAAACTCCACACAGAAAGGCACCCGAGCCGAGAGATTCGAACCCGGGACCTTCTTGCTGTGAGGCGACAGCGCTAACCACTGGGCCACCGCGCCGCCTACGGAGCACTTTCTGCTGTAAAAATATCTATTTTTCTACATGACACCTGTACAGGTGATGGTGTACAGAGTTAAACCCACATAGCTTCACAGATACACGGTGCTATGATCCTGGAGGCCTCGGCCTATTGTCCAGATATCTACAGCAACATCAGCAAGCGTAATTTTAACGTGTCTTTGCCCTTCCTCTAGGTCGATTCGGACTTTAAAAAAAAAAGGTACCTCGCACAGTGTGCTGGGATCATAAAGGTGGAAAGGCATTGTACTCACCCCATCACCTCCTCACAAGCTATTGTCAGCCATAATAATAGTAGGCACTTACTAATGGTGTTTACTGCAAGAATCTTGGGATTTTCATTTTAATATGCATGAGTACACATATGTATTTACGCACAGCTATGAGTACGGTCTTAATGGGTGCTTGGCAAGGGGCACTTGTCCCAAAAGACAATAAAGGCCGTACAAGAGATCGCTGTACCTTGTGTGTGTGTGTGCGTGTGTGTGTGCGTGTGTGTGCGCGTGTGTGCGTGTGTGCACATTCCAGGATGTATTGCTCCCATCAGGTCCACCCGCGCCAATGCCCGGAGGTGCGTGGTAGTGTTGAATGATGAATGAGTGCTGGCTCAGTGTCATTCTGCAGGCGAGTGCACAAGTGTGCATAGTGCACACTTAATAGGCGCTCGCTGATAGCACTTGCCCAAACATTTTATATGTGCGACCAGAGAGATTCGTCTATGCAGTGTGTTTTGAGTTAAGTGTTTGTGCCGGGGTGTGTGGTGTTTGTTTATTATATGTGTATTGTATTGATAATAATAATATTCACGTTTCTAAAGTGGCTTTCACCCGAGGGACACAACATCATTAAGCATTTGCTGTGCAATCATTAGGCATTTACACGCTTAATAAATGTACAGTTCAGTGTGTGTGTTTGTGTACGTAGAGCGGTGGTTTATCAGTCGTTGGAGTGGCGGTGCAGTGCATCGTGCACTCTGCTCCAACCCAATGGCCCGAGTTCGATCCCTGCTTACGGCCAACATCAGGAACCAATATCTGAGCTTCTCCCAAGCCTACTGTCGATTAACCGAGTCCTGAATGAGTGTCCGGTGCAATTTGCCACATTTATGTACCGAGGGAGGCAAAGGCGGTCAGGAGCGGTGCAGGCTCCATTGCTCCCTAGTGTGCCGTGCCAGCCTTCACAGGTGCCCCCTTATGCTCCAATAGCTGGTCTAGGCTACACAGGGGACTTTGTCATTGTACGAGTGTGCAGGCAGGGGAAGCTGGCGAGCCGAATTTTGGAAACAAAATGTTTCGCCAACAGCGTATTTAATTCCCCGCGCATGGGCTGGTCATTGGGGCTAATGTAACTGCTCTGGCACAGTCCCTCATTACCTGCATTGGTCATGAAAGCTATTAGACATTGATGAAAACATTAATAGAAATGAACATCCGCAGAGGATTATCGTCTTCCTCCAGCAGTGAACACCGCCCCGGCCAAATCTCATAGGTAGGTAATGACAGTGATTGATTGCATACCCGCATGGATGAGTCGATGAACGAGTGTGTTTGAGTTCGTGTGCGTTCACACGTGTGTCTCGGAACGCCGGTGTGGCAGTCGGTGCGTCGCGTTACGAACCCGGCGACCTTGGTTCGATTCCGATTCTTGGCCAAGATCAATGACAGATCCGAACCTCTCCGAGGATGACTCAACCTCAAATGAGCACCCAGTGCAGTGTGTCAACATCGCCACCATGAAGACAAAGGCGGCCGGGCGTGGTGCTGAACACCCACCTCGCTAACGGCACTTGACCTTACTGTCTGTTCAGGCTACACGGAGGATCTTTGTCTTTGCGCGTGCACACACACGTGCATGCACACCTCAGGAGCGCACGTGCAGATGCTTCCCCGCGCAGGATGGTACGCCTGCGTTCCCGTAACCCCGTGGGACTCGTAAACACTTTCACGCTGCCTGTGGAAACAACTGGTCCCTTAAACGTGCACAGCACATTGCTCACACGCTACACGAAAGTACATTAATGCAAATACGAGCTGCTTGCTCGTGCATTGCAAATAAATAAGGCGTCTTGGGAATTCAAGCGAAATCTCAGCGGCAGAGGATAACGGAAGTGTCAGATTTCCACAGCCAGTTATGCCACTGCCGTAAATTGGGCATTATAAAACTGGCAGAAATGATCTCGCGAGCATTCAGGTGGAGGCAGCAGGAACCCTGCGGGCGTCGTATTGACCTTGTGAGGACATTCACATTGCCTTCAGATGCTTTGCACATGTGCATCGTAAAAAAAAACTACGGGCTGTGCGGCTTTCCTCTACACTATTAATGTTGTCATAAGGTGCTCCAGATGTGACCCCCAGTTTATTTTCTAAAACGTAATATATGTTTACACGTATCAAATGGTGTGTAAATGTTTTGCAATCAAGATAAAAATGACATGGCAACTTTATTAACATGAAACAACTCAGGGGAGATTATTTAAAACAGAAAAGAGCAGAGGAAAAACGCATATATTTGTTAGGGGTCAATAAAATGGAGGGACGGGGTCACAAGACATCTGGACCGCCCTGTAGATCAGTAAGGTCTTTACACACAAGATCAATTTTAGAATTGTGGATCTTTTAGATTTTGCATCGATTCTGAAATCGGTCTCAGAAGCGACTCCAGAATCAATTCCATATTTAATAATCATCTGCACTGCATGGCGTCGTGATAACACATGCGACGTGTCACAATGAAGCCCGCGGTGACTACATTTAGATTGCTTGTCCAAGACTGTGCGATTGACTGGTTGGAGACCAATACAGTCAGCGCAATCAGAGAGTGGCGATTTTGATGGGTGAGTAGGTGAGATTGTTAGAGCGGTTGCTGTAGGTCAGGCGTTCAGTGGACAACAACCCTGGCGTTTAATTAATGATAATAATACAATTTCTAACGGGTGTAAATTCCACACCCGGTCATGGACGAGACACAGATATGGAGGTGAGAGGAAACCACAGAGATGTTGGGAGCGTGAAGGCAGTCATGAAACCAGATGGCACACACATTTGTCAGACACGCCATCGTATATATTATAAGGTTCAGTTCAGTATTAGTACCCGCTTAATCCTCGACTGGGTCGCAGGGGGCCTGGAACCTATCCCAGCAGACATGGGGCGCAAGGCGAGGCTATACCCAGGATGTTACGCCAGTACATCGCAGGGCACTGGGGGCATTTTACTCAGCAGGCCAAATAACCTAGGCAGCAGCGTGTAGTTGGACGGTGGGAAGAACTGGAGTACCTGGCAAAAACCCACGCAGACACGGGGCAAACACTCAAACTCCACACAAAGACACCTGAACCGAGATCCGAACCTAGGACCGTCTTGCTGTGAGGCAGCAGCATTATTCAATATGCCACCATGCTGCCCTATTATAATGCTATCGGCCAATTATCTGAACATATTTTTTTTCTGGGTGGAAACCGGAGGAAACCCACGTAGAAGAGAAGGAGACACAAACTCCACACAGAAGATGCTCGAGGCAGGAAACGAACTGCCTTGGATAGTTTTTTTCTGTGAGTCGCAGATGGTACCGCTCACGATCCTAGCAGAAGGAAGTCAGTCATGGACAGGAGGAGGTGCTGGTGCCATTAACGACACTGGGGATGAGGACCTCGTAATCCTGACCTTGTTGTTGTGAAAGTTCTCGCATCGCTTCTCTAGATAACAGGGCAATCTCTGATAACGTTTTTAGACAATAAGCTAGTAAATGGGTCCCTGATTGCATCCTTAGATAATAGACTGAAAGACCGGTCATTGATGGGATTTCTCAGCGAGATTCGAAAATTATAACATCACGATGTCTCACAAACTATGGCAGCTCTTTATCTTGGAAGACAGCCTACAGACGAAAACATCACAAGAGTACTTCTTAGATCACTGCAATGATGCTCCTATGGGAAGCATTTGCATGCTAAAAAGAGTGACGTTGCTCGTTTCACAGCACAATAAGACAAACGAAGTGAAGAACCGACTTTGATGTGGTGTTTTTTCTTATCAAATAACTAGTCACTGAACTGCAACTGTAAAAACATTTTTTCCTGAGTACCGTTTGATCACAGCTGCTATGAGCACTCGTTCCAAAGCATTAAAAGTTGTCGCTTAGCTTGGAAAAAGCTTATCAGTAGCTGCACAACTCCAGAAACATGTCCTCAACATTTTCCTCCTAGAACCCTGTGTTCATTTTGGACCATAGTAATGAAACCGCTCTGGTCAAAGCAGTCAATGACCTACTTGTCATTGATGATGAAGGTTTTTGAAGTATTCTTGTCCTCCTGGACCTGAGCGCTGCCTTGACACCGTTGACCAACCTACCTTACTGAAGCGACTGGAGGACATAGGGGTCTCTGAGTGTGCCCTGCACTTGCTGATCTCCTACCCCTCCGACCGGAAGCAGTTCGTCACCCTCGGAGGACATAGCACAGAGATCCATCCTGTTTTGTCTGGAGTTCCTTAGGGTTCAGTCCTCGGCCATGCCTCTTCAGCATCTACATAAAAAATACTTGGCTATATTCTGTACAACCAAAATCTCAGCTACCATTATTATGCCGAAGACATCCAAATTTAACCAACACGCAAAGACATCCATCAATTCGTCTGGTCTCCGCATATCGTCCTCACTGTCAACTGTGAAGGGTTGGCTCAATTCAAATGTCCTAAAACTAAATGTTGGCAAAACAGAAGTTTTACTTGTCGGAACCCCGCACCAATTGTCAAGACTGAACCCATTCAATTGATGCTTGACGAGGAGACCATCAAAGGTGCTAAGGAAGTCTGCAGTCTAGCAGTAACTCTTGATTCCTCACTCGCCTTCGAGACACACATCAACAAGGTGGGGCGGCGCGGTGGCCCAGTGGTTAGCGCTGACGCCTCACAGCAAGAAGGTCCCGGGTTCGAGTCTCTCGGCTCCGGTGCCTTTCTGTGTGGAGTTTGCATGCTCTCCCCGTGTCCGTGTGGGTTTTCGCCGGGTACTCCGGTTTCCTCCCACAGTCCAAAAGCATGCTCCTGGATAGGTTGATTGGCTCGCAGACTAAAATTGTCCGGCAATGCCCGGCGATGGACCGGCGTCCCGTCGTCGGGTGTATTCCTGCCTTACGCCCTATGTTTCCGGGATAGGCTCCGGCTTCACCGTGACCCTATATAGGATTAAGCGGTTTCAGATAATGAGATGAGAGATGAGATGAGATCAACAAGGTGATGAAGGTAGCCTATTTCAATCTCAGAAACATAGCCAGACTATGCAACATCTTGTCACCCTCCAATGCTGAGAAACTAATCCACATCTTCATCTCTTTATGAATTGATTATTGCAATGCACTGCTCCCTGGCACCTCTGCATACCTGATTGTCTCCAACGTGTACAGAATGCGATTGCTGGAGTCCTCACCCGGACACTCATCCACAATCACATATCCCCGATACTGTTGTCTCTCCACTGGCTATCGGTTAAATATATAGGATTGAATTAAAGATCCTCCTTCTCACCTACAAGAATCTCACTGGCGCTACTCCGACAGACATCCGTGACCTACTTTATGCACCCTCCTCAAAACGACAACTTCGATCCTCCAATACCGGCTTGCTGCATGTGCCCAGTTTGCACCTCCATTCGATTGGTGAGAGAGCCTTCCCGCGCGCTGCTCCCAAACTCTAGAACGCCCTTCCATTGGAGATTCAGTCAGATGAGTCCATGGGCATCTTCCAATCTGGTCTCAAGATTCACTTGTTCTGTAAGGCATTGAAGTCCTCTGGCTAGCACTGCTGATGCTGCTCACGGTTGTGCTTTGATGATGGCTCGCTGTTGACCTGCACCTGCCCAGGAACACTTATTCCTTCCTTCATTTGTTTAACAATAATTTGTATCTCTTGTTTTATGTCTTTTATGATTTACAGCCATTATTTAAATTTAAATTGATCTACTCTGATGTTGTTGTTGTTGTTCACATGCTGTTCTCTCCACAGCTCTCTGCAGCAGTTTGCAACCGTCGGGTGAAAGGCGCTGTATAAGTGCAACGATGACTATTATTATCGCATCGTGGCAGAGGGATTTGTGTCTCCCAATGAACCCCACAGCTATGTCACCTGGAAGCCAATACCGTTAGGGTCTCCTTTGATGAGAAAGTATGAAGCTTCCATACAAATAATGATCTGAAGATCCTCCGACTAAAGGAGGTTGGTGTCAGGAAAGGCATATGGCCACAACATTCTGCTGCAATGCCCTTAGCCACTTGTCGTCAACCAGCTAATCTGGGTCAATCTGGATACCGGTTGTTTAATCTGTAACAGCAACTACTTACCTTGCATCCCCACTTATAATAATAATACAATTTGCAGTACGTGCCAATTCCACTGCTAGTCATGGAGGAGGCACAGAGATGTGAGGAAACCGCAGAAAGGCGGGGCAGGGGAAGGCAGCCACGCATTTATCTGGCGTGAACATTTGCGATGTACTGTGTTCTGTATTTTATCAGGCAATTAATGAATGAGGTTTCATTTGTGGGGGGCGGGGGGGGACCAGCAAACCCAGAGAAATCCCACATAGAACAGAGACAGTACTCACAATCTCTACAACGCAAGGTGCCCTAGGCGAGAATCGAGCTGCCTCAAGGCAGGGCTTTGTTTCTGCGCGGCGCAGATGTTGCTACCCCGCAGCCACCCTCACGCCCTCGCCTCAAACAACAGGAGCCAAATATGAGCAGTTTTGCAACTGCGCGGCATTTGGAGATGCAGTCGCGTTGCGTTTGACGCGTAATAAATCAACATGGTATAGCACAGCTGTGTGATTCCCTATAGGCACCACTCCCCGATGAGATGTCACAAAGCCACAGTGCCCACTGTCAAGAGTTTCTCCAGAGATATATCTTCATCTCAATGTAACGAGGCAGTAAAATAAAAATTGGAAGCGATGAAATGAGCCAAAATAAAACAAACATTCAAAAAGCAACTTAAGTGCCAAGCTTAGTCCATAACAAATCACCGTCGAGGCTGATTGATCGTGAACTCATGAATCTCCTTAACAAGCCCATTCCATCTGACTTGCTTTACAACAGTGACATTGCTCATGTTGCTAAGGAGTTCAAGAAGCTTCCTTGTATTTCTCAGCCTCCTTAAGCCTCGTCTGGTCTCTTCTGCTGCGGGAAGCACGAGTGTAGCGGAGGTTGGAGAACTGTGGCCATGTCTGTGGAGGAGCGCTTGCTGACACCTTCATGGCTGCATGACAGAATCCAGCATAATCCAGCACAATTCATCGATGCGCAAGTACATATTCACTACAGTTGCCATCACCATTGCTCAGCCACTTCCTTGTGACTCCTTCATCTCTACTGCCAACATCATTGTTCCCATGAACCTCACTCCTGGATATCTCCAGAAGAAAAGTCAATGTCTTCTTCTGCCACATTCACTTTCAAGCTCATTCATAATGTCCTCAACCACCCTGGCGCAGTTTCGAACGACTTACTGACCTTCAAATTTTGGAACGCTTTCCCACTCTGCCTTCTCATTGGTTCCCACGTTAGTGCTTAAAGTAAGAAAACATCTTAATTTGGCACTGCTGCGCCAGCGTCAGTGACATTAGCTGCTGGTGATTAAACAACAGACCATGGTCTCTTTTCCAAGCTGCCCACCCAACAATCCACCCACACCTCCCACCCACATCCATCCAACCATCTACCCAGCTCCCAGCCAACCACCCACCTACCCACCCACACATGCATTAACCCAATCACTTATCCATATAATAACCTACCCAGCCACCCAGTCACTGACCCACCCAGCCACCTACACACTGACCCACCTAGCCACCGAGCCACTGACCCACCCAGCCACCTAGCCACTGACATACCCAACTACCTAGCCACTGACGTACCCAACTACCTAGCCACTGACGTACCCAACTACCTAGCCACTGACTCACCCAGCCACCTAGCTACTGACCCACCCAGCCACACACCCAAGCATCAACTGTTACCTACCCACACAGTAACTCACCCAGCCAAAGAGCCCAAAAGTCTCAATTGTGACTCGCATCAAATTTGGTTGTAAGAATCCACTCAGCCACCCAGTCACACCACCAACAACAACCTCCGCCATTCGCCACTAAGTGGCGGTGAGGTCACCACGGCACCTGCGCCAGGCCATATGCACTGCGAAGCCATGTAAAGTGTCGAAGGCTCGCTAACAAGAGGTATCGGGACAGACCCAGGTGTTAGGCTTTCTGACTGAGATGACTGGCAGATGTACCACCTGTGCTCCCTACTGTGCCAACTTGTTACTTACCTACACCACCTACACAGCCACCGACCCACACCAACAACCTACCCCACACCCACCAACACATCCACCTCGAGACAAAGATCCCCGTATAGCCTTAACACAGACTCTATGTAGGGTCAAGTGCTATGAAGGCCATCATGGCACACGAGCGGGTGGATGGCCAGCACCACACACCGCACCATGTGCTCATTTGAGGTTGAGAAAATCGTCACTGGCATTGATCGCGAGTAGCAACCGAACCTGGGCTGCCGAGGTCGTAGGGTGGCGCGCTAACCGCTACACCAACCTCTCGCCACGAAGTCAACCACCCACACTCCCCACACAATCACCTACCCACACCACCCACCCACTCATCGACCTGACAACCCGAGACGCGCCCCGCACTCACAGTGTCACGTTCTCGGGCTGAAAGCATCGATTGCGCAGGAGTCCTGCCCAGAGCTGCACGCCCACGATCCCGAACACGAAGAAGACAAAGAAGCAGAGGAGAAGAACGTTCCCCAGCATGGGCAGCGTGTCCAGCAGCAGCGTCACGAGGATCCGCATGCCTGGAGCGCACAGAGCACATGGGGCGGGGGGGGGGGCGGCCAGCGGTCAGGTTATAACGATAGTACAATTGATAACGCGCTTACGCACAGCGCAAATGTCACGCCTGGCTATGGACAAGGGATCGGGAGGCACAGCCAGGAAACTGCAGAGCGGGCGGCGGTCAGCCGGCGACAACCCCGCCACACACTGCGCCTTGTGGCAGGAAACTGGAGAACACAGAGGAAATCCACACAGAGCAGGGGGAGAACACACAAACTGCACACAGAAAAGAGCCCGCAGTGAGAATCGAACCGCCTCAAGTAGGATTTTCGTTCTGTGCGATGTGGATTTTACCGCTGCACCACTCTAACGTGTGTAGCGGAGCGATGGCGGTCGGAACATAGTTTGTTTGTTTGAGCCCAGCCTGATTTATTATAAAAGCGATGTCCCAATGTAAGTTTTCACTCTCGATGAAAGGGAATTGATCGCAAGAGCCGCCGTTTCAGGAGAGCTCTGTCCAGTGTTCCTCAACTCTCCTTCGTGATGTCTTACAAAGGAGACAATACATTAGAATGGCTCCCAGATTTGCTCTCTCCAGGATATCTGTTCATCTCTTGAAATTCTGAACAATAATTTTATTATCATCCTCCATGGTGTTCAAGATTGAGTGCAATACATTGGCAACAAAAATCTGTAAAAAATATTAATGCAGCCATCGCAATAATAATAATACAAAAGCAATAACAAGTTATGACAACAGAAATAACCTACGAATAATTATGTGTGTGAGGGAATGTTGATCGCCTTATTAGCTACTGCATTACCTCAAACGTAAAGCCCTGCTACATGGAATTCTTCAATGTGTCATCGATGACGATGATGTCTATGAAGCGAATAAGCGTGACGATGTTGGTGAGAGCACAGCATGAAACAAAACAGACTTTCAAAGCTCGCTAAAACCAAACGCACTTCACGCCAAACCCATCAAAACAATTTCTCTCTCTTTGAATCGGAAGCACATTCACATATTGAAACTGTCAGTTTTTCCAGCGACAGGGGGATTCATTAGCGAGGGAAGTCTTTGTTGTGGGCTTTATTTGGTGCCGGTGATGTGTAAATAAAGTGTAGAGAGGATATGATGGGAGGAAATCTCCGTCAAACAATGCCCTTCATGCTGCTGCTTTGTGATCACCTACCATTTGATTTATGTGATTGCCTTTGGATTTACAGATTCCGTGTGTCGTGCCCAGCCAGCGCTCCGTCATCGAGTGGCCCCGCCACCTCTTCTTTACTCTCGCTCTCCGAAACGTCGCGGAGCGCGAGACGGGGCACCGGCACCTCCGGCTTGCTTAGCCGTGTCTCGACCATTCCGCAAAGTTCAGAGGGTCTTGGTCGCGAACCAACAGTCTTTATTCCGGTGCCGCAGCCCCACACTCCTCACCCCGCGCGCACCCGCCGACACCTCGTCCCGCCGCTCCCGGACCCCCCCCACACACACGCCCCCACTCTCTCGCACGACCGCCATATATCCGCCCCTCCCTTGCTGCCCATTGGTCACACCGAATCCACTAGACGGCACCATTATTATGCAGACCCAGGACGCGCAGGGGCCAATTGATGACATCCGCGAGCCATTCAACCTGCCACCGGCCCAATCTCCTCTTGCATGAACGGGCAACACACAGCCACTGTCTGGTAGGTGATCATGTGGCACCACACGTGTGGCATGTGTGTGTGGGACGGTAATAACCGTTCCTCGGCCTCCGCTAGGTCGACACGGCCCTAAATGAGTACCGAGTGCAAAACATCTCCCCACTAGGGAGATACTGGCGGTCGGGTGCAGTGCTAGCCACCCACCCCCTAATCTGCTGCGCTGGCCTTCAGGGGTCCTCGCTAAGAGCACTTACCCCAACAGTTTGTTATGGTTAAACTGGGGCTGTTTAAATTTGCTTTTGGGAGCTCGCGGTCCTGTGGTATAACAATGACAACTATTTCCTGCACAACCTTAACGGACTGTAGCTTCAAGCGCTGTTAGCGAGCACCTATGAAGGTCGACACGGCACACAAGGAAGTGGGTTATCAGCACCACGCCTGGCCGCCGTTGTCTCCCTATAATGGCAATGTTTACACACTGCACTGCATACTCACATGAGGCTGAGTCGACCCAGGGGAAGCCCAGGACCGGTTCAGAAAATCGAAACCGCTCCCCAGTCCAGTGAGCACATGCAAATAAGCTTATCTCTTCTCCGAAATCCTCTAGTGAGACATCATATGCTGCCACTTGGCTTTCATGTTTGCCCAGCGAACATGGGGCTCTGGTAAAAATTCTCTGACCCAAGCCTGTTTACTTTTAATGTGTGTAAAACATGAGACATCTGGCATTTCCAGTGACCCACTTGTGGTTATTCTGCCCTCGCAGAGAAGCTCAGATAGAGCAATTTCCACCACTTCTGGGTTACTCCACTCATCCGTAATTAAGTTTGGAAAATAGGAAGAACCGGAGAATGGAATGAAGTATTTTTCACAGCTCTATTTGGAGACACTGACTGGAAGAGAAACTAATAAGAGATAAGAGATGAGGAATAAGGAGACTGGAACCTATCCAACATTGGTAATAATAATATTTGCACTTCCAGAGCGTTTTTCACCCGAAGGTCACAAAGCGCTGCACAGAGCTCGTGTCGACTTTCAAATGTAGCTGTAAAGAAGACCTACAGGCTGATGGTCTGAATGTTCAGGTTTTACATTGATCGACCAAGTTTTATCCATTTATTTTATGTTACGCATGAGCCTACAACGATAATTGAATCGTTTAAGGGTTTGTATGCGACCGAATGTTTGCCTGCAATGATAATTATTCAAATGGCAATATGAAACTGTTCATGCGTAGATTGGTGCTAACCTGCCAACGTAGTTCTGCAGTGATAGATAGGCTGTACCGTTGCCCCTCCTCTCTCTCTCAAACGCTGGTTTCTCTACGGAGCAAATACATATTTCGCCTTTTATTAAAGATTTCCGTGTGAGAAGAACACTCGAATGAATGTGAACCTATTTTTTTTATCTCAACGAGACAAATATAAAATACAAAGATACTCTATATCCCTGAACTGTAGAGGTCAAGTGATGTTAACGAGCACCTATGAAGGCCAGCATGGCACACGAGGCGGTAGGTGGCCATAACCACGCCAGGCCGCTTATGTCTCCCTCGTGGCAATATTTACACACAGCACAAGATACTCATTTTAGTCTGAATCGACCTATGGGAGGCCCATGATATCGGTTCAAAAAATCGTCTCTGGTGTTGGCCATGAGCGGGATTCGAACTCGGGTCGCGGGGTTTGTAGCGTAGCGTCCAAACGGCTGACACCCGCTACCCTGCACATATACAACCACATACATGCAACCACAACACGCAAGGATCCACATTCCAGTGCCGACGGGTGTTTGCGGGATGGTTCCGTGTTACAAGTCAACAGATCCTGTCACAATGCAGTGACTATCAATCTCACCCGTCTAGCATTGTTCTGTTTGTGTATCGGTACTGTCTGTTCTGTCTGGGCTGATTTGCTTGCCTGTCTGCTTTAATGTCTCCCTGTGTCACACGTAGCTTTTTTTTGTTTCTGTCACGTATGCGGCTACAGAGAATATCAGTGTAGTCAGTGTGTCCATGACTGCTCGTGTGAATGTATTCATGTGCATGCAATTGTGTGGCCTCAAGGTGCACCTGGCCTGGCGCTGTGGTGACACGACTGCAACTTGTTGTTGAATGTAAGGGGGTGGTAAGAGTGCCTTGTGTAATTGTGTAAGTGGTTTTTGTCAGTTCACGTGTGTACTCGTGCGGATTTGTTTCAGATAACGTAGTGTTTTTTTTGACAACATAGTTCTTAAAGCTGCCCATGAATTTACGACTGGATTGCTGCAATGGGAGGCTAATCGATGCCTGAGAGCGGTTAAAGAATGGCTCCCTCCTTATTACCCAACCATTTTATGGACGATCTGATAACTCCTACCCACTGTGAAAATTTAGAGACTCCACTGCTGAACACGGGGCTACGCTCACAATAACGAGCGGCGCGCGAGGCCGCTAGAAATGCATCAGGTCATCAGCGGGGAGCACAAGTGGTGCATCTCATTCAACTCGTAACACCTGGCTCAGTCACCTCCTGCACGCGAGCTTTTAACACTTGCTTTCACAGTGTACCTAGCCCTGGCACAAACGCTCCGGTAATGTCACCTTCAACGTGACGACTGCTATCGTTGCTGGTCGCGCACTCGTACTGAATGCCCTCAATGGGGAATCATTAACAGAACACGTTTGCTGCACTCACACATGTACAGAAACCACGGCCAGTGTGCCAGGACAGGTGCACATTGAGGCCACGCAAAAGTGCCAAAGTCTGGCTGACAGGTCACGAAACAAACCCAGGGGTCATCCGTTACCTGGTTGAGCTGGCTTAACACGAAGATATTTACATTTCTAACGCGCCTTTCTCCCAAGGGTCACAAAAGCGCTGCACAGAGCTATGGAGAGAACGACATAAATTATAGTTGCATTTCTAAAGGCATGTCAATATCAGAAGAGATAAATTAAGTGAAATCATGATTATATATTAATGGACATCAAATAAACAATAAAATAATTGTTGAAATAAATAAAGACGTGTTCCTGAGCAGGCAGAGATCCCCCGTATAGAGTTATCAGACTGTCGGGTCAAGTGCCGTTAACGCCCACCTATGCAGGTCCGACACAGAACGCGAGAGGGTGGGTGACCAGTACCTCTCTCTAGTGGCAACGTTTACACCATGTGATAGGTACTCGAGGGAATCGAACTTAGGTTACCGGCTTAGTATCCACGCGCTCTAACGGCACACATACGCGAACAAAGAGGGAAAATAACATCACACGAGGCCACGGATCGTGAGGTGGGGGGGGGGCTCAGATCTGGACCAGTCCCGGCTAAACCAGAATTCGAAGCGACACCAGCCAGCGATAGCTTCATCACCAATCACAACGCGGGGCGCATCTCTCTCCATCTTCGGCTCGCGTCCTCACCTCCTCCTCTGCGGCGAGCCGCGGGGTGGATGGAAGAAGCCCGATCATGAAATGCGCGGAGACTAAACGCACGACGAGTAACACGAGCCAACGCATTGGTGCGTCCGCGGAACGATCGATGATTTAACGGCCGCCGAAGTTGGAATAAAGACGTAGGATTCGTCTGCAAATGTGCGCAGGCGTGCTGCATCCT
>JAZEWT010000002.1:29120732-29147742 GCA_036362905.1 Mordacia mordax | reverse complement strand
GATCTGAGAAGCTGGTTTCATCTCAGATGGCTCAACCCCAGACTCGAACCCATCCTCTCACCCGTGCTGGTCTCCGTGCCTATGGCACGGTCGTCGAGGGCCCCTTACCATCTGGATTCTTATATTTATTTCATAATTAGCCATACGCAAGCATGTAGCTTTCCTAAACCTTCTGTTCCGACTGGAATTTACTGTCTTTAATAAAATGAGCTTATACGGAGGCACACATTAAATAATATGTGCGCGCAATGTAATTGCATGAGAATTTGTGGCATCTAAACACGCACACATATCACGAAGCAATATTAAAATATGGCATCCAAGTTTTTGCCTCCAGTGCTTGAGGTTTAAAGACACAACCCGGCCTGCTGCGCTGCACCCGGTCAGTAAAGCATGCGCGCAGCTACGCAGTTTCCCAGCCTCCCAAATGATTCTTTATTTATTATCCCCCCCACCCCAAGCCCCCTCCATCGGCTCGAAGTCAATTCATTACAGAGAAACTGTTTATTTGTCTGCCGCTTCCGAGCCGCCGTTTCGCTCGCGCAGCCGAGAAAACGTCGGTGAATTATTCAGTTCCATAAATAAAGCAGCGCCGTCTGTGGACAGGAGCGATGCACGCGTGGGCCCCCTCGTGTCACGCGCCTCAAACGTCCTCATGAGCGCCCATCAAAACGTCTTCCGGAACAGATTAGGTTAGAGTCGGAGTTGAGGTCTCGGTGCAGTACACATCTATGCGTCTAGCTGATGAGCACTGATAAACGGATAACTACTGATGAGCACTGATGAGTGGATGAGCCCTGATGAATAGATGAGCAGCCCTAGATCACCGATATACATCCCAACTTTTCCATTGCCAAGTAATATTATGTCTACAGCTAAAGCCATGGCTCACTCTTTTTATTGACCATAGAGAGACGAATGGCCGAGCTGCGCCTAACGGAGATTGAACTTTACAACTATGAGTTTATGGGCTTCAGGCGCGGCTATATCACAAGTTACAGCCAATAACAAGAACCCAGGCATCGTAGAGCAGCGCCTTATGCTGGCTGGATACCCTGCGGGCACTCCAGCCGCAGCTGCCAGACCGTGACTGGAGAAACTCTTAGTATCCCGGGAGACTCTCGCTGCCGTGTTCACGCTCGGCGTCTCCAGCAGCTCCACACGTAGCCGCTTTCTAATTCCAATTTGAAGCGGCCATATATTTCTGCAAATGTAACCTTTCGCAGATTTCATCGGGCACGGCCGCGGTGTCGGACACGGCTCGGCAGGCGGAGGACCCGCGATTGATCAGCTCACACGCGGCGATCTCGTTCGTTCGACAGCGCCTTGTTGAACACACGTTTCACTGGCAGCCAGCTCAGCGTTCGTCCCGAAAAGCGAGAATTTAGAAAATAGGTTCAAAGATGTTTTTTTTTCGGGATGACCGTATCGAGCGTTCCTTTTTCTCTACTTCGCCACGTTTCGCCTCCCACGCCAGAGGCACCTTCAGGCGTTCCTCAAGGGTGGTGGGGGGAGGAGGAACGCTCGACATGGCTATAACGGAAAGGAGAGCTATGGAGAGCGATTCTCGCACATCGAGTCGTGACAAAGCTATGTAAGTACAAATAGGAAATTTATATCGCCTCCACGATTTCTGGAAGGCGGCCTGGTTGGCAGAGTCACGCTATCCGGTATGCGGCAGGTCACCGATTATTTCCTTGCCTGTGACGTCACAACCAACTTATGAGATGGCGTACAGATAATCTTGTAGTCATTTCATTATTCAATCTACGTCATTTATTTTACTTATAGTATTTGTATTATTCCAAGCACAACAACAAGATCCCTCCAATCAGCTGTAGGCTGTTCTCTCGGCTCGGAGCTGATCGCATCATCGTAATTTAGCGGTCAGCACGGACTCGTGCTGGGTGCCCGCTGGCCCTCTTGGGAACTTCCGTAACAATTATAACCATGTATAACAATTGATAACGCACGCAGGCTCGGCGGCTGCCCCCGGCGAGCCGTACTCCGTGTGGGGGAGGATGCGTCGGTTGGTGAGGTGTGACAACGGTGAGCACACCGGACCGGCTCCATCGCACAGCGGTAAGTATCGGATCGACGTGTTCACCACCGCTGGTCGATCCGCAGGTCTCACGTGGTCGACCAATGTGTGGGTACCCCCAGTTTGACTAGAGTGGAACGGCAGGTCTCACCAAAACCGCCCTGACATCTAAAACGGCTTAACTGCAGTTGCGTGTCAGGTCAGTCGGTTTTCATGTAAGCTGGAAGAAACCGCTGAGTAAAGCAGCACTTTTTAACGGTTAACCAGCGGGGAGGGGTAACTGTAACCAGTGTTAACGGATGAGATGAGTTGCACGTACGTATGCCGCACATATTAATGTTAATTGGGGAATGAAGCGGTCGTATTATCATTATGTACGCCCCACAAACAGTCAGCTACACCCCCTCTCCCTCATCGGACACAGTGTGTTAGTTCGGAGAAGTTGTTGTGAGGTGAGCCGCACTGTTCTGTCGCTCCTAACATGTCGCCAAAACATGTTCAAATGAGAGTACATGTAAGAAACATGTATAGGGTCTGTTTAATAGTAAGATGTGTTGCACTGTCTGCAGGCGAGCGAGAGAGGTTAATGCGATTGTAACGCGCGGGTGTTACAACGGCTGTTGCTGCAGGTGCTGTGCCTGCGGAGTTAATGAATGTAATCATTTCGAGAGAAGATGCGTGTGGGATCGAGTCCTTGTGGTGGAAGAAGAACATCGAGTGTCGGCGGACCAGGCGCGGTGCATGCGCGAGGGGGATTGAACAAAAACACAACGCAGAACTCTACCATCCGTGTCACCTCCTCCTCGCCACGTGCGCACCCACGTGCGCGGAGTTCACCTGGTGTCTGTCACTAACTGGCCTGGGCGCCGGCCTGCAGTCTCTCGTGCGATCGGCGGTCGCATTGTGCGTGTAGAGAGAGACGGTGCAGGTTGGCGCCGGTTACATAAGCAAGTTTCAACATCTCAAGGCACGGGGTGGGGGGGAGGGGGGAAACCATCCAGGATAATTACGTGACAACAACTGATCACAATCGACTGGACAACCGCCGCATGTGACCGCGCGGGTTAACTGATCAGAAGCAGCGGCTGTGCCGTTGAGTCACAGCACTGCGAGGGGGTAACGGGCGAAACGCAGGACAGCGCACACCCAGACGACAGCGTCACAGCGACGCGCAGCTCCCCGCTCTACGAGCTGTGCCACGCGCTGTACGGCGCTGTGCCCGACGCTCCAGCGCTCGTGCTGGGAGAGTCCCCCAAGGAGGCGGCACAGGTGAAGGGACTCACTGGGTACTCGGTTGATCGCTCGCAGGGGCCGCAGCACCCGCACGGTGCGGATGGAGGACAGGCTGACACTCTCCATGGCGAGAGAGTATTCCAGCATGCTGTAAACACACAGACACACGCGGACACAAAGATAAAGATACCCCGAATGGCCTTAACAGACGGGAGGCTCAAGTGCCCTTAGAGAACAGCGCCTATGAAGGTCGACATGGAACACGAGGTGAGTGACCAGCACCACGCCCGGCCGCATTCGTCTTCCTAGTGGTAATGGTTACACACTGTACTACGTACTCATTTGAGGCTGAGTAGATCTAGGGGAGGCCCAGAACCGGTTCAGAAAATAGTCACTGGTGTTGGCCGTGAGCGAGATTTAGGTCGCCAGTCATACACTCTCTGTACAGATGTAGGTTTTCACGGCTTTATGCGTGATGACCACCTCCAAAAGCTGCTCTTTCGGGATAGCCGCAGCGGTCGCTCCTCCTCTGTCCCTCGCGACGTTTCGCCTCTCACGTCGGAGGCATCCTCAGGCGTTCGGCGGTCCGAGGATGCCTCCAACGCGGAAGGCAAAACGCAACCTCCCCCCACCCCCCACGACCACGCACGACCCCACCACACCACCTCTCCCCCCACCCCCNNCCACCCCACGACCACGCACAACTCCACCGCACCACCTCTCCCCCCACCCCCCACGACCACGCACGACTCCACCGCACGCGTCCACGTGCTTCGCAGACTCTGATCTATTGCGCGTGCGGCCTGCGTCGGGGAACGGGAGAAACACGCGCAATGGGGGTGGCTGACCCGGAGGCCACGATGAAGAAGTCGAGGCGGTTCCAAGCGTCGCCCATGTAGCATTTCTTCCCGAACACGCCCAGAGCGATCATCTTCGCCAACATCTCCGCCGCGAAGAACGCGAAGATGAAATCGTCGAAGGCCTGCGCGAAGCGGAGGGGGCGGGCGCGAAACATTTGGTAACGAAGCAGCGACAACAAAGTCACCGTCGGTGGACGTGAAACTTCGGGCGGATGAACCGACCGCGTGTTTTTTGTTTCATGGGCGTCCGCCGCCAATAGGCAGGGGAACGCGCGGTGTCAGAAAATAATCGCGTAATACGCACGGCAACAAAACATTTCCTATTATAGAAACAGCGGCCAAATCGCAGTCGAGAAGAGAAACAGTTTTGCCCGTTTGGCCAATAATAAGTGTTGAGATGTTCATACAGCAAACAGACGCTGAATAATATATTTAGCGTGCGATGAGATGAACGTTTCTTGGCAAGTCGTGGTTAAAACATATTTGAGGAATGAACTTTTGAAAATATGACTACGCTCTTCAAACCAGAAGTGCTGTTGTCAGCAGCTCTGTTAATGAGAGGGAAACAAGCAGCCAAATCACATGAAGGGTGATAAAGTTATAAAGCCGACACTTAAAGTTTACTGCTGTTATTTTCAAGATTAAATTACTTAACGACGTTTATATGAATTAATAAATAAAAATTACATAACGGTACTTTAGAAAACACAAGGGATTTCGTTGTGTTGTGATCGGCAATAGGAAACGGACTAGATTTTGAAGCTAATATTGAGAATGACTCAGCCACAATAAACAAAAGTATGCGAACCAATCGTTACTATAAAATAATAACGATGTTAATTAAATAATTCAGTCGTTTGTCGATCCAATTCGGGATAAAAAGGATTCACACAAGTTTTTGGTTATGGAGGGGGGGGGTCACTTGGCCATACTTCACCACGCTGGTCTGTGGGGGCTGGTGTAGAGTGGCGTGGCCCATAACTGAGACAACTTTAACTAACGGTATAGATTTGCCTGTCAGAAGGCTCAACTGCCAATCATGTTACAAGTTCAAACCCTGATCAAGACTACCCAAACCATCATCATTCACGGGGGGCCTTTAAACGAATACCACTTTGTGGGAAGCCACCAGTGAGGACCATACAGATGTGAACCAGCCATTGCCATGGGAATATCGAATTAACATTTCGAGCTCGGGACTTCTAATGGAGATGAGAGCTACCAAAAATTCCCGTGGGGATTCGAGTCGACTAAACAACTAAATTATATGAAGCTGTAAACTCGCGATGTGATTAACGGCTAATGATAGGAATAATTAGCCATGGCTTGGCAACTCCTCAACTTCCTCCACTCCCGTCCATCACACTGACATCTTAATATCAGTGGTGCTCGGATCACCATCGACATCACAATTGTAATGATCGTTCCATATCCACGCCATGTAATTGTTAATTATCATCATAATTGCATTGATGCCACAGTAATTACTCTTGGCAGCACTGTTGGGCATATTCCATCAAACAAAAAAAATTATGTGATACTTTTTGCTAAGCATCATAATCATTGCTGGGGTTGTATACTTCGTCTGCATCATCATCGTTATCATCATTATTTCTATAAGCATTATGCAGTTAGATTGTCTCATCTCATCTCATTATCTGAAACCGCTTAGTCCTATACAGGGTCACGGTGAAGCCGGAGCCTATCCCGGCAGACACAGGGCGCAAGGCAGGGATATACCGACGATGGGACGCTAGTCCATCGCCGGACACTGTGGGGAAATTTAGCCTGCGAGCCAATTAACCTATGTAGCAGCATGCTTTTTGGACTGTGGGAGGAAACCGGAGTGCCCGGCGAAAACCCACGCGGACACGGGGAGAGCATGCAAACTCCACACAGAAAGGCACCCGAGCCGAGAGATTCGAACCCGGGACCTTCTTGCTGTGAGGCGACAGCGCTAACCACTGGGCCACCGCGCCGCCCTCAGTTAGATTGTTATTATCAGTAATTATTCCGCATATCATCATCACCATTACGGTTAGTGGTTGATATGCATCTTCATCAACAGCATGTAGTCATCAATATTCATTACAGTCTTTCGTAATTGTAACCATCGTTTTGAATGACGAGTAGTACCATCATCAGGCGATGAATTCAACGTTGACGGAGACATATCGCAGAGGAGAGGGGAGGAACGCCCAACAGGGCTATCCCAAAAGAGCAATTCTCTATGCGCATCATCGTGAGGCGGTGGGCGGGTTGCGTCATCTCCGTCATCGTCATTGGCAGCGTGTCGCCGTCATAATGACCCGGCGCCGCGTGGTGCCGGTGGGGGACGCCGTACCTGCAACACCTGGCAGCGCTGCGAGTGGCACTCCACCTCGGCGCATGGCTGGAACATGCCCAGGGTGGCACAGTTGAGCAGGATGACGAGCATGCTCGCCCGCTCAAACCAGCTGCGGCTGCGGTCAAGCTCAACCGGTAATCATTTTGACATGACCACATGGCAATGCGACTACAGAGCAATGCGACCACACGGCAACGTGACCACAGGGTAACGCGACCACACGACAATGTGACCACACGGCAACGTGACCACACGGCAACGCGACCACACGACAATGTGACCACATGGCAATGCGACTACAGAGCAATGCGACCACACGGCAACGTGACCACAGGGCAACGCGACCACACGGCAACGCGACCACACGGCAACGCGACCACACGGCAACGTGACCACAGGGCAACGCGACCACACGACAATGTGACCATACGACAATGCGACCACACGGCAACGCGACCACACGGCAATGCGACAACAAAACCACGAGACAACATGGCAACGCGACCACACGACAATGTGACCATACGACAACAAGACCACACGGCAACGCGACCACACGACAACGCGACTACATGGCAATGCGACCACACGGCAACGTGACAACACAGCAAGGCGACAACACAACCACGCGACAACGCAACCACATGACAATGTAACCACAAGACTACGTAACCACACGGCAACGCGACCACACGGCAACGCGACCACACGGCAACGCGACCACACGGCAATGCGACAACAAAACCACGCGACAACGCGACCATATGACGACGCGATCACAGGACAACGTAACCGACGTGGCAACGCGACCAAACGACAACACAACAACACGGCAATGCGACCACACGGCAACGCGACCACATGACAACGCGACCACATGACAACGCGACCACACGGCAATGCGACCACACGGCAACGCGACCACACGGCAACGCGACCACACGGCAACGCAACCACACGACAACGCGACTACATGGCAATGCGACCACATGACCACGCATTTATTGAGCGCTATTCACCCGAGGGTCACAAAGCGCCTCACAGAGCTGCGGAGAGTACGGCACGTCAACAACAATGGCACCAAAACGGATAATCGGCAGCAATAATATATATTTTTTAGCCTTTCGAGCCTTGGGTTATACGCAAGGCTCGTAAGGCCCCAAAAAATGGGTTTTACGCAAGGCTGGTAGGGTGACGGACCAGGATGGCGCTGTATTTTCACACCGAGGAACGTAAGAGAAATATAAAGGGGATGTTAAAAAAAAACCAGACGAGAAGGAATCCCAACATGAACCGAATCGCACCCTCGAGCAATTTCTCAAATTTTAATATAATTGTTTGGGGACTGTGCAAAGTGGGATGGATCCTTTAACTATTGTTCAGCCTTTACACAATGAGGGTACGAACAGCAAACAACGGTGAAGCTCGATTCATTTCACAGCTATCCGATTAACGACGAACAGCAAAACGATTTAAAATATACTGCATATTGTTTGTTAACTATGGTATCAATCAAAGAATCGATGCATCGTAGAACCAACACCGATTGCCCGCCACGCATCTTCGCTTCCCTCATCTGAGTTCATGTCTCCCCGCCGATACAAATTACACAGGGACTCTTTATAGTGCTATAATAATAACAGCACTAATTGTGATTTACAGTCCTTTATTAATGCACCGCTGCCTGCATGAGCACTCTGTTGGTTATGGGGGGAGGTGGCAGTGTATTGGACATTGCTCTGCTCTACGAACCCGGCGGCTCGATTTTGACTCTCGCTCACGGCAAAGAACAGTGGAGATTTTCTTGACCGATTCTGAGCGTCGCTTGGGTCGAATCAGCCTCAAATTAGTACCCGGCGCTGTGGGTAAATATCGGTAAACATCGCTACTGGGAAGACAAAGGCGGCCGGGCGTGGTGTTGGCCACTCACCCGCTCATGCGCTATTCTGGCATTTACGTCAGTAATACTTGACCCGACAGTATGTTAAGATCATGCGGAGGATGGGGAGGGGGAGGCTCACACCTCACTCGCCACCGGTAACCTGAGACAATGAGACGTGGTGAGCTCACCATTGCGCTGCGGCCCCCCAAGCCGGACGTTTCGAATCCATTCCCGCGACATTATACGCACTTTTTCAAGCTCGGCAAACATGAGTTATTGTTTTAATAAAAATGAAAACAGCTTCTGGATAAGATTTTCTCTGTATCGCTGCTGCGAGCTGCAAGCGCCCATTATTAACGAGACATTCCCACACGTAATTAGACCCAGAGCTTAAGGGGTGCCCATATTCTCTTCAATGTAATGGGCACTCATTGCTGCAAAAATCATTAAATATTATGAGGTATGCGTGAATTGGCAATGCTCAGCTGTTACGATGTCGATAATAAATGTGATTGCACGCTTTGTTCCACGTGGAGCGGCGCCATTTTTTTTACAGCCTGAGCATTCCGTGATCTACTTCCCTTTAACTTTCTTCCAATGTCCTCAAGCGGGTGGGGAGACACGACGAATCGTTCTCACTTTGGGCAGTAAAACTTCCGTTTATACTGGGACACAATGAATATATGTCGGCGACTGAGCTGTGCAAATCTGATGATTTTCTAGAAAGCACTACGTAAGCTGTCGTTCAGGAAAATATATGGCCGAGCCTACACTTACACATGCGGAAGATTCACTGAAGTTTTTTTAATTTGACTGTAGGCCTACAGATATGAACATTTTCACCTCGATGTTTTGAAGGCTGTTGGTGGCCGGATGGCGCAGTGGTAACGTCTGCACCTCACGAAAAGAAAGTCTTGCCCGAAGTCGTTCTGTGTGGAGTTTGTTCTCCCCCTGTTCTACCTACGATTCCTTCAGGTTCTCTGGCAAATAATGACGCCGGCTGATCGCGTGATTGCCTTCCTCCTCTCTCTGTAGCCTCCTTGGGCCTCCGTATCCGTGTCTCACCAGGCATGCGATTTGCGTGCGTTATGAATTGTATTCTGGGCGGCGCGGTGGCCCAGTGGTTAGCGCTGACGCCTCACAGCAAGAAGGTCCCGGGTTCGAATCTCTCGGCTCGGGTGCCTTTCTGTGTGGAGTTTGCATGCTCTCCCCGTGTCCGCGTGGGTTTTCGCCGAGTACTCCGGTTTCCCCCCACAGTCCAAAAGCATGCTCCTGGATAGGTTGATTGGCTCGCAGACTAAAATTGTCCCGCAATGCCCGGCGATGGACTGGCGTCCCGTCGTGGGGTGTATTCCTGCCTTACGCCCTGTGTTTCCGGGATAGGCTCTGGCTCACCGTGACCCTATATAGGATTAAGCGGTTTCAGATAATGAGATGAGATGAGAATTGTATTCTTCTTATTTTTATATAGGTGACATTACATTCACATATAAATGAAAACAATAATTTTGGTCCCCCCAAAAATTGGGGGAGCTGAATATTTAATGTCCATGAGTTAAATATTCCTAAACATAATAACGCTTAAGCTTAGAGCCGTCTGCGTTATTGAGTTGCTATTTCTCAACAGCAGATCCACAGTCGTGATGATTGCTATCCCACGCTGCTCGCGGGATAGTCGTGTCAAGGGCCCACCCTCTCTCTCTCTTTCGCGATATTTCGCCTCCCACGTTGGAGGCTCGGGCGCACTAAGGCAGTCGCAGTATCCTGAAAGAACAGCTTTGGAAAGTGATAATCGTGAAAGCCACAGTGTTGCAAATGAAGATTATACGGAGTACGTAATCCACATGCGACGCTAATGCTTTGAGAAGTCATATATTTTAGTACAGTAGAGGCTATTTAAACAGGCGCAATGTGCTACGATTAACAAGCATAGGTTTTGTTCAGTATCAGTACCCGCTTAATCCAGCACATGGTCGTGGAGGGCCGGACCATATCCCAGCAGACACAGGGCAGATGACGGGGCTATATCGAGGACGTGATGCCAATACATTCCAGGGTAATTTTTCTCGGGCAGGGCAAGTAACCTAGGCAGCAACGTGTTTTCAGATGGTGGGAGGAAACCAGGGTGCCCGCCGAAATCTCACACGGGCACGGGGAGAAAGAAGACGCTCACTCCACACATAAAAACACCCGAGCAGGGGATCGAACCCGCGACCTTCTTGCTGTGAGGCATCAGCATAGGCGTATTTTATTTGCATGTCATCACTGGAGCTGGGTGCGTTTATCGCGGATTCTCTTGCCCAGAGATGTGGCCGTGAGATGCGCGACACAACGGGAGACGTCACAAACAATAGCAACGATGGGTCCCGTTGATGAAACGCTCGTTCGTAGACGTTCTCCCACCGACGCTAGCAACAAGGATACCGCACTCGGGCGAGAGGTGTCAGAGGAGTTTCTACTGGAACCAATTCTTCCGGATAGCGCTGCGGTTAGAATGATTGATGTTGCGGTTGAGATTGCCTCTCCACTCATGTGAGTATTGGGACACGTTGACACTTGACCCACGCTCGACAATTCGGGACATTGATGTGATTTCACTGAGGCTCGTGCATTTTTCTTGCACGACATGTGGGCCCTTGTGGAAGAGTCGGCTGAATGCCTTCTAGAGAGTTCCTCTAGAGCTTGTCCTAGTGGATGCCCGTTCTTATAGCAGTGACTGGAGCGAGCAATTGCAGACCTGCGCCTTTACAGTACCCTTTGACTACATTTATATAATTAATTACATTTCAACAACCGCTTAATCCTGTGCAAGGTCGTGGTGAGCCGGAGCGTATGCCAGCAGACAGAGGGCACACGGCAGGGTTATACTCAAGATGGATCGCCAATCCATCGCAGTGCACCAGGGTAATGTAGTCAACAAGGTAATTAACTTAAGCAGCAGCATTTCTTTGGACGGTGGGAGAGAATCCAAAGTACCCAGCTAAGACCCACGTTGGCACTGGCAGAACATGTAAACTCCATACAGAGAAGCACCCGAACTGGGAGTCGAGCCCAGGACCTATTTGCTGTGAAGTGGCAGTGCGCTACTCGTTGCTTTACCATGCCGGCTCTGTGTGGATGTCAGGCAAGTTTTGAAAAGCAATGAAATTGCACGCTTGTAAGCTGTAGTTGTTCCCACCAAATACATTCATTATAACATCCACCAACGAGAACTGCTAGAAATGTCCTGCACAGCGTTTAACCAAAACAAAATTAATATAAAGTCCTAAAAGCCGTGCACACAGCACACGGATAATGAATCATTCTTAAACGTACTTGATTCAATTTCCCCAAAAATGTCCCACTGACAATAAACACAATTTCATTAAATCGTGGTTGGTTTGCTAACTCTAATTTAATATTAGCGGTCATTAAACTGATCAGTCATTTTTCTAACTTACAAAGAAAGAACGTATTATTGGCTTCTTGAATAAGTGCTGTTAGCGAGCACCTATTAAGGCCGGAAAAATGCAATTGAGGTAGGAAGAGGGGGTGGAGGGTCCATAGCTGGCACAATCAATGCGAGGCCACCGCCTTCATCTCTCCTGTCTTATGTCGCTGAACACACTGCCACGACACGAAATGTTCACTTCAGGCTGAGTCCACCTAGTGGCGGCCCGAGCCAATTCCCGCTCGAGTTGCACGAACATCAGGGTAGGATTTAAGTCCTGAGCTCCAGGATCATAGACTGGTGCTCATTTTGACCACGGAGGTAATCATAACTGCAATTGAATTTCGTGTATTTAACAAGGATCCCGTAGTGCCCAGAGAACGCACCGTGTTTGCAAGAGAACTTATTTCGCCTTCGCTCTATGTACAGTAATAAAAAAAAGCCTCGTTGCTGTACTGCCAACTTCATCACGCCCGTCGATGGTGAGTTGGTGATGAGGACAGCCCTGGCCTGCTTAAGACATCACCACTCACTCGAGCTCACCTCGACTAGGAACTCAGCTCTGACGTATGGGTTCAGAACGCAATGCGTGAAGCAGTGTGTTTCGGGTGTCGAAAGCTATCGACTATCAAGCGCTCCCAACTGATTAGCGAATATCATCTGTGCGCTTTGTACACTATCGTGAGTTCTGTGTACTTGTAGGCGCATTGCTTGCCTAAGCGAATGTGAGTATTATTCCGGTCATAACTGTCACAGCGCTGATAGTTCAACGCCATTCCGGTGCATCTCATTCAGCGGTTGATGGTCTTGTTTTGTTTCCCCGTGCTGTAGACGGATAATTACTAAGAAAGCGTTCTACAAAGCAATATCCTTAATGTCACATTTCATTTGGTTGCTTGTCAGAGACGCACCGTGCAGCGAGAGAGAAAAATGTAACAAAGTTTTCTCCGTTGGTCTTGCACACTCAATTATTACGTCGTGCCAATGTCGATTAGCATATATTGTGTGTGACGACGTTACTCGCGGATGTTGTGTCGCAGGAATCCCGCATCTAGCGCTTGCACACTCACTGGGCTCTCTCTGCTGCTTTAATAAACATCTGTCTAGCCTAGTGTTAGATACAGTAGCCAGTGTTACAGATAAGAGCCAGTGTTGCAGCCCAGGAATCCCGTAACCAGAGCTTACAAGTTCACTGGGCACTCTCTGCAGTAATAATAATAAAAATAAACATTCATCTAAACATCAATCCAGCGAAAGGTAAATTGTATCCAAACACCGATTGCATCAATTAAAACGCTGAAGTCTGTCAGTTTGTATTTCAGCTGGAAGAAACAGTTGAGCTCCGTAGCTCTTTTTAACAGTTGTTTAGCAGGGAGGGGAAATAGATTGCAATGCTCATTATTATCAGCGATATATATTCTGAAAAACAATGATTACTATATTATTCGTTCGATGTCGAAGGTAGTCGTTCAAAGAGAGAACGGACTCAGCAACGCGAGGAAACTACAGTGAGGCTGGGAGGGAGAGGTCAGCCACGTGCTTTGCCAGCGCCAACCTGTTCCAGACACTGCGTCCTATACAATAGTCTTACATATCAGCCATGGTCAATCCAATGCTGGATCAATGTCTCCCGGAGTTGTCGTCACCTCTCGCGATCCTCTGTGATAATCCGCCGAGCACCTGTCTCTACCTGGGTTGATTTCACGTCACTCAATGAAACCGAATCGCCCACCTGTCTGTGGAATGACGCGTTCCTGCAATGGGCTCCGCGGGATTTGTTGCCATCCCTCGAGTTGGTTTACATTCGGAGCCACCCGGTACCGACTGAGCTCCCCTCGAAAGAGTGGAGTTTCCTCGATCGGACTCCCACGACGGTCGCGAGAAGACGTCAGTCACCACCCTCGCGATGGGACAGCAGAAAGCACAGAGAACCTTGTCCGTTCACCGCTGCCAACGTGACAGTAGCTCCTTCGAGATAGCCGATGGAGGCGTGAGAAGAAGATGCCTTCAACGTGGGAAGTGAAACGTCACAACGGACAGAGGAGGAACGCTCGATCTCGATGCGGCTTTCCCTAAAGAGCAGCCTTGGGAGCGATTCAAATCCAACGAGCCGTGAGAATCTGCCTTGATACACGATACAATGTGTTAAACTTGTCTGCACATCTTTAAGTGGTTCCAATGGGACCATGTTTACCTCCGTCTGTTCGTTTCCGTAATCATGCATGGGGCGTCTTTCTCACACACAGACGCAATTTTTCCACACCTAAACATGGAGATTTGTGTTTGAATGATAATTTTTATAACGCTTGAAGTTTGGAGAGAAAGATAATACATTTGCTGGAACACGCAAAGTTCTGCTGGGAAAGCTACGAAAATAAAAACCATTCAAAGCCATAAAAAGATTGCAAAAGGAAACTGACAAGCACACGTGCAGTGCCACCATCCATTATCCCATTTTATTTTGTATTTATACAAAGCTATCATCCCGTGTAAACGTGTGGATGGTTGGCCTAGAGGGGGGTTCATAGTGGCCGCTGTGCGGGAGACATCACGCCAACATGCCTGGCTTTTCGAGTTCAAATCCAGCTTCCAGTAACAAGTCCTTTAATCATCATGGGTTCTGCAATGTGATGAGTTGATGGTTTGCAATCCCCGGCTAGAAGATAAATAAACTAAACTAAACTCGATTTGTGTTTTCAGCTCGTGACTCAGAGATAAAGTTGTACGTTTGTAACTACATCCGATTACTAAGTAGGTTATCGTGATTGTGCAACCCATGTGTGTGTGTTGTTGTGGTGTTACACACGTTGAGAATTTCTCTTGAGAGATGCTCTTTAGGGATAGCCTCGTCGAGCGGTCCTCTTCCCTTCTTTCACGACGTTTCACGTCCCACGTTGGAGGCATCGTCAGGCGTTCCGAGAGCGAGTGAATCTCTCATCTCATCTCATTGTCTGAAACCGCTTAGTCCTATACAGCGTCACGGTGAAGCCGGAGCCTATCCCGGCAGACACAGGGCGCAAGGCAAGGATATACCGACGATGGGACGCCAGTCCATCGCCGGCGAGTGAATATGGAGTGAGTCATATTCTCCTATGCTCACTGGCTTTCCCGCATTCCTTTGCTCTTTTGCCGCGAAGAAGAGAGGAGGAAAGCTCGACATGGCTATCCCGAATGAACATCTTAGGAAAGCAATCATCATTTATAAGCAATAAATAAACACAAAGTAAATACAACTGCTTGCCCAACATTACAACGTGTCAAAGTGTCGTTGTTTATACGTCAGCCCGTTAAATGATGGTTGTATGGATCTGCCGTAAGACATTTTCGGAATAATGTGAGTAACCCTACCGTCCTAAATGCCATCGAGATGTCATTCCATCATCTCTTCTCATTATCTGAAACCGCTTAATCCTATATAGGGTCACGGTGAGCCGGAGCCTATCCCGGAAACACAGGGCGTAAGGCAGGAATACACCCGACGACGGGACGCCAGTCCATCGCCGGGCATTGCGGGACAATTTTAGTCTGCGAGCCAATCAACCTATCCAGGAGCATGCTTTTGGACTGTGGGAGGAAACCGGAGTACCCGGCGAAAACCCACGCGGACACGGGGAGAGCATGCAAACTCCACACAGAAAGGCACCCGAGCCGAGAGATTCGAACCCGGGACCTTCTTGCTGTGAGGCGTCAGCGCTAACCACTGGGCCACCGCGCCGCCCTCATTCCATCATGGTGAATATCATTCCAACAGGATGGCGTGAGCCTGGCGAAGTGGCGAGTAGGAGAACAGGCGTTTCGTGCAACAACCCTCGCTTGTTAATTTTCAGATGGGCCGGTTAGGGTTTGAAGACCGGTGGTCAGGAGCCTACGAACTCGCGGAAGATCCCAACCTCGAGGACGAATACAATTATGAAATAGGTGTTACAAGACATCTGGACTACTCTGCACTGCACTACGTAGTTTCACGCACCGCAAGTTTGCATGTATAATAAATGCTGCACACAAATGTTACAAGCCAACATGTATACCAGTGTAAAAAACAAACTATGACACTGGGGATTGTAAAACATCTGAACCACCATGTTTGTTTGCAGCCGAAGAGCGTCTGTATTTTGGGTGAATTTTTAAACCGATAGGTGACTCGTTTTAATAATAATAATAATTGCATCTCTGGGGTGCCTTTCACCCGAGGGTCATAAAACGCTGCACAGAGCTGCAGAGAGAACGGCACGCCAACACCATCAGGACAGATCAACCGGAAGTCAAATAGTAGCAATAAATTATAGAAGGACGTAAAAGAGCGATAATAAAAAAAAATGATTTCTCGCCATCATCTTCATCGGCTCACTTTCCGTGTTAAACTCTCGACGGGGGGGGGGGGATGCTCGTGCGTCTGCTGCGCCGACTCGCCTTGAAGAATCCCCCACGAGCTACGGGAAATGAGAAACCATCCTCCATCCGCAGCGGCTGCTTCATAAACATGACGCGTCCCAAAGGTAATAGAGCTTCAAGCAAAGTTGACCCGCAACATTAATGTACACGCACACTCGCACTCCGCTTAAAAATCACGAGTCAATCACGGTGTAGAGCTCAACGCCACTAATGCCTCTAAATCCGCTGTCGCTTCCTTCCCTCTGTCAAAGCAGGCAATTCTTACCCTGTCAATGCGCCCTCTTACGGTCTCACCACAACCGTCGATGTGATGCTGGCTGGTGGTCTTCCAACCCTTTTGCTATTGTCTGCAATGTCTGTCTGGGCAATAAACCCTCCTAAAGCCCACTGACGTGCTACATCAATCAAACCCGTTTTGCATTATCATTACATCAGAAATACCCTTCACCACTTATATTTTACACTTACAAGCTGCTTACCATATCCTGCCAATATATTCCTGGCATCTGCCATACGCACCTATTACCAAAGGTTAAACACTTCTTTACTTTCTTTTCTCTAACACAGCGTGCACGCTTAGATGTTTCTCCCGCAAGAAACCACACCGGGTCAAGTCTGGAAATATTGTATTACGAAGAGCAATGCTACAAATTCCAGTTCTCCACGTAAACTTCAAAGAACTTGTTGGTACATCAGCAAGACTAAACTTTGCTTTCCGGAAGCATTTCCTTTAAGGGTCAAACACATTGGACTAATTGCTTCCTCCAGGGTCTCGTCAGCAGTCAAACCGATTAAAGAAACTCTTTACGGCTGTTCATTATAGATGAATGATCCGTTACTCAGTCACACGGTGAAATGTCCACCGCTCCTCCCTCTCTCTACAAAATCACTCGGGTGAGGAGCAGGACTCTGTGCAAAAAGAACACATTTAAATCCCAGCCTGATTCTAATCGGCATCGGAGTTCCTCCGTAGTCCACACTGTGAGCAGCACCGTTAGGGCAGTGGCGTTGCATCGGTTCGAGAGGTCAGCTCACAATCAGCAGGCACGGGTTGAACTCCAGTAAGCGATCAACTCAGCCCGACGTCCGTGTCATTAAAATGAAGACCGCTCGGACGTGGTCAGGTGGCTTAGAGATTGGAGCGGTGAACCAGCGCCGCTGAGATGCCGAATGCAAGGCCCTGCCGTAAGGATGTGAAATTTAAACCGGCGATTCGGCCGCTCGTGAGAGCGCCTCTCTTCAGAAGCTCCTCGCATCCACGTGGCCGGCGTGACCAGCACAGAATTCGCGTCGCATCTCGTGGTGCGCGACCGCACCTTGTCATCACTTCTGATCTTTTGTCAACCGCAGTCACGATTTCACCATCCGAAGGTTCCTCGTCGCGTGCAAACGTAGCGTCATCACCGTGCAAATGTGGCTTGTGGACGGTTTGTCCAATTTTTAAAACGTATTTTATTGTTATTGTTGTGTGTATAATCTTGCGGGGTTTTTATTTGTGCACGTGTGCTTTGTTTTGATATTTATTTAGTTATTTACTTTGATTTTCATTCGCCTTCGCCTGTAAACAAACTGTCGGGGAAATGTTAAGGTCACAAAATGTCACTTGTGTTCAAAGCGCTGTGCGCTAGACGCCGCCCCAGTAGTTACCTTAAATAATATAAAGACAAAGATCCCGCTTATAGCCAGATTCTACGGGCAAGTGCTGTTAGTGAGCACCAATCAATGCTTGTACACGAGGCACGATGAGGTGGTGTGGCCGGACCCACGCCCATCTGACTTTATCTCGCCAGCGCTAACTAACTTTTTACATTTCACCATGTGCTCATTTAATTTTCGAGCGACCTACGAGTACACACTTAAATGCTAGACAGACATGCCGCACAGGCACGATCTCAACACACATAAGCACGTTGCTGCACACACTGTGCACACGCACGTACAGATCGAAATGATTCGAGACCAAGCCACGCATTTGTACTTAGTCCTGCCCACCATTACAAATATCCTAAACTCTCTCGAGGAGAGACTCCGAGAGCACAAAGAATGACTCAAACCCCATGGCGTCTTGTCAGTTTTAGGCATTTACCAACTCAATAAAGTCCACGTATATATAGTTCTTGACAAACCATCCATCTCGTGCTGCACGAGATGGAGGAAGGATGGGGCACCTGTGCAGAAGCATCCCTGCCGAAATTCACACGGGGGACCCTGTAAATTTCGCTTCAGCTTGCCTGGCAAAGCGATGCGGAATCCTTCTTCTGTCACACAGCGTTATTATTGAGCACCTATGACGGCCAACAATGCACTGCGGCAAGCAGCTCGCCCGGCCATCTTTTTTTTCTCCACTACTGATATTTGTGCACTGTGCCAAATACTCATTTGAGGCCGAGTCGACCTAGGGAAGGCCCAAAATCGGCCAGGATGATTGACACTAATGGTGGCCTTCAGTCGGAATCAAAGCACAGTTACCGCGGCTCTGACCACTAACATCACCGCTCCTACCACAAAGACAAAGATCCCCCAGAAAGATTTGACAGACTGTAGAGGCAAGTGCTGTTAGTGTAACCGGTGGCTATTGTAATGAGTTGTACATATGCATGGTCGCACATTGAAATGCTGACGTCTTAGCATCACACACGCCCCCACGTGCAGGGAAACACGCCCACCCCTACGGAAGCGTTTCTCAGTGTGAGTGAAGCGTGATTGAGGTGAGAACGTTTGCCCTGGGGCTCCGCACATATTTATAAAATAATATACGTAGAAGTTGGTTGATAATGAGCTGTTCTGTATTATTCGCAAGGCTGTGGAGATTTGATGTGGCTACGTATGTTGGTGGGTGTGTTTGAAGGTGCGTGGTGTTAAGCGGTTCGATGGAGGTATTGTTATCTAGGAGAGAGGGGGGGAATCTTTAGTGGGTTTTTGCGCGGAGAGCACGTGGCTGCACGTGGTGGCCATCTTAGTGCGCGTTTTTTTAGCGAGAGTGTGAGTGAATCATGATAGAGGGCTGTGGAGATTTGATGTGGCTTCGTATGTTGGTGGGTGTGTTTGAAGATGTTGTGTCTGCAGAGTGAATAAATACCATCATTTCAAGAGAATATACGTGTGGAATCAAGCTCTTGTGGTGGAAAAAGAGTAACGAGTGTCGACGGACCAGGAGCGGTGCATGCGGAGCGCGAGGGGGATTCACACATAAAAACACAACGCAGAACTTTACCATCAGAATCACCTCGCCACGTGTGCACTCACGCGCGCCGAGTTCACCTGGTGTCTGACATCTCGCTGGCCGAAGCGCCGGCCAGCAGTCTCTCGTGTGATCGGCGACCGTATCGTTGGGTATAGAGAGACGGTGCAGGTTGGCGCCGGTTATATTAGCAAGCACATGTAAAGACCAATCCCTATGGGAGGGCTAGGACGGGTTCAGAAAATCGCCACCGGTGTTGGCCTTGAGCGAGAATCGATCTTGGGTCGCCGGTTTCATAATGCAGCGCGCTAACCACTAGCACCACCGCTCCTCGCTAAAACAAGCGCGCACAGACACCCACATTCACACACACACACGTACAACAACGTTTGGTCGCCTGTCAAGAAATAATAAAACGTTAACATTCCCGCGAGCCCACGTGTGGGAGCACGTCAGGTCAAGCGCTGTTAGCGAGTTGCTGACATTCGGGCCACGGGGAGCGAATGTGCCAGCCGCGGTCATGACTCACGGATTCTGTCACGACGGGAAGGACTCCAAAACAGCGGCACAAACTGTGCTTTCGTTGCTCCGACACCCGCTGAGAGCGCCGCACACAGCCGTGCGCCAGTGAAGTGTGACGTTATGTTATCACCGGCCGACACAATAATTGGAATATGGTAGAAGATTATGTTTGGCCACTCAATGAGTGGGAACATGTCAGCCTCACAATTGCTCTGGCCCGACAATGTTTCGCAAGATGTTTTAGTCGGTTTTTTTTTAATCCATAAGTTTTTGGCAAGTGGTCAACAGGCCAGCGGTAGAAAGAGAGACTCGCAGCTGAAAGGTTACGGAGTTCAAATCTTGGATGGTTGAGGGGGTTCACTCAGCCCATCACCTCTTCAGGTTAGGCAAAATGAATACCGATTTGTGGGAAAGTGAACTCATTCCCAGTTCGGGTGCCTTTCTGTGTGGAGTTTGACTTCTATTCCCGTGCCCGCGTGGGGTACTCTGGTTTCCTCGTACCGTCGAAAGACAGGCTGCAGCCTAGGTTAATTAGCCTGCTGAGCAATTGCCCCCAGTGCCCGGCGATGTACGAGCGTCACATCCTAGCCCCGTCTTGCGCCTTGTGACCGGCGGGATAGGCTCCAGGCCCCCGCGACCCTGTGCATGATAAACGGGTATTGATAATGATGATGATAAGCTACGGCTCCTGTCACAGTTCCACGCACCCCTTAGGTTGTTCCAACCTTTCCACATGTCATGCCTCGAGCAGGACACCAGTTAATGTTACACCCAATCAAACATTTTTAAACACAATTTATGTATTCGAGACTGTCCCTGGGACACCTGGTGGCCTTAGGTTAACACCAGGAGTGATGTATTTAAACCAGTGCCAAGTGTACACATCCACCCACTCGCATTGACCAGCGCCGTGAAGTATGGTCAAACAATCCTAACCCATAAGAATACACACGTGGGAAGGTCCTCATCCCAGCAGTGTCGGTCGGTTGTTGTTTAAAAAATCTAACATGGAAGGAACCGTTGAAATATGTAGCTCTTTTTAACAGTTGTCTAACGGAGAGAGGTAAGGTAGTGACATCTCAGAGCACCAGGAAAACGTTATGATAATTAAGCTAGGCAGCATGTCTTTAAACAGTGAGAGAAAACCGGAATACCCAGCGAAAACCTACGTGCACACGGGGAGAACACGCAAACTCCACACAGAAAGGCACCTGAGCCCGGAGTCGAACCTGTCTACTTCTTGTTGAGGCAGCAACATTGCACACCGCTACGCGATGGTGTCTCCCTGTGGGTTGACAAAGGACTATAATCGTTACTTGTTGGGAATATAACAGGGAAGGACACGGTCACGTGCTACGCCTAGCCAGTGATGATAATATTTACGATTTGCTCACCAAAGCTGTGTTTGCGGGATTGTCGTGTCGATCGCCCCCCCCCCCCGCTTTGGTAACTGGTCACCATTCGTGAGCTTATCATTTCTGCAACTCTGTGTGAAACACAACACTCACTTAGTGTAATCGTCTGCTGCTACAATTAGGGGCTGTATATATTTTTTTCCCTTGTAAATCTGACCAAAGGTCATGTCTCTTTTTACCCGCTTTAACTTAACTTGCATTGGGGGATGTAACGATGAGAATATTTGAGCACAAAATTAAAGCATTTGCGATAAAGCTGAGGAGCTAAAATTTTGCACGCAGGCATAACTCGGATGACAATGCAATCTAGTGAACAAAGTTTTAAGACCGGTGACAAGTTGATCCTGGGCCCGCCATAGAAACGATCCTTTCTCTTTTACGGATCAGAGCGAGCGGGCGCTGCGGGGGGAGGGCGCGCGGGGAGGGCGGGCGGATCCGATTGGTGGGACTCGGTGGCTCGCTAGGCGAGCCGCCTGATTGGCCGTGCAGCGGGCGATGAAGTTTAAAGCACTAATAATAAAGAGTTATAATAATGTCAAGAGTTATGGTGGGTTTTTTTCAGTCTGATGGGGGTAATATTTTCCCGATGTCAGGCACGCACTGAACTGAATTGACATTCTTACGTGGCTAAGACAAAAAAAAAGTATAAAATGAAATAGAATAAAAATTTTAAATGTAAATGACCCGCTTTTACCGCCCTCCAAAGTAGAAAATAATTATTTTGAACACAAAATCAATCTATTTAGGGATACAGACTGAAAGCGGGTGGCCAAACACTGACAGTATAAGACTACAATAATCTTTTCCTTTCATGAAAACATTTAAACTATACTGATATTAAGTGATAACTGATAGTTGTTCCTTTTGCAAAACATTAGAAAAATCTCACTGTTTTATCAGTCTATCGTAAGTCACATATTGTCAGTGTTTGGTCACCCGCTTTTAGTCTGTATCCAGAGATAGACTGATTTTGTGTTAAAAATATATTTTCTTTTTTGGAGTGCGGTAAAAGCGGGTCATTTAAATTTTATTTTTTTATCTCATCTCATTGTCAGAACCGCTTAATCCTGTACAGGGTCGCGGTGAGCCAGAGTCTATTCCGGCAGACACAGGGCGCAAGGCAGGGGTATACCCACGATGGGACGCCAGTCCATCACCGGGCACTGAGGGCAATTTAGTCTGCAAGCCAATTAACCTATGCAGCAGCATGTTTTTGGACTGTGGGAGGAAACCCGAGTGCCCGGCGAAAACTCACGCGGACACGGGGAGAACATACAAACTCCACACAGAAAGGCACCCGAGCCGAGAGATTCGAGCCCGGGACCTTGTTGCTGTGAGGCGGCAGCGCTACCCACTGGGCCACCGTGCGGCCCTGTTTTTTAATCATGTTTTATTAATTTTCTGCGTTGTTTTGCTGGACGGTTCGAACGAATGTTGTATCGTAGGAATTCCGTATCTAGAACTCGCACGCTCACTGGACACCTTCTGCTGTAATAATAGTTGACGTCTATGTCGCTAGGTATCGTGGCCAATCAGAGCGAACCGATAGCATCACCTGGGCGGCTTGGGTGAACTCTTGTGAGAGGTCAGAGGTGAGCTGGTTAGAAAGCAGCTGTTACTATCGAGATACCACTGTCCTGTATCTAATAATAATGCTTGAAATTAAATATTTTAAGCATATTTTCACAATATATAATCAATGTAGTAAAAAAAGTAAACCCGGCACACTTTGTGACCCTTGGGTGAAAAGCGTTCTGTAAATGCAATTATTATTGTTATACAAAAGTCTTACAATTTCATACAATAACTACGACCATCTCCCCACTGGACAACTATTAATAAAAGCTCCATTGTTCAGCAGTTCAATCCAGCTAAGATTTATATATAAATATATAACCCGTCGTCATCCTCATGTCCTCTTGTGGTGTAAGTTGGCCACGTGACCGTGATAAAGCAGTGAAATTATAATTGCATTCGCAAATTAACCCCATTTTCCAGCGTCAACCTCTTTACGTTCCGTTGAAAGAGACCTCGCACGCCCGGAACTTGGACCAACGCGGCTTCCGATCTCAATGTTCCTTGGCAGAGCTTCCAGCGCGTGGGACGCTCCGCCTGAACAACGCGCGCTGCGCCCCGCGCCCCGCACGCAATCCTCCGGGCACCGTGCAGCAGCAGCCGCAGCAGCAGCAGCAGCAACACGGTCGCGAAAACCCGCGTGGGCGTAGATTCATATCGGTACGGGCAAATTTACTCGGGATGCATTCGCAAGCCCTCCCGAAAACGCAGGGAACACAGACGTGAAAGAGCGAACGTTTAGCGAGCTCACCGGTAATCCATGACGAGTTCCATCCCAAAGACTAAAGGGCTCAGGAAAATACTCGAACGTGAAATTTCCATCGCGGCGTTTGCAGCGCGCGCGTCTATGTCTAGAGCATCGTTAGAGCAGGTACGCAGGAGGAGTGCATTACGCGCGGAGCGTTAATTGGGCCGAGGGAAAGTTCGGGGAGGTCCAATTGTGAATCAATCACAACGCGCGCAGCTATGGCGGTGCTTACGTAGCCTTTCTCCAGGAAAACCAATGTTCAACGAGCCCTTGGAGAGAGCCATTACCTCGTGTCCTGGTAACAGCCTTTCTCCATTACCGATCGAGCTATGTGGCTCCGCTTGCCGTGGGACTTAAGGCTGCCGCGACGGCTGGCTGGGGACGTTATTGCATTTGACTCCAGATATTGCTCAACATGAGCACAGTTCTCGAGTTTCCTTCACGGGTAAACAACTTCCATAACGCGATGCCTACGAATGCAATACATCCTACGTTTTGCGCAAAACACCAATCCACTGAAATACGTCGACGATGTTCGACTGTCAAGCTATGCTCGTCGTCTCGAGAGAAGAAATTCCACATTCTCATGGCAGGGAAATGTCTTCGTTTGCATTGACGTAGGCTTTCATGGTTGCATCTGTGAGAACTGCTCTCATGAGCCTGATCTTTTGGAACACTCTGCGATCTCCGTTGTATGACAACCTCATGTGATGTGGTGAGCAAATCATCGCACTACATTACCCTGCCGCGCTAAGCGCGATAGCGAGCGATTGTAAATTGCCATCCATAAAGGAAATTGTTAATTCATACTTTTATCGCGGAGGGAAACATAAAAATACAAAAGGAGGCTTTCCTCTTGTCCAATGCTTGCCGTTGTGGACACATTGAAATTGATTATGGCACCGTGTACTTGTGCACCCAACTCTGGAAAGCCAATTTTTACGTTATGTTCTTTTTTTCCCACTCTGTTTGCACAGTTGCATGTGTCCTTTGCCAAAGAACAACGATGCGAGTGAGGTGTATACGTGTGTGTTTGCGTATATGTATGTCTGTGTACGCGTCTGTACGTAGTTCGATTCCCGCTCATGACAACACCAGTGACAAATTTTCGATCTGGCGCTGAGCCCCCTCTAGTTCGACTTGGACTCAAGTGAGTACCGAGCGCAGTCTGTACAGATCGCCACTAGGGAGACAAAAGCGGCCAGGCATAATACCGACCAGCCTGGCCTTCACAGGTGCTCGCTAGCAGCACTTCACGCCACAGTATGTTAAGGCTATACAGGGGATCTTTGTATTTGGGGGACGCTAAGTGCACTGTACACAGCTGATGCCTGGCTATAGATGATACCAGTAGCAGTATCTCAACCGGCCCTGGTCCGGCCATAGCTGGGGATACAAAAACAGCCAGGCGAGGTGTTGGCCACACCACGCCCTCATGTGTTCAGAACTGCATGTAGTAATAGGTGCTCACAGACAATACTTTGCTCAACAATCTGTGAGCCCACGATCCCAGCAACCACAGTTAAACTCCTGGTCATAATACGGAGTAGTGGCAGTTTGCGATTTCATTTCAACCACGCCTTCCCCTACATCAACTAAACCTTGGAGAAATATCTGACATAGCGATCGGTGTCAATACATTTGGGGAAAAAAAGTAGGTCCTGGACGTGAATTTCTGGTCATACAACCCTACGTGTGCTGTGCCTTACTCGTGCTCCGAATAGACTAGGAAAGCCAAATGTAATGCGATGGGTTTCTGTCCCACATTCAACTGCGAATGGGACGGTGAACGTCATCCTGCATCGACCGTGAACCTGATTTAAATCACGGACAGCTGAACCGCACAATCAAACCCGGTTTCTCAGGACGTGCCGGCTCAGTGCAATCCCTGCGTAATCTGCCTAGACGCATAAATCTGTCAATAATGGGGGGGAGGGGGGCGCAATTGTCTCATTTCATATAATGCCTCCGCTACTCGGCGACAGAACAAACCTCAATGGATTTCCCTCGATGCACGCCCTGTCACTCTCCGAGCAATGGGAGGAGGTTACTCATTTTCATGTGCAGTCGAAAATACCTTTCCGTTTTTACGGGGATAAATATCCGTTTAAATTTACGACAGTCCTTGGAACGCACTTTCAGCAACCCACAATTCCCAACACGGTGAAGTGTATGGTTAAATTACCTTAATCCACTGGCTGGGTGGGTTTGCGAGGAACTTCGGAATGAGCGATTGGCCAAGGGCTGGGAATGATTGTTGTTGTTGTTGTTGTACAATGTCGACAACGACACGGTGTGTTATGGACACAACACCTGCAGAGATGCAGGTACGTTACCATGGGGATGCACCAATACACAAACGAACACAACTAGAAACAAAAATACGAAATCAACACGTGTCAACATTGACAGATCAACAACAAGGAAAGTAATAAGCAGGTGAAAGCAGAAAGTATAAAATTTACGCCGGGAAAAAAAAACAGACAAACAAGAACACACACACACACAGACGTACAGACAAGCAAGACTTAACAGACTGTAGTAGGGTCAACCGCTGTTAGCGAGCACCTCTGAAGGCCAACACGGCACACGGGGAGGTGGGTGGCCAGCACCACGCCCAGCGGCATTTTGGCAACCAGGTACACTCACGTACACATAAAGGCAAAGGTCCCCCGTACATCCAAGGTGGAGATTCAAGAGCTGCTCGTGACCCTGTCGGTTTACATGGCACAAGGGGGAAGGCGAGACGTGACGCGATTCGCACGCAGCTCGACCACCTTTGTCTCCCCGATGCAGGCAAAGCACACACACACAGCAAGCGACAGACTGAATATCTCCATGCGTGGATTTTGAATCAGGTGCCCAGAATATTCAGAACCGAGAAACGTAACATTCATGGGGACGGTTAAAGCGATTCAGGTGATTTAAGGAACGACCCCCATGCCCACACACCCTGCCCGAACGCTGTGAGCCTCGAACACAGAGACACGGAGTGTTCACACACAATCCGCAGCAGCGGCCGATGAGTTCGTGTGTGGAGTGCGTGCGTTGTATGAGTGTTGTGCGTGCGTCTTGTGTTTGTGGGTATGTTATTGTGTGTGCATACACGCATCAGTATATATATTACGAGCAGTGACCCAGCGGTTAGCGCGCTGGAATACAAAGCCGTCGACCTCAGGTCGAATCCCACTCATGGCCAACACCATTGACGATTTTCTGAACCGATCCTGGGCTTTTCCTGTGTCGACTCAACCTCAAATGAGTAGCTGGTACAGTGCCACTAGGAAGAATAGAGGCGACCGGGCGTGATGCTGGTTACCCACCCCGTCCTGTGTCGCGCCGGTAATTATAGGGTACTCGTTAAGCGCACTTGACCGTAAGTCT
>JAZEWT010000002.1:29095614-29105638 GCA_036362905.1 Mordacia mordax | reverse complement strand
GCAAACTCCACACAGAAAGGCACCCGAGCCGAGAGATTCGAACCCGGGACCTTCTTGCTGTGAGGCGACAGCGCTAACCACTGGGCCACCGCTCCGCCCCTATTATTAAATGTGGATGGTTATTGTTTAACGCTATGAAGGGGACGCGAACCCACGTGAGTTCCTACACTCATATCATCTCATTGTCAGAAACCGCTTAGTCCTGTACAGGGTCGCGGTGAGCCGGAGCCTATCCCGGCAAACACAGGGCGCAAGGCAGTAATATACCCACGATAGGGTGCCAGTCCATCAATGGGCACTGCGGGCAATTTAGTCTGCAAGCCAAGTAACCTATGCAGGAGCATGTTTTTGGACTGTGCGAGGAAACCAAAGTGCCCAGCGAAAACCTACGCGGACACGGGTAGAACATGCAAACTCCACACAGAAAGGCACCCGAACCGAGATTCGAACCCCTTACGTACTTGCTGTGAGGCAACAGCGCTACCCACTGGGCCACCGTGCCGCCCAGTTCCTACACTGCATGTGTTAAAATTCGACCACTAATTAAATAATTATCTGGTATAGAGCGTAGACACATCGGCGAGATTCAACAGCAGCTGGCTGTAACTCTGGCCTCCACACCGAGCTGATCGTGATGATGATTACCGGAAGCATCAGCAGCAGCGATGGGAGCAGCAGGAGCAGCAGGAGCAGCAGTAACATCGTCGAAATCATCAACGTCGTCATCTCTCGTGGGCAGATGAAACGAACAGCTCTCGCTTGCGGCGGTGCCACTTACCGGCATGATATCATCATAATGATTGTTGCGAGTTAGAACGGGAGGTAGGGAGTTTCGAGTCCTTGCCGGGCTCCCGGTCAAATTAACGAGCAGGGGTGGACATTTTACAATCTGGCAATTGACGGTAAAACCCACGTGCAACGTAATGACAAGTGCACAAAGAGGAAAATAAAACCATCAAGCCGTCGAATACGGTACAAAACGCACAGCGCACTAATTTGGCGATTCTTGTTGGGGTTTTACAAGCGACCTGAAGTGTGCAATGAGTAGCGCTGTCACCTCATAGCAAGATGCCTTTCGGTGTGTAGTTTGCGTGTTCTCTCCTCTTGCCTGCGTGGGTACTCAGGTTTCCGCCCACCGTACAAAGACACGCTGCTGCCTAGGTTAATTGGCCTGCTGAGTAAATTGCCCTAAAAAACGTGGGCAATGTATTGGCGTCACCTCCTGGGTAATCCCCTGCCTTGCGCCCTCTGTCGGCCAGGATTGGCTCCGTTCCCCCACCCCACGACCCTGTACAGGATTCAGCCGGTATTGATAATGAATGAAGTGTGCAAGGAATCGCAAACTGAAGATATTTCCTCGTCTCAAACAGCATTGCCGACGCTAACCTGTTTTTGATCCGCCTTCTTCCAGTGCTGCCAATTCCACATTCCTAGGGGCAGGGAACGGACAGTCCTCGTCTCCTTCGCAACGTTAACCCCACAACGCTGGCGGAATCATCAGGCGTAACTGCCGGCGGGGTTGCCGATTCACATTTCCAATCACCTCGTTAAATAGCCGGTTAGTGACTTTGGAGGTCGGACTACAGGATAGCGAAAACGCTGTGAATCTTTGTTGCAATGCAACCTTTATTGCAATGCAACAAAGATTCACAACGTGGGTTCAGAAGATAATAGCTGTTCAACGCAATTCTCAAATTTTGACATCAATGCATTGCTCTCTGTGTCTCTCAATCACAATCATCTGGGTTTAAAACTTTCCCTTGGTCATGAGCTCCGGCTAGCACTCTCCTGTCAAACTCAATAACCTCCCAACCTCCATCCTACAGACACCTTCCCTCTCATCGCAGTGATCTCCGCATGTTTGGATGCAAGTTCTCATGGCTCGATGTGTAATGACATTTGCTCTCAAGAGACGTTATTTCGAGATATCCGTGTCGAGCGTTCCGCCTTTCTCCTTCTCATCGTTTCGCCTCCCACGTTGGAGTTATCGTGAGGCTGATGAATGGCCCAGCTGAAAGCTGTTTTTTTTTAATATCTGCAGTGAAACAAAACATCCACAGCGGTTCCGCCTGTCTATAGTCTCATCTCATCTCATTATCTGAAACCGCTTAATCCTGTACAGGGTCGCGGTGAGCCGGAACCCATCCCGGCAAACACAGGGCAAAAGGCAGGGATATACCCACGATGGGACGCAAGTCCATCACCGGGCATTCAGGGCAATTTAGTCTGCAAGCCAATTAACCTTTGCGGCAGCATGTTATTGGGACTGTGGGAGGAAACCAGAGTGCCTGGCGAAAACCCACGCGGACACGGGGAGAACATGCAAACTCCACACAGAAAGGCACCCGAGCCGAGATTCGAACACGGGACCTTCTTGCTGTGAGGCGACAGCGCTACCCACTGGGCCACCGTGCCGCCCCCAGTCTATAGTCCAACCTCCATCATTTCTAAACGGACCCTGCCGCGAGCGCAGGACATTTCCGAGCATCCTCCCACACACACACACGAACAGCTGAACCACCTTCGATCACGTGAACCATCTCAGTTCCAACGTTAGTCGTATCGCAGCAATCCCGCATCGAAAGAATGCAAGCTCACTGGAAACTTTCTGCCGCAATAATAAACACGCAATAATAAACACAATAATAAACATCTGCGATCCATAAATGCAATTATTATTATCTCTCTAATGAGCTGCAGGATTTGCGGTCTCTCGAACATGTAACTCGGCAAACCCATCGGAAGTTACAAGGTTATGGTCTTACAAAGGGCGTTTACGATATCGCACGCGGCAATAGCATTAGCTTGGTGATTGCGCTAATAGCGATCATTAATCACTTAGCGCCGGGGCCCCGCGTACTTGGGGACTGTGCGTCCACGGTCTGATATATTGAAGCAAAATCTCACTCCACTCTCATAAAGTGTCTCCACGCTGAATCAGCAAGCGCATTGAGTGAACGCTACAAGTCTGATTATTTAGTGTAATGAGAATTGCTCTCCGTGATTGTTCTTCCTGGATAGCTGTATCGAGCGCCATCTCTCCTTCGCCACGTTTCACCTCCCACGCTGGATGCATCCTCTTGAATCTTTGGGTTGTTCAACTGCACGTGTTCCGCGGTATATATCTGCAGTGCGCTGAGAGTGGAACGCCTGAAGATCCCACTCGGCCAGTCAGAATTTCAGTCAGTATATTTTGGAACTGGAAGGAACCGTTGAGCTATGTAGCTCTTATTAACAGTTGTCCAGCGGGGAGGGGTAAGCGAGTTACAATATCTCGAGGCACAGGGGCGGTGGGGAGAGGAGGAGGGGGGAATTTAGTTCAGGACAATTAACCTAGGAAGAAGCATTTCTTAGTATTGTGGGAAGAAACCGAAGTACCCAGCGAAATCCCACGCGAACCCGTGCCTACCTGGTGTTGCACAGCCGCACGCAAGCACTAGTGGCGCATAGACACGGCGAGTGCATAGTCAAGCCGTGATGACCGCAAAAACATTGTCGTCATCTCGCGCTCCATCACGGCTCGTCTCGGCCACCAGCTCTCGCACACTCTCGACGCGTGACGCCGTCGTTATCCAGGCCGTCAACTTGAAGAGAGCATTTTGGAAAAATGTGGCCGTCCGGCGCAATCTGGCTATTGTAACCGCACAATGACACAACGTGTCGGCAGCATTGTTGTGTCGCGCACGCCAAATGGAAGTTTAATCGGTGCGCCACGTGAAAGGAACACTTTCCATTCTGCGACAGAACACTCCTCCCCAAGTAGACGCACCCTCCCACCCCCCCCCACGCTCTCGCGGCAAAGTATGGAAAATTATTTTCACCGAAATGCCCTCTTGCTAGCCCACAAATGTTTTCAAAGGCGTCCTCAACTCTAAACAAAGTGCGCTGTGCAATGCTGCAGTCGCGGTGAACAGGTGGTGCAGTGCTTTGCACTACACTGGAAGATAAAAGCGAAAGCCAGGATTACTCATGCCCACAGATGTTCCTTTGCTTATAGCTTATAGTGCACTCCAAAGAAAATATGGGAAAATGCTGGTGCCCATTTCTTATGCCGGGCATAAAGGAATTGGCACATAATGTGAGATGGCCCAAGGTTTCCATTATAAAAGCACGCTTCAAAAGATCCAACAGAGTATCTATTTGTTTGTCACGACGCGAAAGAGTTGGAAACGATGATGTGGAGGGGGGGTTTCCTCTGCTCCTTGCCAGCGAGACCTGCACACACACTTGGGGCCCGATTCCCGTCATTATTCGGGTCGTCATTCTGCTGCTTGTTATTTGCGAGAATGCTGATCGATTCCACGTCGTATAACCTCTCCAAACGTTGGCAATGGATGAAAACGCGTCTCAAGCCCTGCCCATTGTGAAATCATAATAAACCATCGTGGTAAAGTCGGCCAGTGTGCAGCCGGGAGGGGCAAACAGGTTACAACATCTCAGGTTTGCCGGGGGTATTATAGGATAATTAACTGCGGCAGCATGTCTTCGAAATAATGAAGGGAAGCGGATTACTTGGAGAAAACCAACACGGACACGAGGAAAACGTGCAAACTCCACACGAACAGATACCCGAGCCTGGAATCGAACCTTCTTGCTGTGTGGCAGCAGCGCTACTCAGCGCGGCATCCTTGCACCGCAAGGTCAAACAACCCAGAACTGGCTCGGCCCAGGGAGGCCTTCATGTAGCAGTGGATTCACACGGGGTTGTACATTATAGAATATGCATATACAATTATCAAGGCAATACATTATTCATTCATTCATTATCGATGTCCGCTTAATCCTGTACGAGGTCGTAGGGAGGGGGCGGATCCTCTTCCGGCCGACAGAAGGCACAATAATAATAATAATTGCATTTATAGAGCGCCTTTCACCCGAGAATCACAAAGCGCTGCACAGAGCTGCGGAGAGAACGGCACGACGACAACAACGTCAGGACAGTTAATTTTAAAGTCAAAGAGTAGCAAAAAATCATGGGACATAAAGTAAACAGAAAATATTTCTTCAACAAACAAGAAATGAATGTTCCTTAGCAGGCACAGGTCGGTAGAAAGCCATCATTCCGGCACGACAACACTGAGCTACATCAACAGTTTTAGCCAGAGGGCTTGAAAGCTTTACGGAACAAGTGAGTTTTGAGACGAGATTTGAAGATGCCCAGGGACTCAGCTGATTGAATCTCCAATGGAAGGGCATCCAGAGTCTGGGAGCAGCGCGCAAAAAGGCTCTGTCACCCAACGAATGGAGGTGCGATCTGGGTACATGCAGCAAGCCCGTATTGGAGGATCGAAGTTGTGTTGAGGAGGGTGCCTGAAGTAGGTCAAGGATGTATGTCTGAGAAGCGCCAGTGAGAGCCTTGTAGGTGAGGAGGATCTTGAATTCGATCCTGTATTTAAACGGTAACCAGTGGAGAGACATCAGTACTGGGGATATGTGATCGTGGATGGGTGGGCGAGTGAGGATTCGAGCAGCCACATTCAGCACACGTTGGAGATGATTGATCAGGTATGCAGGGTTGCCAGGGAGCAGTGCATTGCAGTAATCGATTCGTGAAGAGATGAAGATGTGTATTAGCGTCTCAGCATCAGCAGGTGACAGGATGTGGATGCTGAAGAGGAGTGGGCCGAGAACTGAACCCTGAGGAATTCCAATCAAGACAGGATGGATTTCTGAGTTTTGTCATCCGAGGCTGACGAACTGCTTTCGGTCGGAGAGATGGGAGCTCAGCCAATGCAGGGCACATCGAGAGACCCCTATACCTTCCAGTCGCTCAAGTAAGATCGGGTGGTCAACGCCAGTACATCATAGGGCACAATTTTTGGGGCAATTAACTCAGACGGCTAATTAACCTCGGCAGCAGCATATCTTTGGATGGTCTGAGGAAACCGGAGTACCCGGCAAAAACTCACATGATCGTGGGCAAGAACAAGCAAACTTAGCCAAGGACTTCAAACTGGAGGCGATTCAGTCAAGACAATTAATCTAGACGGCATGTTTTTGCACTGCTTTGGACTATGGGAGAAAATCGGAATACCCCGCGATAACCCAGGTGGATACGAGAGACCATTCAAACTTTACACAGAAAGGCACACGAGCCGGAAATCGAACCCAGGCCCTTCTTGCGGTATGACGACAGCGCTACCGAATGCGCCACCGTGCCGCCTCAAACATTTATTATTACTAAATTGCAGTATATGAATGCTATGATCGGTGCTCGAAAACACAACTTGCCATAAGTGCTCATATCGTCCTGCTTGGGGGGTAAGGGGTTATTCATGTCGCTGTCATCAAGCAGTGCCAGTGTTTGCTGCTTTTCTTTTAACCTTCACTTTGACCTTGGGGGAGTGGTTGTGGAGTGGTTAGTGCAGTGCGCTATGAATCCCGGTAACCCGAGTTTAAATCGCTGGCAGAACGAACGCGTTTGGCCATTGCTATCTGAACAAGCCCTGGATCTCTCCTAGGTAGACTCAGCCTTCAACCAATACCCAGTATGACCTGAGTAGAGAGGGCAGAGTAACGAATACAAAGATCCCCCGTATAGCCTAAACTGAGGTTAGGATTAAGTGCTGTTAGCGAACACCTATTAAAGGCCGGCATCGCCTTCAATGGGTACTCGCCGGGTTTGTAGTACAGCGAAGTAACCTCGACATTACCGCTCTCTGAATGGCAGAGCAACCACCACACACACGTCATCAGCTCGCGTGTCTTAATAATAATAATTGCACTTCTAGAGCGATTTTCACCCGAGGGTAACAAAGCGCTGCATAGAGCTGTGGAGAGAACGGCATGTCTGCAACAACAACATCAGAGTAGATCGTTTGAAAGTCAAATAATGGCTATAAATCAGAGGACATAAAATAAGAGATAAAACTCATTGTTAAACAAACGAAGGAAGGAGTAAGTGTTCCTGAGCAGACGCAGGTCGACAGCGAGCCATCATCCCAGCACGACAATATTGAGCCGCATCAACAGTCCTAACCAGAGGACTTCAAAGTCTTATGGGGCAAGTGAGTTTTGATACGAGATTTGAAGATGCCCAGGGACTCAGCTGACTGAATCTCCAATGAAAGGGCGTTGCAGAGTCTGGGAGCAGCGCGCGAAAATGCTCTGTCACCCATCGACTGGAGGTGCGATCTGGGCACATGCAGTACGTGTGCGAGAGGGACCAGCACTCGGCCGATCTCAGCCATGCCCCGTCATCGTGGTGGCAATTATGCAGGTGTTAAGATCCCAAACACCAAAATAGACAAATTTTACAATGCGTCCAGTTTGCAAAAGCCACACAAACTAGTGGCAAAGTATGCAAACAGGTAGCTTTGATAACCTATGCATTGTCCTTCAACTGACCGACCTTCACCTGGCAGTGGCTTCCTTTTGAGCCTATTTGCGGGTGTCAGTCGTTGCCAAAAGGCAGTCAGCCGAGGACAATGCAGCATCAATGCTTTATAGCTTAGGTGGGACTGTTAACGCTATGGGTACTTCTTTTGCCAGTATACATATATAAGATTACAACAGGTTTTACCGTATCTGGCGATTATGCAGGTGTTAAGATTGTCCAACGAGACTCCACCGATTCCGTTAGGCCCGGTTGGTCCTCCAGGCGCTGCGTCGTCAGTTTGGCAGAATATTCCTCGTGCGCAATTTCTGTGGAATGTCCGCGTGATGCCAGCACTCTGCCCAAGAGTGGAAAAAAAAACGCTAAATTTAAAATCGGACCGATGTCGGTTTTCATCAATTGGGAGTTTTTTTTTTATGCCAGGCGACTGTCGGTGGGTTTCCAGATGCCAACGAGCAAAGAGCCGGACGCAACTTCATCATCACCTATGAACCACTGCGGGAACGTCCACATTACCATGGCAGGTGCGCAAATGTATTTTGTCAAGCCCAGCAAGCGCTCCGTCATCGAGTGGCGAGCGCTCTTGTGCTGGGCTGGGCCCCGCCACCTCCTATTCACTCTCGCTCTCCGAAACGTCGCGGAGCACGAGACGAGGCACCGGCTCCTCTGGCTGCTGGGTCCGCTTGCTTAGTCGTGTCTCAGCCATTCCACAAATTTCAGTGGGAATTCGTCTCGAACCAACAATTTTTATTCGGGCGATAGCAACGTTCACTCATTGTCGCGGCCCCACACTCTCCTCTCCCCACGCGCACACACCCACACTCTCTTGCACGACCGCCACATATATCCCCCTCCCTTGCCGTCCATTGGCCACGCTAAATCCACTAATAAGGAAACCCCGGGACGCGCAGGGGCCATTTGATAATGTCCATAGGCCATTCAACCTGCCACCGGCCCAATCTCCTCTTGCATTAACGGGCAATACACAGCCACTGTCTGGTATGTGATCAGGTGCAGCCACAGCGAACACGCATGGGCCAATTCATGACGTCCGTGAGCCATTCAGCCTGCCACCGGCCCAATCTCCTCTTGCATTAACGGGCAATACACAGCCGCTGTCCAGTAGGTGATCATGTGGCACCACATTGTGACAATGTTTTTGGTCTTATTTTGTTTTTTATTTTCAATTTGATACATTTTTACAATTGTTATTAATTCATTATGAAGATTATATTTTAGTGCAGCGCTTTAAGTCTACTTTTCAGGATTCGGCTTCAGTCCAAAAATGTATTATTATTATTATTGGATGCGGTTGGTTGCTCATGTAAAAAAAGATCTAGTTTTCAATTCAAAGGCGATGCCGAACTCCGACCATGATGCTAACTCAGATTGTTAACGACGTCAGCGCCCGGTCGCCCAATCTGCCGCATTCCGCCGAGACGCCACGATGTGATCACAAGGCTCCCAGTAGCAGCTTCTGAAGATGCGTTCAGCCAAAGGCAATGACTGCCACACAATTTAATAACGAAAACAGCAACAACAACAGCAACGTAATGCTCATCAAGGAGCAGCGTCACCGATGTGTATGTGCTGTGCTATGAACCCGGAAACCTGAGTGCAATTCTCAGCCTGGACGAACATCGGAGACAGGTGATATACTTACCTCCACTTTGTCCTGCGAGATTCAGTTTAACACCTGGTGTGAAGACATCAACCGTCTCAGAACCTTGACTGGCCGATGATGGCACGCACCTCCTCCATGAATGGAAAACCAGAGACGAGCCACAGTGCTGTGACTGTGACCATGAGACCCAAACGATGAATGCCGTCGTGAACCCATAGAGACAACGGAGACACATAGAGACCTATAGCCATAGACACATAGAGACCACTGAGACACATAGAGACCCACTGAGATACATAGAGATCCCCAGAGATACATACAGACCCACATAATTACATAAACATACATAGGAATAATAGATATACACCGAGATAAAGAGACGCATACAGACTGATAGAGACACTAAAGAATAATAGTGCGACTGTACAAACGCTCCCCTGTACCCCTCTCATGACAAGTAGACTCCTAGACGTGCCGTTCTTTGCAAGAAGAAGATGACATTAGCCCCGGGGATACAAAGGCGGTTTGGACGTACACGAGGCCAGACACGCCGCCCGCTCACGTGGCATACCGCCCTTCACCCGTGCTCGCTAACCGCACCGACCCCGCGTGCTCTGTGAGAGCCAAGCGGCGTGGCACGGTCTCCTGTCTCTCAATGTGTGCGGTCGAGTGATCGCGTGCTCGCTGCGCGGGGCCACACACGCACGCGAGCCGTTCCATTCGACACTCCTTCACCGAGCCAAGCTGCCCTTAATGCTCTTAGCCAGATGTCGGCACGACTTAGACCTTCCAATAAACCCGGGAGATGCCCAGAAGGCAGTTGGTTGACAGCTTTGCCCAGCTTGCGCTGATTCGCAGCCAGCAATATTGTCGATGCAACTTTGCAACCGCACTTGAAAGTCCCTTCTGGGGACGCGGTGGGGGAGAAGAGAGGAAAAGGGGTTTATCTATTTGGCGAGGGTGGTGTGATGTTGGGGGTGTTGGGGGTAAAGATGGGGAGGGATGAGAAACGAGCAACGAGGTAGGGAGGATGGGAGGCCCCAGTGAACTGTCCCAATTTTTAT
>JAZEWT010000002.1:29067247-29091160 GCA_036362905.1 Mordacia mordax | reverse complement strand
TCATTACAGCTGGAAGCTGGAGAATACCGGTAGGGATTGTATATATTACGCGGGGCGCAATTTCCATACTAAACGCAGTGGTCACTTGAATAGAATTTCAAAAAGCATTCTTGCGTGAAAGATGCATTCCATACAATAGTATTTTAATAAATTATTTTAATTATATTTACGTTTTAAAAATATATTAATCTGGGTACTTTTCTGTGTGGAGTTTGCGTGTTCTCCCCGTGTCCGCGTGGGTTTTCGCTGGGAACTCCGGTTTCCTCTCACCGTCCAAAGACACGCTGCTGCCTAGTTTAATTGGCCTGCTCATTATATTGCCATAAAAAGTGTGCCCTGCGACGTACTGGCGTAACATCCCGAGAATTTCTCCACCTGTCGGTTGGGATAGCCTCGCCCCCCCCCCCCGCGGGTCCTGATAATGAATGAATGAGTTTGCATTATCTCCCCGTGTCCGCGTGGCTTTTCGCCAGGCACTCAGCCCCCTCCCGCACCGTTAAAAAGACAGGCTGCTATTGCCGAGGTGAATTAGCCTATTGAACAAACTGTCCCCGATGAACGGTGATGGACCGGCGTCCCGTCCAGGATATATCTTTACCTTGCACCCTTTTTTTTCTTACCCCCTTCCCACACCCCGCTGGCAACGGTTAAAAAGAGCTGCATAGCTCAACGGTTCCTGGCTGCTCCAATAAATCTGACTGATTGCGCTATACCGTGCATATGCCAGCCAATAGTCAAGGCTGTACGCACAGGTAGCTGCGACATTTGTGGGTGGTGTACGAGAGGCTGTACGCATAGCCCGGCGGCGGCTGTGCGCACCTCAATGCAGGACTGTTGAAGCCAGAGTGAGTTTTTGGTAGAGTTGCCACTTCGGCAGGCACAAAAATCCGGGACATTTCGTGGGGGAGGGTAAGCAAAATAATAAAAAGACTGTGCGCGTAATTGGGAAAACTCCGGGCTTTGAAAGATGTATTTTTCCGGAAAAGCTGCAGGGAAAATAATGATGATACTGGGAAAAAAAACAGGGCGGCGCAACCCCATTTTGTGCATCGCTGCACAAATTCTATAAAACTCCCATGCACATCGTGGTGCCGCACCGAGGCTCGCCGGAAGAAGGAAGTACAGCAGGTGGACTAATCACCATCTGCTTCCATCTGTACAGGGATAAGATATTGTCCCCCTCCACATGCGGATTGTCTCCGGGTGGAATTATATCGTCCATCTCGAGCACTTTACATTGTCCACTACCAATGAAATCCATTTTTGGGTCAGGACATGTAAACAATTATAAAATAGTGTCGTTTAACCCTCCACCACTCGACACGGCCAATCAGTAAGGGGTTATCACGTTGAACAGAAAACGCGCCAATTCCTTAACTTACTCAGCACAGCGGTGTGTTGAAAAGCGACCCCACAATATTTTACAAAAGATGTATTCGACGTTTCGCTGACAACTACGTTCATAATCATCAGGCACCCGTGCCAAAAGCTGGGCGGGCAGATCGGATGGCCCGCGTACCGCTTCCGGGTCTGTTTATATGGGGGTTGTGATGTCATCATCCGCGTGATCAGGCGCGCCGGGACACAATGGGCAATCTAGTTTATTAGGAATCCAAACTGGTGTTTCGGGTTAATTGAGTTGTTCAGACAAAGGGTGCTAACGATGTCTGATAACCCTGGTCAGGAGGTGCTGTGCGAGGGATTGTGTTAAGCATTGATGTGTGTGGGGTTTATAGTTTATCGCTTGATAATGCGTTTCCAAGCCGCACTTAATTTGTAGCTATCGGAACGATTAAAATTGTTCTCATTTTTCTCAATTTCAGTGGACTCATGGAGCAGTCTCGGCCAGTAGTGGTTGGTTTTACATAAGATGTCGACACTGTCAAAGTCAATTGTGTGGTTCTTCTGGCAAGCGTGTTCTGCAACCGCCGATACCTGGGTTTGAGAGTTTTATATGTTCCTTTGGTGTTCTCTAAGACATGTGCTAATGTTTGTACCCGTCTGACCAACATAGCATTTTCTACACGAGCAGTTTATGCGGTAGATTCCTTCTGTGGAGAGTTTGGGAAGTTTATCTTTAATGCGCACATGAGATTCGTTGCAAATGTGAACACGAGGGGAATAAATGTCTCAGACCTCACGAGATTAAAAAAAATACAACAACAACATACAGACAACAACATGAGGATGCCTCCAACGCGGCAAGCGAAGTGTCGCGAATGAGACACGAATGCTTGACATGGCTATCCCCAAAGAGTAGCTATTGATAAAAAAAAATTCTCATCACCGACCATCATCATCGTCATCATAATTTCGCCTTCTGCTATGGGCGTCTTAAAAATCATCTACCGCCACCAACTCCACCAGTGACATCCCTACACCAGCGTTACAAATACAACAACCGCACGGACTGCCACTGCAACAGCGACAACTCAGTTGCCGTTACAAAGCGGACAGAGCACAACGACACCGGAACACGCGCTGGCTTCCTCACGCACGACATAGCCCACATAGCCGGAGGAGCCATCTGATAGAATGTCGCATTGATCTCGAGGAAGCGCTGCGGCTAACACCCCTGCTCTTCCAGCAGCCAGCTGCGTCCTGACGACCACTCAGAGTGCAGCGTCGCTGTGCAGAGTCGTGAGTTGTGACAGCGCTCAGCCCGCAGAGCGTGCAGTGCCCGCGTTGTCCCGCTGGGAGACGTGATTTGTCTCGCGTCGTCGACACCCATGGAATTGCTCCTGACGTCAATCGGTTTGCATTTAAGCCAGAAAGAACCGCTTGAGTCACGTAGCCGTTTTTAATCTTTGGCCAGTGGGGAAGGATAAGCAAGTGACAATCTCAGAGAACCGGAGGCAATTCAGTCAAGACAACCTAGGCGGCGTGTTGTTGGACTGCTATGGACTATGGGAGAAAATCAGAGTGCTCGGCGATAACCCACGTGGATTCGGGAGAACATGCACATTTTACACAAAAAATACACCCGAGGCGGCAGTGCCACTCACTGTGCCACCGTGCCAACGTCATCCTTGATGGAGAGAGGTTTAACGATGCGTCGATTCGCGGATTGGCATCGATTATTACGCGCGATGCCGTGCACCGACTGAGACTTTCCCTCCACAGCTGTTCTTTCAGGACATCCGTGTCGATTGTTCCTGCTCTCCCCTTGGCGACGTTCCTCCCCCCCACCCCCCACATTGGAGGTTTTGCTATGCGGCTCTGTGCAGCACTTTGTACCCCTGGGTTGAAAAGCGCTATAGAACTGAATTATTATCTCCAGCGCGCTGAGGCTCATCACGCCTTTGTGTTCTTTACATGGCATCAACAACAACAATCGGTACTCCCATTCTGAAAGGTCTAGAACTTCTTGACGTCAAATTTTCTCGTTACGCTATCCTTGTTATCGGAGAGAACAGCGGAGCAGGACGGGGGGGGGGGTCGACAGGAAGGTTCTTGGGGCTAACATCGCGCCAGAGCGCATAGCCAGCAACGCGGATAACCTGCGTTCAACAAGGAATAAATGTTCCCGAGCAGACGTAGGTCAGCAGAAGGCAGCACCTCTGTCGGATGCAATGAGGTCGCTCAACTTAACGCCGCATGTCTGGGGTCGGACGAAGATCCCTGTCATGGAATCAGGCTACTTTTTGATGCACGCACACTGTGACAATCACAATACACATACACACGCCTGAAATGGATTGGACGTACACACACGCCACGTATATATTCCACAGATGGACATAACAAATTCATGAACTTTCTTTAAACTACCCCAAAAAGTGTGCCCTCCTGCAATGTAATAGCGTTACATCCAGAGAATTCCCCCACCTTCTGCCCTCTGTCGGCTGGTTGAAGTAACCTCCCCCCCTCCCCCCCCGCGATCTTGTACAGGGTGAAGTGGGTATTGCTAATGAATGAATAAAGGATCTGGGCATATGCAAGCGTGGAGCACGTACACGCAGACACAAGACACAGACCTGTGGACATTGGACAAGTGGTGGGTCCCCAGGTGGGGAGCCACTCTGATTAATACCCCTTAGGTTGTTTGAGGGCAAAGTTTCAATCCGACAAGAGGTGACAAACAATTATAGTGCACGTCGCTGGTGGCACACACACCAATTGACATAGTATTGAAATAACTAATTTCCTGGACACCTCATAATTGAGCTTGCACATGCTGAACACATACAACCTCAATTATGAGTGACAGGGATTTAATTATATACTTAGAGATCTGCAGAGGAGAGGTGGAAACAGACTTACAATAGTTAGGGTCGCAATATATGGCGGGCAGGAGAACAGTAAAAGGCCCTTTGTCCGGGAACCCTGTACGAGAACAGTAGAGATGCTGGAGAGACATAAGGAGTGCGAGCGTTATAGTTGCAGAGAAACCTAACACTGCTGGCTGCAGGTAGTGGTTAAGCAGCACCCTGCCTGGAGAGACAAGATGCCCGCCATGACAATGCTAGCACGGCGATCAACTCGGTGGCTACATCCGTGTGGCAGGCAGAGTGACTGGATCACAAACCCTTTTCTCGGAACCTCGGGACAATACCAGCGATGGTACCCTGGCCGAGACTCTGCATCCAGCGATGCCAGGAGCTCTGCCACACCTCTTTGCCGGGCGTGAATTATGCCACGGCCAGCCAACACTGTTATCAGTGTGAGCGGAAGGTGACAGCTGCCTTCACTTTTCTGGGCCGAAACGCGTTCATGTTGTACGAATGCAAGCTCTCACACACAGCCACGTGTGGACTGGTGCTTGGTGTACACAACCATATAGACACACACACAGTCACACTCACACGTGCGGGTTATCGGTAATGATGTGGTGGCAGGTAAAATAGAGACGGTTAAAATTGAAGATTGTTGTTGGTTTATTGATGTGATCGGACAGCACGCAGCAGGCAATCGAGCGTACTATTCAGACGCAGATGCAAGTTGTGAATCCGGTTCACTTGCGCTATAAAATTTAAACTATGTCAACTCAACTGCCTCGAATTCTCTGATTGAATCTCTTCTGCAGTGAAGCCTCACCTCCTTCCTGCGAAGCCACCCCAATCGAGCCCCAGGGTGAGCGCACAGCTTATGATCCCAAACCACTCCTGTTCTTTGTCACCCCTGCCCATAACCGCGAGTGGCTGTGACAATCCTCCATGTTGCCTCAACAGACTGCAAGGTCAAGTACCGTTAGCGAGCAACCAATGAAAGTCGGCATGGCACACGAAGGAGTGGGTGGCCAGCACCATGCCCGGCCGCCTTCGTCTGGTTAGCAGCAATGCAGTTTAATGCACTAACCACTAAGCTACCGCACCAGCACTCACAAGCATTGCCGGCACTAATGAGAGCTCGCTGACAGTAGGCATGTCAATGATTTGTGTGGCTACACAGTGGCTCGTTTTATTGGTATTGTGTGTGGTTGTGATAATTTCAGACTGATCGTAAACGTTTGAACGCATCGTTACAACTTACAAAATTCTACTTCGATTCACTTACCCCAACTCCCCATGCACCCAGATGTGAAATATTCTCCATTTGCCTCTGTAAAGAACATCCATTCAGACCAATGGAGGTGGTAACTGTGTTACGCCAAGCACCACATTTAAATAGGGTGTCTTTAATACACACGTTTATGTTCACTTTCGACGCGTTTTCATGTAAATGTAAAAGCTGTCTCACGAATTTACATTTTTCAAGATCAAGTTAGATCGCCCCTTCTTATTAAAGATTTGTATCGTGTGTGTGTGTGTGTGTGAGCTGGCATTGTGGGGGAGCGGTATTGTAGCAGTTCGCATGCCGTGCTAAAATCCCTAGCGACCCAAGTTTGACTCCCGCTCATGACCAGTACCATATTTCAACCGGTCCTGGAACAAAAGCTGCCTAGTGTGGTGCTGGACGCCAACTCCCTCGTATGCCATGTGACCTTTATAGCTACTTGCTAACCGCACCACCACTCACAAGTCGGTTAAGAGTATAAGGGGGGATCTTTGTCTTTGGCATTAAAAACTACTGATTGTAACAATGTGCGTTTCTCAACAAAACCAAAGTGATGGTTTGACTAAGACGATGACTTTTGAGTTGATAACAAGGGTGGCACGATGACCCATTGGGTAGCGCTGTCGCCTCACAGCACGAATGTCCCGGGTTCCAATATCGGCTCGGATGCCTTTCTGTGTGGAGTTTGTATGTTCTCCCCGTGTCCACATGGGTTTTCGCTGGGCATTTCGGTTTCCTCCCACAGTCCAAAACACGTGCTGCTGCATAGGTTAATTGGCTTGCAGACTAAAATTGTCCCGCAGTGCCCGATGATGAACTGGCGTCCAATCGTGGGTATATCCCTGCCTTGCGCCCTGTGTTTGCTGGGATAGGCTCCGGCTCACCGTGACCCTATATAGGATTAAGCGGTTTCAGATAATGAGATGAAAATAATTGTGTCATTGTTTGGAAACTGAACACAAATAATTGCTTCCAATGATCTTTATTAGCCTCTGACAGTCGACACGGGTGTGCGGGGCATCTTTCGATTGGCGCATTGGAGTGAGGGGTCGGGGTGAGAGGTTTGGGTCAAGGGGCGTCCCAACCCTGAACACTGCGGGGCGTTTTGTCTGCCACAGGTACCGGCAAGTGTCGATGTTAACTGCACTCATGAGGCCGAGTCGACCTAGGGGAGGCCCTAGACCAACGCAGAAAAAGAGTACCCGTGTTGGCCGTGAATGGGATTCGAACTCGGAACTGCTATGTTTGTATCTCAGTGCGTTCGCCACCGAGCCACCGCTCTCCGCACGCACAATTGCAGACATGCACACCAAAACTTCCCACTCCCCATGCCTGCACGCACTGTGCATCGTTCTGTCGCTGCGATCATCTGTCCGATCATCTGTCTGTCTCACCGCCATCCCATCCGTCTGCCTACAAGCACGTGCCTCATTGTCTCTGCTGTCCGAATAATAATAATTGACTTTCTAGAGCATTTGTCAACTGAGGGTCACAAATACGCTGTTTGTGTCGTTTGCGCTGTATAACTGCACCTATGATTTCCAAAATATTCCCCTTTGCATTATGAAGGTTTCATCATTTACCACCATCTCTGCCTGTCAGTTTCATCCCGTTGATCTCTGTCCATCTATGTGCCTTGTCTTTATTCGTGTCCCCATTGTTTCATCTCTCAAAACGTCCATTTCTCTCTTTTAATTTAGTCTCTGCCTCCCGCTATAAACCTCTCGGTCTGCCCGTCAACCCACATCTCCATACGCCTTCCTCTCGGCTCTCTCTGATCTACAACTCGGGTCCCACCGAACTGTCGTTGCTGTCACTTTCGTGCTTTCAACGAAAGGCGGGCGCGCCATCGCGATTTGGCCGAATCATTATGAGACTCTGTGAGTGGTAGAGAGACCTCGCCTGGGAACTGTTTGAGGAGGCCGCGTCACGATGTAAGAAGCATTGATGAGTGGGGGAGGGTAGGAGTTGGTTGTGGGCCGCTACTCCGACCGTATGTTGCTAGTGGAATAAAGCATTGAAAAGCATCCAGAAGGCCTCTGTTCATCTGTCGCTGGCTGGGTGAGTGCATCGCTGAGTGGTGGTAAAACTGTTATGCCGCTGCCGAAGCTCTGGAAGCCGACGCCACATGGCGGCATGCACAAGTCAACTCCCGGGTGTATGGCGGACATTATGACTGAGGTCAACTCCCTCGGAGGGTTCCCCGCCTAGACACCACACTGTGAGCGACGCTCCCCCACCCTCCACAAAAGTCGATCTTGACACCGCTGGTACCAGTCTTCAGCAAGTCCGCTCCAGGTCCTCCTGTGCCACATCCATCTCTTCTCCAGTCTATGCCACGCCCATTTACCCTTCTCTATCCGGTCAAACATATTATGTTGCCTACAACCATATCACCCTAAATACACCCGATCTCATCCGATCTACTGAAACACGTACCTACACTCTACACACGCACAAAGACAAAGATCCCCCGTCTAGCCTCAACAGACTGTCGTCTCAAAATGCTGTTAACGAGCAAATATAATGGGGTGGGTGTCCAGTACCACGCCTGGCCACTTTTGTCTCCTTAGAGGCAAAATGTACACACAAAAAACGTATTTGAGGCTGTGTTGACCTAGGGGAGGCCCAGGACTGGTTGAAAAACTTGCCCCAGGTATTATCCGTGAGCAGATATTGAACCCGGATTGCAGGGTTTGTGGCCCAGCGATTTTGCAGCGAGAACTCGGAGAAAATTCGCTTTTTTGATAATGAGCAGAATTTGCGAACAGCACGTGCGCTCCATAGCTGCTTTATCGGGATAACTGTGTCGAGTGCGCTTACACTCGCCTTCGCTACATTTCGCCTCCCACATTGGAGGTATTTTCAGGCTTGAAGACCAACCGAGCAAGGGTGACATCGGTCATGAACGTTACCGACTTCAGTACACTTGTGGAAATTCCACGTTCCTTCAATAGCGTCAAGTATACAACAGGGCCACTTACAATGGAGATCTGTGGCCATTTCAACGAACATGGAGGAACGGGGGGTTGAATTGACTCCTGGCTGGTATTTAAAACTCGCAACCTTGAAGTCTACTTTGAATCCAGAACTAGACCCACGTTTGCATTCACCCCGATGAGCCAAATAAAGTCGCCAGCAAGTGCCAGGCCTCCGCATATCTCAGAAGCTAAACAGATTTGAACCTGCTTAGCATTTGGCTGGGATACTTTCTCAGAGTTTCACATGTTGTAAACTTAGTCTGTGCGGATCCCAGCAGACAGATGCAGAGAAATTGGCTATCAAATGTATCTGTACAGAGGTTTGAATGTTATCCACAATAATACCTGTAGGTATTATTCAGCCACTCCAATTTTCTACAAAGTGGCATATGTAGTTTGATGGCATTGGCCAAATATTACAATACAGGACCTTCCTGAACAAAATATTGAGGCTGGGTCAGACATTAATCCTGTATAAACAGAGTATATATATATATATACTTCTATTGCGCAGCAAGCAGTATCTGATTTCTTTCCTTGGACGCTATCCAATTCCCTTTTTACGTGATTATTGTAATTTGCAGAGCAATGCAATTCGAATTTGAAGTTAAATAGAGCGGAGGAGGTGTGGGGAAGACTGCAAAGACAATCGCATGGAGCAGGGTTAAGCACGGGGAATTGGGAAATTGTGGCTCTCATCATAAAGAAAGACAAAGTTAAATTGAGAAGTGACAGCGAGAGACAGACAGGACTATATTGGGGCTGACTGAGAGGAGACTGATGGGACTCACAGACTGATGTATACATGGAGAAGTGGTGAACGAGAAAGCAAAGTAAAGGGACAGAGGAGGGACAGGCCTGTGGACAAGGGTGCGATTCAACCAACGGACAACAAAACGTTGAAATAGAAAGACAAGAGAGTGATGGGACAGAAAGACCGACAGACACATCGTATGCATTACATACACAGACAGGTGAATAGTATACGACAAAGATAACGATCGCCCGTATAGCCTTAACAGACTGTCGGGTCAAGTGCTGTTAACGAACACCTGTGCAGGTCGACGCGGCACAGGAGGAGGTGGGTGACCAGCACCACTCCCAACCACCTAAATCCCCCCAGTGGCAATTTTCACGCAATGCACAATTGTACTCATTCGAGGCTGACTCGAGACGCTGGACCTGTTCACAAAATCGTCGCTGAGCCACCGCTCCCCACACAATGTACAACAACAACCGCCATTCGCTACTCAGCGGCGGCGACTTCACCACGGCGCTAGTGCCAGGCTAATGTATAATAATTGCACTTCTAGAGCGCTTCATGTAATATACATTCCATGCACAAACTGGTATTTAACATCCATTACATTCGCAGCCAGGTGCATAACATAAATAAAATACAGAGACAGACAGGCATAGAGCATTCATTATATACACGGACAGATGCGAGAGATGTAATAAATATGGGAAAATGAGACGGAGAGAAGGCGAGCAAGACGGGGTCGCAGGGGAGCAGACAGGGCATCGGAAATGGGGGATATTGAGCAATGCGGTGATATGGGACCAGCAGCAGCAAACCGTCCAGCGGATGACCGGAGACGCAGCGGCACAAGCGAGGGGGAGCATAGAGAGAGAGGCTCGTCTTGCTCGACGCTTGGGGAGCTGATTGCTCATGAACATCGCGCTACTCAACCAGAGCTCTCATCCCATCGTCCCAAATGAAAACCCACAGTTTCAGGGACCTATTAACGGTGGGAATGCAGATGAAATGGTGTATTTTTCACGTAACGCCTCTAACAAATAAACCAGACACGGTAAATAAGTAACATCCTGTCAAACTGCTAACGTGGATTGCAGGAATTGCGAATAAGTCGTCGTTTTTTATTTTATCGCTTATTTTACGTCCTCTCTCGGGACAGCATCCTCAGGCCTGAGGATGCCTCTAACGTGTTAGGCGAAACGTCGCGAGGACAGGAGAGAGGGAGCGATCGACGCGGCTGTCCCGAGAGAGCAGCTTTTCGAAGCAATCATCATGCATCGAGCCGTGAAAACCTACATCATTATATTTTACGTCCTTCTCTAAATTATAGCCATTGTTCGACTTTCAGGCAGTTCTGATGTTGTTGTTATGCCGTTTTCTCCACAGCTCAAATATGCAACAGCAACAAAACAAGAACAAACATCATTGTTGTTGATTTTCTGTTCTTATATAATTGTTGTTGCTGACATGCCGTTCTCTCCACAGCTCTGTGCAGCGCTATGTGACCCTCGGGTAAAAAGCGCTCGAGAAGTGCAATTATCATTCCACTATGACTATACAACGTGGCCCACATGTCCTATGGCCCCTCCCATTTTAATTGACCGACGGTATTGTTTTCTACTTTGCTCATGAATCGCTGTGTTTATATAACCCTTTCTTTATTAAAAGTGGACAACACGCGTTCACATACCACTGAGGAGCGTATGCAGTCGCGAAAACTCAGAAATGGGGGTCGCAAAACACCTGGACCACCCTGGAGTGTTCAAGAATAATATGAGCCAGAAGTGACAGCCAATGAAGGAAACGCTCCTGGAAGGATTCCCACTGCAGAAACCGGGACACGTGCAGCCCTCTGGGGTAAATCGTTACACCGCAGCATCGCGAGATATTAGTTGAGTTAATGTTGTTTAACCAGGTCAGCGCTCGAGAGACCAGAGCAGCCTCAATCGCCAGAGTGACCCGGTAAATTACTCTGCCAGTAGGGGAGGGCAGTCTGCCACTGTGCGGGTATGATTTCTATTGGATAAAGGGACACTGAAGAGGTTCAACATCAACCCTCGAGTCAGCTGCAGCCGACCGTCAACTATGGAGCTCCTTAAGCCACTCTGGAGTCAAACGCCTCGAGGATCAACGAACCCAACAGCGGACAGAACGACGCCATCGACGATACCATCGCTCTGTACCAGCACCGTCCCAGCCGCCTAATCCTGGCCTCACGGTGTCCCAACTGCGGTGAGATACGCGCCTCCAGAATCGGGCTTCATAGTCACCTTCCGTGGCATCGTCGTCAGCAATGATAGCCACTTGCAAACTCGCTTAGCCACCCAACGGAAGCAATGTTATCCTCGTTCGCAATGGACTGCCTTACGAAAAGCGGGGATAATTTGCATCGCATTTTTGATATTTAGCAAATTTTGACCCTGCCGTCAGAGCACAATCGCCTAACCTTTGAGAGCGACGTCACAGGATCTCTACCGTCCACTGCGTTGGCAGACGTCGACCAGCGTTGGTAGCGTTGTCACGCCACTGCATTAACCCGGGCACCCGCTGGATTCGAACTGCAAACCTCTGCGACGAGCGCCCGCTTCATCGCCCGCTTCATCGCCCCAGATTCGAATATAACGACCTAGAAAGCCGTCATCCAGCGGTGGATTAATCATAGCTTTTGCTGCTGCTGATGATGATAATGATGGATTCTGCAGCCAGCGGGAGTGAGCGTTAGAGAGCGTAAGGCACCACCGAACCCCCGAAGGCATTTTCACAATTACAGCGAGAAAAGTGCAGACACAGCCTCTGCGCACACCATGCGTTCTTTAGCATCTACTCTCTGCACTCCCTGTCACACCCCCCCCCCACAACCTTCCTTCCCTGCTCACCAGAGTCCAGTCGTCTCCACACTCGGTCCAAGAGGTCCACGCACGCACTCCTACCCCATTACTCCCAACCTAGCCAAGACTGGCCCGACCGAACCAAGCAATTTTACGACGCCCAGTCAGCCACGTGCTCCAGAAAATCATATTGGAGTTTGTGCATAGTGTGACGCGCTAACCCGTGCCACTCCACACAGACAAAACCAAAGATCCCCCGTATACACTAAACTGGTTGTCAGGTCAAGTGTTGTTGGCGAGCACCAATGAAGGCTGAGACGACACACGAGGGGGTGAGTGGCCAGCACCACAACCGACCGATTGCCTTTAATAACAATAATTGCATTTCCAGAGCGCGTTTCACAAAACGCTGCGCATAATTGTGGAGAGAACGGCATGTCAACAACAACAGATTAGGTCAATTAATGAAAATAATGACTATAAATCAATGAGGAACGTAAAATAATAAATCCAATTATTTTTAACAAATAAAGGAAAGAAGAAGCGCTACTGAGCAGGCACAGCTCAACAGCGAACCATCATCCAAGCACACAGTAGTTAGCAGCATCAACATTCCTTTGTCTCGCTAGTGGAAATGTAAACACTACATTAGGTCCTCATTGAGGCTGAGTCGACCCAGAGAAGGCCCAGGACCGGTTTATAAAACAGTCACTGTAGTTCGCCGTGAGCAGAAATCGAACTCGGAACGCCAGGTTTGTAGCCCCAGCGCGCTAACTGCAACACCACCGCTCCCCAAACACAAGCGCCCGCACGCGCACACACGTGCACCCTCCCCGTATCTCATCCTCCGCGGAGCGGGCGCAGCCTGCCGAGCTGAGTCAGCAGAGATGCCCGTAATTGCGTTATTTGCAATGACTGTAATTGCACTGCGGCTAGAAACCTTGGAGAATCGCTTGCAAAGAACGTGCATCGATGGATAATGTATACATCGAACGAAGAGAGCGTCCTGGGCGCCCCTCTCTCCTGACGGCGATAGATTTGTGGTGCGAGCGCTGGACACTAACTCGAAAGGTTTCGAGAGTTCAAATTCTGGGGTCGCCGGGGTCAAATCAGCGCAGCATCCAACGATCAGGGAGTGTTTATAAAATCATTACCACTTTTGGGGAACAAAGGTAGTCCTGTGCTGGCCTAGATCTTGTTGGTCCGTGGAGACCCGACCAAAGTGGGCCATGAGATAATAATTATAATTGCTGTTGTAGAGAGCTTTTCACCCGAGGGTCGCAGAGCGCTGCACAGAGTTGTTGAGAGAACAGCATGTCGGCAAAGGGTTTAGAACACCTGGTCTATGTGAGCTATGCTTGCAATATGTCTCTTTTCATGCATGCAAGGTTCTAGTCGGACCATAAATAAGTGAACATAGATCTCTGTGGTCTCTCGCTGGAAGCAGAATGATTGCCGATAAGTAACAGTGAGAGAGTTGAGATATATTTCAGAATAAAACTTCTGATGTGAAAATGTATCACGTTTACCAACCTCACGAATGATTAAAAAAATCAATTTGTGGTACATTGGTAAAATGCTCTCAGGCAGGTGATTGATATTTCTTTATCATTACAGTTCGAATTTATTTCCAAAGCTGTTCTTCCGGGAGAGTTGTGTCAAGCGCTCGCCCTCTCTCCTGAGACTCAGAACACCTGAGGATTCTTCAAAAGTGGGAGGTAAAACGTCGCGAAGGAGGTAGGAGGAGCGCTTGACACGGCTGTTCCGAATGATCAACTTTGGAAAGCAATCATCAGGCATCGAGATGGGAAAAACCTACTTCCGTGCAGGAAATTGTCAACCCACCGTTAGATGAAGGCCTGCACATATCACAACAGTTAAGAAGGATTGGTACTGGAATGGTTCAGCGATATGATATGCGAGCCCCATCGAATATCTCTAGAGATCGGCGAGAGAGCAATTCTCAGTTTAGAGAAAATGTGGTACCGTTTACAGCCACGGTCGAGCGTCGAACTAAGGCGACCAAGGTTTATAGCGTTGTGAACTAATCACTGCACCACTGTCTCCTCCCTTCTTACTCTAAATGCTTATGGGACCGTGCTCACGGATTTTGGAATTTTCATGTTTCCTATGGAAGGGGCATAATGGGAACAACCTATGCAGACTTTGCAATTTAAATATTATGTCAGTCATTATTAAGTCACACAACCGCTTTTGTCCAAGTTTAAACATCAAAATTCCGAAGCAAAATCGCCACCTCCGCCGCATTCGCACAAACTCATGAAAATTCGATCAAATAAATTCACCGCATGGAATTCCGCAAGCCACGTGTAAACCTCATCTCATCTCATTGTCTGAAACCGCTTAGTCCTATACAGGGTCACGGTGAAGCCGGAGCCTATCCCGGCAGACACAGGGCGTAAGGCAAGGATATACCGACGATGGGACGCCAGTCCATCGCCGGGCACTGCGGGGCAATTTAGCCTGCGAGCCAATTAACCTATGTAGCAGCATGCTTTTTGGACTGTGGGAGGAAACCGGAGTGCCCGGCGAAAACCCACGCGGACACGGGGAGAGCATGCAAACTCCACACAGAAAGGCACCCGAGCCGAGAGATTCTAACCCGTGCCGCCCCACGTGTAAACCACATCGGTACAAATAACGCAACCGACGCAGCGGATGTAAAATAACCACAGAACTTGGATTAACTGTGATTGACACCGACTTCTGAATCTCCAACGCGATCACGTTTTTTTCGACCGCCTTTAAACCCCGTCCAGATTCCACGTGCGCTTCAAACAAATGATAGTTGTCGTGTGCACGTTCAACTTCACTTGTAGGAAAATAATTAGCCGAGAGTTTTTAATCAGCTCTCATTTTTTAATACATGTGGCCGAGGTCTGTAATGAGATATCGTCTGTGTCGACAGAGGCTCCTAAATGAACAAGCGAGAAGACGCACGTAGATTTCACTCGCTCTGAACGGGTCTCATTAATATTTAAATTTACAACATGGGGTGGCTGCGCGGAATTTCGTTCAGTATCGAAGGTGCTTCGCTCGAAACGGAAGCGACTCATAACCGAGAGAAACATCGCAGAGATGCGGGGTGAAGGCAGCCGAGCTGTTAGCCGGTGCCAACATTTGGTGGACACAGCGTCCTGGGTGATGCGGTGGCGCAGTAGGCATCGCTATCGCCTCATAGCAAGAAGGCCCTGGTTCGATGCCCATCTCGGGTACCTCTCTGTGTGGAGTTTGCGTGTTCTCCTCGTGTCCGCGTTGGTTTTCGTTGGATATTCCGGTTTCCTTCCATCGTCCAAAGACACGCTGCTGTCTTGGTTAATTGGCCTGCTGAGTAAAATACCCCCAGTGCCTTGGGGCGTATTGGCGTCACATCCTAGGCATAGCCCCCCCCCCCCCGCGCCCTCTGTCTGCCGGGATAGGCTCTGGCCACCCCATGACCCTGTACAGGATTAAATGAGTATTGATAATGATAATGATGCCGCACATAAAGACACCCGAGAGTGGAATCGAACGACCTCGAGCAGGACTGTCTCATTCTGTGAGAGGAGGCGCAGATGTTACCACCGCACCCTGCCGCCATTTGACTGCCATCGTTTGTTTCTACGAGTTTTGGATTTTTTTTTCACTGAGCGCCAACAGAGAGAGACTTATGTTGGCACAACAAGCCGCAGATAGATCCAGCAAATCGTAAGAAAATGCTACCATAATTACAACAAAAGACCCATTTCATTAATAACATCGTTTTATTTTTGCTCGTTATTTTTTTTTATTTTCTTCTTTCAAAATCATACCATGTGGTTCTCGATCGCCTCTCATCTCCACCGCGTTTGAGCCACTGAATGTTTTCCACGATTAATCCACTGCGCTCACCCCTCTTTAGTGCAATCGTTCCTCAATAATTAATCCGGATAATTATAGCGAGCTGATCATAACCGCAAATCAGTACAGCCACTTCCCACCCGTAATATTGTACTCAAAAGGAACGAAATTATATTATCGGTCATGAGCATTGAGAGCCATTACACGTTTCATTCCTCAATGTTCTTCTCTCCGTCCGTGTAATTCATTTTTTACTGTTAGTCGAAGCCCTTTTTTTTAACCTAAGGCTATAAAATAAAGTGTCGCAGAAACTTGGTAACGCTGCCACACAGCCAGACAAGCAGATATGATTTTCATTATTACTGGCAGATTACAATTTCACCGAGCGAGAGAAACACAGAATCAAATCCCGTGTGAGACACAGACCTAGGACCCAGCGACCTGAGCTTGAGTCTCAGCTATGACGCACCACATCACTCGGTAAACTGAAGTGGGCCTCCCCTAGGTCGACTCATCCTCAAGAGATTACTGTACCTGGAGTATGCACGCGCAACGTCCTACGGACTGCGTTTGCGAGCTGTGCTGGATTTAATAGGTGCTCGCTGACACTCGTTTCACAAACGACACAGACAAAACACATATCCTGGCCACTGCTTGTTACAGTGACTCTGTGCTGCAATCTGATGGTATTTAATAAATAGTTTTATAGGGATTTGTAGTAAATATACCGGTCCATGACTGGAATAGTACAACGAACAGAGCCACTTCCCTCCAGAAACGAAGAGCCCCAGCATGTCTTTAACAGACTGCAGGGTAAACTGCTGTTTGCGAGCGCCTATAAAGGTCAAGACAACACACGAGGGGGTAGGTGGCCAGCCCTACAGATTCACAAAAACGCGCATATTGATGCGGATACGTGCGCAGGTTGCACTTTATAAAGTGTGCTACATTAAACCCTTCCCGTGCTAGACGTACAAATGAAACCGTGCAGCGTAAACGCGTGTCCTCCGAGAGCATTGCCATTTCTCTAAATGTTGCCTAAAACTGTTTTCTTGAATTCCCAAAACGCCCCGAATGCTAAAAGTCCAAGGTTGCACTTTGGTGTACGCGATGCGATAACTCTTGCCTGCATCACGCTTGCCACCGTGACACGTGTTAACCCAGGAATGTCTCACTGAGCCTCAATCAGTGGACCGCGAGCGCCGCCTAGTGGTCCGTGGAGACCAGACCCAATTGGGCCTGCAGGTGCAGAAGTTTGAGATCTCCTGGTCTGGTGGAACTTTTTTGGAAGGATTGTTCCAAGAATTTTCAGTGGGTGATTGCTGCGCATTATATCATTGAGGAATGAAAATGCGTCTTTAATAATAATAATAACCATTGCACTTCTATAGCGCTTTTCACCCGAGGATCACAAAGCGCTGCACAGAGCTGCGGAGAGAACGACACGCCAACAACAACGACGATATCAAAACGACAAATCAGCAACAATAACTCTTTTTTTTTTGGGGGGGGGGGGGTTAAAGAGCTACTCTTTCGCGAGTTTCTTCGCGACGTTTCGTCTCCCACGTTGATGCCTCCGCAAAGAACAGCTGTTAAGTTTGCACACCGTTACGTTGGTCTGATCTCCAGGCGCGGCAGTTGAAAGCATGTGAAGGTTTACATTTTAATCCCTACGACTGTCCACCCAGTCGAGGCAGAGATGGGTTCACAAACTCTCCTCTCTGTAGCGTCGGATCCTGGCTAGGATGAAGATGTTTTCTAAATTTTGTACCATCCACCAACCCCAGCCATCCAGAGCAATGACTCACAGCTGGTGCACCAACACACCCAGTTGCAATGCCAGTAACAGCCCGCCATCACTTCCTTCCTTATGCCAGATTATGTCGCCAACTACGGAGTCGGCACGCGAACTCAAAGGATCTCGCCTTCATCTAATCACCGCATCCGGTTTCAGATTTAATTTGAAACGAAATTCCGCTTTCTAACGCGCATATTTCGGTCAATGTTTACAGAATTAATTATAAGGAACAGCGACCCGGAGGGGCGAGGAACTCGCAGAAAGACAAGGAAGGTTTAAGGCAGCCACGTGGCTGGCTGACGCCAACATTTGCCAGACCCTGCCACCTATATGAACTGTTCAGATGTTGTTGTTGACATGATGGTCTCTCCACAGCTCGGATTTGTAAAAAAAAAAATGGCATAAAAAATAATGTTGCTGATTTGCCGTTCTTATGTCGTTGTTGTTGACGTGCCCTTCTCTCCGCAGCTCTATACAGCGCATTGTGACCCTCGGGTGAAAAGCGCTCTAGAAATGCAATAGTTATTAATTATTATCTCATCTCATCTCATCATCTGAAACCGCTTAATCCTATATAGGGTCACGGTGAGCCGGAGCCTATCCCAGAAACACAGGGCGTAAGGCAGGAATACACCCGACGACGGGACGCCAGTCCATCGCCGGATTAATTATTATATATTTTTTTTATTTTATCGGCCAATTAATAAGTGGTGTTTTTTTTCCTCACAGGAATAACCTGGAAAACCAGAGGAATCCATGCAGAACAGGGGGAGAAACGCACAAACCCCCAAGCAGAAAGCCACCCGAGGTGGGACTCGAGCCACCTCGGGCAGAACCTTGCTTCAGCGAGGTGCAGATGTTACCTCTGCACGTCCACCCTGCCGCCGTCGGTCTTGTAACCCGGTCGCCAGCACTGAGCCGAATGGTAAAGCACGGCATTATTTCCGTGAAGGAAGAGGAAAGGGTTATACACTGCTTTACACTATCACCGGGGCTCCCCAGAGAGACCGCAATGAATATTCATGCGCCTGGTCACCTGCTGTTCCAACACAATCAGAAAACTCTGGCCCAAAAGAATAAAAAAAAGGAACGTGTTTATTTCCCGCTACGGCAAAAAAAAAAACCCACCGGACAACGATTTAGCAGTGAAGACGATGCACATTTGCTCCTCTAGGCTATGATTTAATGAGCTGTATTAATTGAGTCACTTTCTCCTGTCCGCAGCAACAATATTTCAGTTTTTTTTATATATATCCCGTCCCGTCCCCCCGTGGATAGAAAATTCAGTAGCACGAAAATAACACAAAATGACGGCGTGGAATAATGAAATAGTACTTTTTCTGTCTCTCTCTCTCTCTCTGTGGCCATGTTTTTGCTGCGCACCGGAAAGATATAGGCGGCTGTGTGGTTGTGATTCGACGCCTGGGCTTCCCCTAGGTCGAGTCGGCCTCAAATCAGTACCTGGTGCGGTGTAAACATCGCCACTAGGGAGACAAAGGCGGCCGGGCATGGTGTTCTGATGTTGGCCACACATCTATTCACCTGTCGTACCAGACGTCATAGTTGCTACTCGCTAACACTACTTGACATTACAGTCGGTCGGTGGCTATATGGGGTATCTTTGTCTTTGACTGTCGAGGGATCCCGGGGAGGCCGATTTTAATGGTTGTGTCAAATGTGCTGAGATGTGTGGTTCACAATGCGGTCTCCATCGAGGCGAGGTACGAAACGCCTCTCAGCGTGTTGTGATCTTGATGGACACAGCCCGGCAATGCGCGTCATGAGCAATATGCTTGTGGGTTATTATTATTAATTATAATTAATTACTATTATTTACGATTTAGCAGACGCCCTTATACTGAGCAGCTTACATCATTACAGAAGCGTAGCCAGGAAACCACAGAAAGGCGGGGGGAAGGCAGCCATACAGTCAGCTGGCGCCAACACCTGTCAGACACAAAGTGACATTTATTACGATATTATCGGGCAACTAATTAATGCGTATTTTTTTTGTTCAGTTCTGAGAGGAAAGCGGGGAACCCGAAGGAAACCCACGCAGAACAGGGGAGGTTGATAGCGCGAACTTTGCCCCATAGCCGCGGGCATACGCTCACGGTCAAGGGCAGTGGGGAGTTTTCTGAACCGCACCTAGGTCTCCTCTAGGTTCACTCGGCCTCAAATTAGTACCTGCTGCGGTGTATAAACGTCGTCGCTAGGGCGATGAAGGCTGCTATCCCGAGATAGCAGCTCTTGAAAGAAACTCTCAGGTCCTCAGCAGCACCTTTTAGCGATTGAGCCTTCAATCCCTTCACCTCTTATTGGCGAGCCTCCGATATTTCACGTGGTTTCGGGGTGCACATGGCCTGGCACAGGCGCCGTGGTGACGTCACCGCCACTAAGTGGCGAATGGCAGTTGTTGTTTTGTGAACGTTTGCTCTCCATATTTAGTGGCAGCATTTTCATTAAAACCGATGTCAAAACCTATCTCTCGTCCAGGCCTGCCTTGCCGCTGCACGAGTGCTGTACGATACTGTCGTTAACTCGATTGAGCAGGAAGCGCACCTTGTCGTGAGGCTAACGTTTGACCGACGTTAACTCGAGTGCTCTTTTGGGATAGCGCTGCAGTCAGACAACGCGTTTCGGCTCAACCGCTTGGTGGTGCCTCCGAAGCGTCGTGAAGGAGATCACAGGAGGAACTCAGTGGCACGGCTATCCCGAAAAAGCGTGTGCTTCAGAGCGATTCTCATCACACATTGAGCTGTGACAAATCTATTTTCACAGAAAGACAGATCGCTGTGACACATCTATGTGCTTGGATGATGGCGCGCTTTGAACTGCGCCTGCTCATGAACGATTCTTCCTTTATTTGTATTAACAATTCTGTGATTTGTTACTTTATGTCCTTCGTTGATTTGTGGACATTTTTTTACTTTAATTGATCTGTTCTGATGTTGTTACTAACATGCCCAGCTCTGTGCATCGCTTTGTAACCCTCTGGTCAAAGGCGTTTTAGAAATGCAAAATATTATTGCTATTAAATGAACATAGTGTCCACAGTAGAGTGTCCGGCACAGTCTGTCCCTATCAGCAGGTGACCTTAGCAAAGTTGACCTTAACAGGTGCTCGCGAACAGCGCTTGTCTCGTTCGAATAGAGAGACAATATGGGGAATATTTATGTTTTGAGTGGGCCTGTGTCCTTTGGGGCTTCGCACACTGCACTGCATTGATGCCAAATTGGCTTCTGTCAATTCCTGGCCACGCACATCATGAACCTGTCCCGGTCCTCCCTCAAATCAGCTTAGTCTTGAATGTTAAGCCATGCTAAACGGATGCACGATTAATGCGAAGCATATTGCTGATTGTTCTTATTCGCCAATATAATTTAAACCGTTACTCAGTGGTTTATAAGCAAAACTACATTTTGAAATGATCATTCTCTGCAACTATTGTAAAGGGAACGGTTTGTATAGCGCCGTGCACTGCGCACTTGTACAAGGGAGAAGAAACATCGTGAAAGATAGAGGAACGCTCGACACGGCTATCCCGAAACAGCAGCTATTGAGAGCAATGCTCAATATTAACATTTCCGGGAAAACAGGAGTTGGCTTGAGAGTAGAAGACAGCCATGCAATAGTCCCGCAGTCGCTGACTGCTTATGATGAATGCATGGACTGTGTTGTCAGCGATTGCGATCATTTGAACAGACACCACATACTCCGCTGAAAATAAAATAAAAAAACCTTAAACGCTGCGGATTTTTTTCCTCCCATCGTGGAGAGAATGAACCTACATATTACAAATTATAAAAGGGCTAAATGTTCTGGAGACGACAAACGCTCACAATGGTAATAAATATATTTCGACTCATACCGTGTACAGCAATTACTGAAGATTTTCTGCACGAGGTCCGACGTTCCACTCCATTTGCTGGCAGCTTCCACAGGAAGTCACGCCGCATAGATCTCTGATGTTCGTGCTTCTCGCACAAGCAACGGCAGAGATAATCGGTTTTTATGAACACGTGCTGCGGCAGTGCTCCCCCTTTTGCAGTCGTAACGTACGGTGCTCCGATTACCCAAGGCCAGACGCCATCGACCGACACCTCTTTCATCCATAACACGAATGCTTCGAATGTACTTACGGAGCTTGCTCACGGCTTGAACTGTGAGAATTTCTCTTCCTACCTGTTATTTCGGCATGACCGTGTCGAGTGAGACGACGAGCACTCGACACGGCTATCCACGAAGAACTCCCTGCGGAGAGAAAGCCCCATGCTTTCAATTACCCGCACTTTCCTCTAAGACTGGAGGCGGCATCTCGAAGTGATGAGACACCTCACACGTGCACGAGGAGGGAATTGAAACATTGCACGCTTACACTCAAATCCAACAACTGTCTGGCTGCACTATTGGTCGCATTGCAGCCCTGCAGGCGGGTGTCACACACAACAACATTGATCTCTACATGACCACCCACCCCTACGAACAAGTGCAAATTCGTAGGCGAGTGCTCTTAAAAACTGATTAATGAATCGTTGTGAATGCAAGAGCGCATATGAATCGTCCCAAACAGGCCTGCAGGGTGCTCAGAGGAGGCGGTACAGAGAGCAGGTCTATGTTCTGCGTAACGCTCCGGGGGGGGGGGGGCCTTTTGTAAACACTAATCCTGCACGAGAGGCGGGGCCACGCGCTAAGGCCGGAGGCGGGACCCCGAGGCCACTGCCCACATGGGCGGGGCACAGAGGGGAAAAGACAAAAAAAGGAGAGTGCTCGGGGAACCAGGGGGTGGTTCTGCTGGACAGAGTGGGGTCGAAACGGCTTTGAACAAATAGCACAAACGACTCGCCGCGAGTGCCAGGTTTGGGTTCTTTACACGTGCTTTCTTTGATAGCTGCGTGATGCATTGGCTTTCTCGCGTTTCCACTGCCCGAGCCACCGGCGTACTCATAGAGCTGCAGATGTTGACAAAGATGTTCTCTTTGTCCGGCATGTCCACTGTGTCTGTTTGACAGCTCATTTCAACTCAAACTTCTTTGCCCTTCTCCATTTTTCCCCTCTGTATGAAACCCTCCATTTGCTAAAAATATACAGGAGCGACAAAGAGGAGGGGGTTTGCAAGGGAATCAATAGTACACGCCAACCGTATCCGTGCTGCAATCATTTGTTTCGAAGGAAGTGTGTTATAACCAAATTTGCTTTTCACCATTTCCCACACAGTGCCATTCAATTTCAGTCCCTGGTACATTTTACCCAAAATTCCTTTTGGTGCCAACGGTGACTCAATCACGTTTCCCAACTCTCAATGTTTCTTTTATCACTCGCCACCCCCACCGCCACAAGTTAATACTAAAATTTAACCCACTATTCATTGATTTCCAGTGGGCAAGCTAGCATATTTACCCAGCACCCATGTGTGCCATAACCATCGTGCTTTCATTTTACCCAGCATGCCTTTTCGCTTCTGCATCGCTCAACCACTTTACTCATCATTTGCCGTCCAAGCAATCGTTTAGAAATATTTACCCACAATGCATTCATTTCCAAATTAACAATTTCTAGATGACACTGCATTTAACTGTTTTATAAATTTGTAAGCGTATTACCCATTCAACAACCCCCCCCCCCTCAAAAACAAAAAGAAGGATCAGTTCGAACACACCTTAATCATTTAAACCACGATTAATTTAATTTCCAATGTTAACTTTAACATTACACCCAGAGCTCCTTGCTCTCCCCCAACCAACCGATATTCCCAGTGTAGTCGAAACGGACTGTTGGGGTGAGTACTGTTGGTAAAGGGCAGCTATGTAGGCCGGCACGGCACACTCACCCACGATTCCTGCAAGCAAAGAACAGCAAGCACCTCGATCTTATCACTGACAGTACAGGACAGTGCGTCACCATAAACTCAACGCCAATACATTCCAGCAAACACAATGCCCCCCACACCCTCAACTCAACACGTCTTGCAATGAGACTGTGACCTTTAAATTAAAATAGTAATAATGTGTATTAAAGATAATAATATTACATTGGCGACGTTTTTCTTCATGACACAGTGCCTGCAGAGTAAACCATTAACTTCTGTGGTTTCGCGTCTCTCATCTATGACCACCCGCGTCTCTCATCTTCCACCACCCACGTCTCTCATCTACCACCCCACGTCTCTCATCTACCACCACCCACGTCTCTCATCTACCACCACCCACG
>JAZEWT010000002.1:29056628-29067231 GCA_036362905.1 Mordacia mordax | reverse complement strand
CACCCTCGTCTCTCATCTACCACCACCCACGTCTCTCATCTACCACCACCCACGTCTCTCATCTACCATCGATCGTACAAATCTCTGTCTCGCAGCCCACAACAGATCCTCTAAAAGAGCGGCGAGTGTAAGTGCATCCAGTGAAGCGTTAAGATGGTGTTCGCAAATTTGTAGATTCACGCGCGTTTCTCGAATGCATTCCACGTGAAGGTTAAGAGCTTACTCTACTGTATTTAATGTAAACTCAATGAGTGCAAAGTGGAGTGGTGGTATAGCTGCTTTACTCACCGGGTCTATATACCTGATCACCTAGGTTTGACTCCCAACTACGGCTTAAGTGGCTAGAATCCAGAGGTTGCCCCGGTTGTTACTACGGTGTATAATAACAATGCACCGAACTGTCTGCTTCAGAGTGGACATTTATGGTCCACTGACGTCAGTCGCAGGAGTGGGCCACTGTCTGCCCGTCTCTGGATTCAAATTAGACCATTCAGGTCTCTTGAGTTTTCAACTTAAAAAAAAAGTAAACCGAAATAAAGGAAACACACTATTCTGCAAACATTCCAAAAGGCAATTGAATTCTTTTGTTCTACAATTTATTCCATGCCATAATTATCCTGAGAATTGTGGATATTTTACCAATAATAACACAGCTTAAACTATGAAAATCCACTGCGTTATTTCAACAGTGCGATCTTCATTTGCGGATAAGCAAACTAGACTTTTACGTAACTTTTAAATTTAAATTATGTAGGGTGCACAATGTTATCATAGGTGCAGGAGGAGAACCAATCACGTGTCATTTCTAAGGAAAATCACTTCCAGCGCATCCGCCGCGCTGTCAAAGACACGAGAACTATCAGAGCGCGCAAGGCATCACCACTCGTGGGATGACGGGCAAATTATGGGCACTGGAAGACAAAAAAAACTATCATCACGCGCGTTCGTCGCGCCAGCGAACGAGACACAGAGCGAGTGATATCTCCAGTAGGAGACTTTCCCGCCGCCAGATCCTCCGACAGATTCACGTTCTACCCGAGCGAAAAACAACAACGAAGGAAACTGTAACCGCGTCTGATTTGCACCGTGTTTCACCGAACAGGCCCGTTTACAAATAAGTGAACCGAAAAGATCTTGCGTAGCGATTTTAATTGACCAATTAAAGGCTTCTAACCTACCCACACGTTTCCTTCAACCCAATGGTGGTGGCGCGCCCCCCCCCTCCCCAAACCCACCAGCGCTTTCCTTAGTTCCTCTTGCAAGCGGCTGTGGATTTATCCTCAAGCCAACAACCCTCTAAAGAGGTCAAGGCCACCAGCGCTCACGGCTCGCTGTTTAATAACGTCACCGATTTGCCATCATTAATTACAGCGAGCAAATAAATGGTTCTCGTGTTGTGGCGCGTGAGGCTGTGGCATGTGTGTGCGTGGGTCGGCGTGTTTTAGAAATGTGACCTTTTCAAGAAAAATGTGCGCAACGGCCAATTTTGCTTAATTTGTACTTGGGGATTTTTCATTAATGACGGCACAGACAATTAGGTTGTTTTAGGGTACCTGGGTTTAGCCTCGCGGTCGTTTTAATTGCGAGCAAGTAAGCTTGGGCCCCTGGTACTTTCTTGGAGGAAAGTCATTTCGTCAGTGCGTGCGCAGCGGTGGTACCACTGAATGTTAGGCACGTTATATGAAATAATTTTCATAAATAGGTCATTATGTGGGGATGTCATGACTCAAAGATTACTCGCAATTAGCTTGATATTAATAAACGTGATGTTAACAAATGTTCCTATTAGTAAGAGACTCTAGACATCTATTGGTGGGGATAAATATGTTCTCATCTCATTAAACAACCCCAAATATATATATATATTTACGTGTTACTTAATAAGATGGTCTCAATGAATAAGACATATCGATAGGTACGAAAAAACAATGGAAATGTCCTCTCGGAAAACAAGAGATTATTATAACGAAGGTGCCCTCTGTGACAGCAGGCCATTTTTCACTCCACCTCCCTTTTATTCCCTCTCCCTGATTATTCTCCAAGAAACTCGGACGAAGTCCAGGTCGAATCAATCGCGTCGGCATTAAACGTCATCAACAAGAGGTGATAGACGAACGTGTTACATGCCTGGAACTAGATCACCCGTATGGCGGGCACTGTCCCAATGCTCAGTGTTGCTGTGTTCGGATAACGGCTCGTTGTTGACCGTATACTCAGGATCACTCATTCCTTCCTTTAACAATTACTTCATTTATTTTATGTTCTTCATTGATTTATAATCGTGACTCATATTAATAGATCTACTCTGATGTTGTTCAGACGTTGTTGCTGCTGACATACCGTCCTCTCCACAGCTCTGTGCAGCGCTTTGTGACCCTCGAGCGAAACGCGATCTAGTAATGTCTCATCTTATCTCATTGTCAGAAACAGCTTAGTCTTGTACAGGGTCGCGGTGAGCCAGATCCTATCCCGGCAGACTCAGGGCGCAAGACAGGGATATATCCACGATAGGACGCCAGTCCATCACCTGGCACTGAGGGAAATTTAGTCTGCAAGCCAATTAACCTATGCAACAGCATTTTTTTTGGACTGTGGGAGGAAACCGGAGTGCCTAGCGAAAACCCACGCGGACACGGGGAGAACATGCAAACTCCACACAGAAAGGCACCCGAGCCGAGATTCGAACCCGAGCTGTCTTACTGTGAGGCGACAGCGCTACCCACTTGGGCCACCGTGCCGCCCATCTAGTAATGTAAATAGTAGTGTTTCTATAGTGTCACTTGAGGAGGCCTTCAGCCATCAGTGAATCGATCATGACTAATGACGATCAACAAAATAAACACTGTCAGGTTAAACCATTGCTCGCCTCTGCAGAAGAAATTCGCAACAATACGGCACAGAATTTCACAGCAATGAAGATTTACGATTGAGGTTGTTTCTTTTAACTTTTATTTTTTGGCAGGAATACATTTCGCTGCAGTAATTTCCCCCCCCAAAAAAGTCCCATACATCCTGAGACAAACGTATTTCAGACAACAAATAAATCCAGCCATTGGCATCACCTGGAATAGGTGTAGAATGCAAGGACAAAGATCCCCCATATAGCCTTATCGGACTGCAGGGCCGAGTGCTGTTAGCGAGCGCCTATGAAGGTCGACACGGCACATGAGGAGGTGGGTGACCAGCACCACGTCCGGCCGCTATTGTCTCCCTCCTGGCAATGTTTACACATTGCACCAAGTACTCGTTTAGGCTGAGTCAACCTAGGGGAAGCCCTGGAACTGGTTCAGAAAATCATCACTGGTGTTAGCCGTGAGCGGGACTCGAACTCGTATAGCCAGATGTATAGCCCAGCGCGCTAACCGCTGGGCCACCGCTCCCCACAGTGGATGGGTGCGGTGGCTCAGCAGTTAGCGCGCTCGACTTCAAACGCAACCACCCGAGTTCGAATCCCGGCAGCGTGTAAACATTGCCACGAGGGAGACAAAGGCGGCCGAGCATGGTGTTGATCACCTACCTCCTCGTGTGCCGTGTCGACCTTCATAGGTACTTGCTCACGGCACTTAAGCTCTCCAGTCTGTTAAAGCTATATGGTGGATCAGTGTTATTGGTGTAGAATGAACGAACAATTTCACCAAATAATCAGTTGTGCTCGTCTCACCCACAGAAATGAAATGTCTGTAGCTGTCGAAACTTCGACGCTTGTTCTGTGGATATATACACACTAGTAGGACGATGGGTGTGGGATCTGCTTACAGACGTAAGCAGAGCCACAAACTAAAAATAAATAAAGCTCTGATTTGTAACAGTAAAAAATAACGCAATAAAGCGTTTAAAACTAATATATTTGGGTATGACGAAAATTCTCTCTGGTGTGTTTGTAAACAGAGTAAAACACAAAGGAAAATCATTCGTATTGGTTCAGTCCATTAGGCGCTGGAGGTGAATTACTGTTATGAACCCAGGCACCCGAGTTCGAACCCTGGCCAAGGCTAACATCGGGTGTTTAAAATGGTTACTGAAAGATCGGTCACGTGTTTTATGCGGTCTGCCTCCGTTCCTTTGCGCCTGTACCCCAGGAGGTACAAATGTACAGGTGGCGAACTGACACCGGGATCGTGCTGAGTGACATCTTAACGATTCCGTCGGTTTCATGGCGGTTCTGCCCCAGGATTTCCTCTCTGTGCTCGATGCGCGACGATTGCTTCTGCTCTTTCCGTATAGCCGTGTAGATCGCTCGACACGGCTGTCCCGAAAGAGCGGCTGTTGGAAGCAATCATCTCCTCCGTGTTGTTTTGCGCGATGTCTGACCTTTCGCTTCATGCGCCGGGAGATTTTTTAGCCGGTCCACACCCCTCGGCCGCTTTCTCTAACTCACAATGACTGGTGTGAGGTACGATCGAACAACCCCCAATGACCGACAATGTCGTCGAAAGACCTTCGTACAGCAGTGGAGAGAGCGACGATTCTGCACGTCATCATGAAAATACTGCGAGAAAGAAGTCCGTTAAGAGTTACGGGAAAACTTGCTTGTAATGGGGAGAGTGAGTCGCTAATGATTTAACATCTCGACACTGGGTGTCTGCTCAAGATATTTGTTATAATCCTTGAACTAATTTAAACTCACGCAGTCATCTCCGACAAAGATGCTGGCTGGACGCTGCGCAGTTCCGAGTCACCAACCAAACCGGTGGCGTTGTTCTGAGATCCCAGCAGCGATTGCCAGGAGACAACATTTGTCATTATTTTAATTCGAAGGCTTTTGTGACCAATATTATCGATGAAATCCATTTGTCACGTGATGACATCACATCACAACCTCCCTATATAAACGGAACCAGAACCGGACCAGCTTTCCGAGCTGCTCGCCCAGGTTTGCGCGAGTACCCGATGATGCTGATTGCAATTATGAGCAAAACGTTGTATTCTATTATAAATACTGTGGGTTCGAGCTTCCACACAGCGGTGTGCTGAGATAGCGAAGGAATTGGCACTTCTGTTCACGTGACAAACCTTACTAATTGGCCGTGTTGGGTGCTGGAGGGTTAAACGACACTATTTTTTGCGTGACCTGACCCAGAAAAATTGATGGTTTGTCATTATTTATCACTGTTTGCTGAAGATGCTTACATACACGCAGGTAAAGTGTATGTAAGCATTAGTGCGTGTGTGTGGTGCGATGGTGTACTGGATATGGTGTGGGGAGCGGTGGTGCAATGGTTAGCATCGTGGGCTACGAACCCGGCCACCCAAGTTCGAATGACGCTCATGCTCAACAAGAGTGATGATTTTCTGAACCCGTTCTGGGCCTCCCCCAGGTCGAATAAGCTTCAAAAGTGTATCTAGCATGGTCTGTGGACATTGCGACTAGGATACAAAGACGGCTGGGCACTGGCTAACCACTCCTCAAATGCCGTACTGGCCTTTGTAAGTCCTTGTTGCTTGACCCCACAGTCTGTAAAGGATCTTTCAAGGACTCAGTATTTTTATTTTTGCTGTTAATGGACCCACTAACCACTGGTTATCCACTTTGTGACCCTCGGGTGAAAAGCGTTCTCGAAGTCTAATTATTATTATTGGTGGCGCAATGCAAGTGTGTATAATAATAATCGCATTTATAGAGCGCTTTTCACCCGAGGGTCACAAAGCGCTGCACAGAGCTGCGGAGAGAACGGCACGTCAACAGCAACGACATCAGAACGGCAAATCAGCGATAATAACTTTTTGTGGGGTTTATTATGATTGCTCTCCAGAGCTGCTCTTTTGGGATAGTCTTGTCGAGCGTTGATGATGTCTCCAACATGGAAGGCGAAACATCGCCCAGGGAGAGAGAAGGAACAATCGCCACAACTCTACCAAAACAACAGCTCTTCAAACATTGTTCACATGAGTACAATTCAGCGTTTTTAAAAACTAAATGTTAATAAGGGTGTACGCTCAAGAGGGAACCCGCTGTGGAGATGGAACAATTCGAGCAGCCGGTGTGCAGATTCTCGATGGATTGATGCACCACGAGACATTCAGGTATGATGATGACTTGTGGAGGTCTTCATTCAATAGTGAACAGACCATAGCTGATAATGATCAGTCAGCTTTTATATAAGCTGGAAGGAACCGTTGGGCGATGCAGGTCTTTTTGACAGTTGTCAATTGGGGAGATGAAAGCAAATTACAACATTTTACACGGCGTATATCTACTCCACTTTCATCTTCCCGAAAACGGTTCATCTCATCTCATTGTCTGAAACCGCTTAGTCCTATACAGGGTCACGGTGAAGCCGGAGCCTATCCCGGCAGACACAGGGCGCAAGGCAAGGATATCCCGACGATGGGACGCCAGTCCATCGCCGGGCACTGCGGGGCAATTTAGCCTGCGAGCCAATTAACCTATGCAGCAGCATGCTTTTTGGACTGTGGGAGGAAACCGGAGTGCCCGGCGAAAACCCACGCGGACACGGGGAGAACATGCAAACTCCACACAGAAAGGCACCCGAGCCGAGAGATTCGAACCCGGGACCTTCTTGCTGTGAGGCGACAGCGCTAACCACCGGGCCACCGCGCCGCCCCGAAAACGGTTCATAATGGCTTAATCAGCCTTCGCAGGAACGCCGCCCTCACCCCTATGGAGCCTTTGCAAAACGCAGCGTGCGGCCTTAATTTGCCCGGACCTTGAGGGCTTCGCAGCAGCCGACGACGACGGCACCTCTCTCCCACACGCGCCTTCTAAACTTCCATATTCGCAATATCATCGGTTTCTTAAAATTGCTGCGGTGACGAGATTTCGAGCATCGCCGTGACGCTGATGGGCAAGTTGCACCTGCTGGGGGTGATGCGAGGGCATTCTCGCCTCTTCCAAGACGTCCATCCAACACGGAGCGTGGACGACTCGGCCAATAACCTTCTGGTGGAGGCCCTTCCGCCAGCGCTGGTAAGTGTGATGATAAGCCTCGCGCCGTGCCAGGACAGGTGCATCACAGCGCCCGTGCCAGAGCGAAAAGGAGGTATTCGAGTTACCGCGCTATTATTGGACGGAACTATGGGTTTTTTACACGGATTAGTGGAAAGGGTTCAGGGGGGATAAGCAAGCATAGCGACGCATGGTAGAAGGTTCTAGAACATCTTGGGGATATAAAAGGAGGGTGTGTGGTAATTGGTGGGAGATTCGCTGTGGTAGTTGGAGCTGAACCCGTGATTTGTCATATTGACCCGAGCTGACTAACTGCGATTAATTGTGCATCTTGCTAATGCGTACGGGCGACGGTTAATAAAACCCCGAGTGCTATAATGAGTCCTATCATGCCGGCTCTGGAGGGCGAGAGAGACGACCCAATGCCAGCGCGGCCGTTGCGGTCGCGTGGTGAGGACGACGGAGATGCCGAGGTCTGCACGTTCCGCGACATGAGCACAGGGCTGCACCTCTATCTTTAAACAGTGCAATTGGCCACTTGCGTCTTGAAATCAGGAAGCCCCTGCCTTGGCTGCTGTGAATTGGCTCAGTCTTAAACATTGACACGAGGCTGTCTCATTGTTTCCAACACTCAACGGCTTCCACTGTTGCATGGGGTATTAATAACATGACAGTTCTCGCCCTAGAGGCGAGTTTGTTCCAACAGCACGCTCTGCTGACGTCCGTTGCCGATGAGCTTTTCTGCTGACTAGACTGCTTTGACCTGGATGTATTCCTCGTGTCCTGTTGGGAATATTGCTGTCTCCTCTCTGACCCGTCGGAAGAGTGATTAATAAGCAGAAGTACAGCTGAAATGAGACAAAAACCTTAATGCTGTGCAGATAAAATGTACAGTTTTGGTGAATTCAAAGCCGATACGATCAGTCCAATGACAAAGAATACCCTTATAGCCTTAATAGACTATAGGGTCAAGTGGCGTTGGCGAGCACCTATGAAGTTCGACACGGCACACAAAAGGGTGGGTGGCCAGTACCACGTCAAGCCGCCTTTGTCTCTCGAGTGGCAATGTTTACACACCACACTAGGTACTCATTTGAGGCTGAGTCTACCTAGGAAAAGCCCAGGACTGGTTTGGAAAATCACCACTACTGTTCGCCATGAGCCATGATGGAACTCAGGCTGCCAGGTTTGTAGCCCAGCACGATAAACACTGAGTGCAAACATACCTACACATAAACTCATCTCATCTCATTGTCTGAAACCGCTTAATCCTATACAGGGTCACGGTGAAGCTGGAGCCTATCCCGGCAGACACAGGGCGCAAGGCAAGGATATACCGACGATGGGACGCCAGTCCATCGCCGGGCATTGCGGGACAATTTTAGTCTGCGAGCCAATCAACCTATCCAGGAGCATGCTTTTGGACTGTGGGAGGAAACCGGAGTGCCCGGCGAAAACCCACGCGGACACGGGGAAAGCATGCAATCTCCACACAGAAAGGCACCCGAGCCGATAGATTCGAACCCGGGACCTTCTTGTTGTGAGGCGACAGCGCTAACCACTGGGCCACCGCGCCGCCCCTACACGTAAACTATAGACTCTCATTAGTCAGGAAAGATTCAGGATCAAGTCTCAATGTAAGGCTGGTCTTGCAATGGAAGGCGTGGATGACACATTTTTCCAAGTTTTTTTTCAGGATACCACCGAACTCAGAGGAAACCCCACGTTCATAAGCATTCGAGACATCCCAACAGATGGATTCAAGAATAAATGAATCTACTACCAACTCCCGGATATATAACACTGCAGCCAGTGAGCAAAATGTTGATCCCAGGGGAGGATTAATTCAACCACACGTCTGAAGCACTGGGATTACAGCCATCACTGGATAACTCCTAATCCCAGCCAATAGGCCGATCGACCACCAGAGTTTGATACCTGTTAAATCCCATCATGATCATCTCACACGGTAGTAATTAACTCAAGCTGACCGTGGGCAACCCCCAGGTTGACTCGGCATGAAATGAGAAGATAGTTTGGCGTCGTAACCATCGGCGGTAGTGAGGCAAAATCGTAGTGCTGGCCACAGCCACCTTTTCATGGGTGCTCGCTAACAGCACTTGACTCAGGTAAGTTTAGTTGCTCTTTGGTTTTATGAATCGTTTCGTTGGACAGTTGGGACGTGTTTGTGACACAGGAATCCCGCATCTAGAGCATAGAAACTCACCGAGTACTTTATGCTGTAATAATTAACATCTATCTAGTATTAGAGATAGGAGCCAGTGTTAGAGTTAGAAGCCATTGTTAGAGACAGCAGCAAGTATTAGGGACAAGAGCCAGTGTTCTGTCGCAGTAAGTCCGCATATAGAGCTTGCATGCTCACTGGGCACTTTCTGCTGTAATTATAAACATCAACACAGTCCGTTGATAGGGGCAGGTTTTTTTATATAAAACAATTCACCGTGCGATGCTAGAAACACCGAACCTTGCTGATGTAATCAACATGGTCAAAACCAGCATCGAGTTTGCTCACTTCAATGAATATTTATTTGATAATATTGGTCTGCAAAGCCCGTAGGTTCGTGGATTTTAAAACGTATTGTTTACATCGGGTTTTATTCGCTGCAGAGGCAAATAGGATTAGCGTTCATTTCTTTTGTTAAGTGTATTTGGCATTTTCCGGGACTGTTTCGTTATGTTGTAAGCATGCCGCCCGACAGCGAATGAGTCGGGAATGACAACGATATCAAGTAAAGCTCGATATCATTGTGACTCCGCGGCGAGCAAGTGCGCATTTCAATAAGTAGACTTTGAGCGTATGCTGCAAATCCCACATTCATAGCAAAGCAGACAAGTGAATCAGTCACAACACGCACGAGTATGCCTCCAACGTGGGAGTCGAAACATCATGAAGGATAGCGGAGGAGCACTCGACGTGGCTATCCTGAAAGCGCAGCTTTTTAAAGCAATCATCATGCATCCAGCTGTGAAAACCTACATCAGAGACAATTACATCCACATGAAAAGCATTGCTCCCTATTCGCTCCAAGTAGTACAGAGCTTCAGCAGGTAGTACTCATTTTACCAGCACAGAGGTGATGATGATGATGATGATTATCATCATAAATACAATACTGACTGTCACTACCACTACGACAAGGACACACACTACATTAATTGACAACAAATAGGATGATGCCGACGACAGTGGATGTGCTCGAGTTCATCCTAGTTGGGAGCTGAACTGATCAGTTCAAGATCCAGGCTCTGCAGCTACACGAGAGTGATATCGAGAAGGGCCATGACCCAGAATGTCAGCCAATATATATACACTTTCATTTTTAAGCCACATTGTTAGCAATAGTCATGTCGCGTCTTTACAATATATATATATATATAAAAGAGATAACTATATTAGCTATATCTATACGTGACCTTGAGTTGCAATTAGCCAATTCACATGCAATTTGCTGGCGAAATAGTAGTTATAAACTAACTTCTTTATAAATGCCAGATAAAAGATACCTTCTGAAATTAAATTATATTATCCATTTTGCTATAAATTAGATATCCAGCTGTACGATTTAAGCTACACAAATGAAAACATGGGTGGCACGGTGGCCCAGTGGTTAGCGCTGTCGCCTCACAGCAAGAAGGTCCCGGGTTCGAATCTCTCGGCTCGGGTGCCTTTCTGTG
>JAZEWT010000002.1:29038927-29051898 GCA_036362905.1 Mordacia mordax | reverse complement strand
GGGTTACGTTGTGGAAGGAAACTAAAGAACCCGGAGAAAATCTAAGCAGAACAGGCAAACTCCACAAAGAAAGGCGCCCGAGGAAATCGAACCGCCTCGTACAGGACTTTCCTTCTGTCAGGCGCGGATTTTACCGCTGCCACCCATCTGGGGACCAGGTGAACATTCGCTCTCCAGTGTAGACAAGCAACATTATGGGTCACCGGCTACGCGCCCCAGATATAATTATGATCGGTAGGTCCATGGGGAAACACGCGCGAGCACACTTTGTTCAAGGGGCGGTACACTAAACCGTCACGCTGAGCGTTAATTTCTGTACAAATTATCCGATCGGGGGGAGAAAACTCAGCCTCCACTTCGATGGAGTGGCACGGTTTGAGACCTCTGTTCTCCTGCGGCAGGGGAAGCGAGGTTCAACTGAGCATACGCTTGGTGTTTTTAAGCAAGAGGATGCAACTCGGATTTTTAACAAAACACAAAAGTTATTGATGTACCGTTCATATGTCGTTACTGTTGTTGACATGACGTTCTCTCCACAGCTCTGTGCAGCGCTTCGTGACCCTCGGGTGAAAGGTGCTCTAGAAGTGCAATTATTATTATTAACTCAACTTGCCTAATAGTACTCTGCTTTTGTTGTATCCAGTTGAAAGTAGCGTTGTTTTCCCCAGAGGAAATGTTTTCTCTAACAACCATTGGTGCCTCGTTCCATGATTTATGCTGCATTTTATGGTTACATTCTGATTATAACTGCCTGTAATTAGACACAATCCATCATGTGAAGGAATAATTTGAATTAAAGTATGCCCAGCATATCAGAAACGCATGTAATCACCGCAATCATCATCACCATCGGTCCCCGTCAATCCACTGCTGTACCTGCGATGCCTCGATCAGCCCATAACCTTCGCACGAGATGATTCCCTCGCTCCAGCTCCTCAGTCGGTATTGTTTATTTTGACAACATATAAAAGATGTATGCTGTTCACGAGTGAACATTTTAAAATATTAATGTAAACTTTAATCAATCCTATTGATTGACTAAACAACCATAATTAACAACCATATGCAGCGCTTTGTGACCCTCGGGTGTAAAGCGCTCTATAAATACAAATATTAATATCATTATATAAAAACACATTTAATGCGTGCTTGAATAAAATGATTTTGGAAATATTAGGAACGAGAAGCATTTAGATCCCACATCTGGTCTCGAGCACACAGGAGTCGCGAACCCCATTAGGAAATCCAGAATTGGTCTGGGGTAGACATGCACTCTTGTAATCAGATTACCCGAGCTTGGCGGTTGTGAGCGATTACACGGAGTAGTCATTACCTCTACAGGCAGACTAATTCTCACTTGCAGATACAATCACAGATTTTTACCCATCGGTGCTTGGGCAGAGAGCTTAGTCCAGAGGTTAAGTGATCACCACCCAGCGGTTGATTGATCATCGATAATAACGATGAAGAAATGCCTGTTCGGTGAAACAACATCATTGGAGCGGGTGTTAAATAAATAAAACGCGGGCGAGAGGCGAGACTGAAGTGGGGAATCGAAATCTTGCGCATCTACGCTCAGAAAACCCAGGTTGCATCGAGCACATCCCATATCACGCTGGGCCAACGGCCAAACTGAATACTGCTGACGAACAGAGGAAGAAAAAATAATCGCATTACAGCTCGAAACACAGATACGAAATCTGCAGCTTTACAGATGGGGAGTGGGCGGTGTGAAGGCATGGGGAGGTTATAAATCACGCCGCTGAACGCTCAACATTGCACGTTGGTTTACTATGGTCGGCACAGGACTAGGCTGACAAGGTAGTCCAGGCCGTGACGAGCATTTCATTTCTACGGTTGGTTGTGTCACTGACGACTGCCGCCAGCGTGACTGGCCAAGCATACACTTCTCATCCAGTGGCCCGCGCTGCAGTGCTCTCGAAAGGACTCGATTAACCTTGCCCGTGCCGGGCCAACGGAAGCGAAAAATCACCAACAAGCGGCTGGCGCCCGCGGGCGTCGGAGACGTCTCTCCAGATGAACGTCTTCAAGCGTTCGGCCACACAACGGCTCGCAGTCTCAAGGTGGAGTGCTCGGTCCGCCGAATCGAGAAAGGAATTATCCTCCCGGGGGTCAATGTTCTGTAAACAAGCAACGATCACGTGGGTTTTCAGGTGATACTTCATCTCATTATCTGAAACCGCTTAATCCTATATAGTATATAGGGTCACGGTGAGCCGGAGCCTATCCCGGAAACACAGGGCGTAAGGCAGGAATACACCCGACGACGGGACGCCAGTCCATCGCGGGCATTGCGGGACAATTTTTAGTCTGCGAGCCAATCAACCTATCCAGGAGCATGTTTTTGGACTGTGGGAGGAAACCAGAGTACCCGGCGAAAACCCACGCGGACACGGGGAGAGCATGCAAACTCCACACAGAAAGGCACCCGAGCCGAGAGATTCGAACCCGGGACCTTCTTGCTGTGAGGCGTCAGCGCTAACCACTGGGCCACCGCTTATTGACCGCTATATGCCTTTCGAATGTGTTATTTGGAATTTCTTTACTCCATTACGACTGACAGAGATGAGGACCGTCTGCAGACTCAAGGCCACGGGAAGTCAGTCTCATTTAATTTGCTTGATCGCCGCTATTAACGACATGATTACGTACACAGAGCTGACAGGCTCGTGCAGACCAGCAGCTCAAAAGGACTGCATTTGCGGTCGCTTGCCAACTTAACCACAAATTTGACAAAATGTGGCCATCCCAGCACGCAGCAAATTATCCAAATCATCATCAGCAGCAGGGAGACAACCGTTTACCAGCTTCGTCCTCATTCAGACTCGCTCAGCCAATGTTTACCGTTGCCATATGCCTCTGAACCCCCGTATATGGAGAGGCCTTGAACCTTTACACGACGGGAATTCGGCAGAACTTGCCTAATTACCGCCGTAATTAACGCCCGTAAACGCTGCGACGGGGGCTCTCGTAATTTACAGACGTGATTTTTTTCCTCCACGTTCTGCCGCGTATCTTATGCAAAAGAGAACCTGTCAGAATCACTCACAGCTACTCATGAATTACTGATACCGACAGAGGTGATCTCTGGTGGCACTCGAGCCTATTTCACGAATCCGTCTATGCAATAAATATCGCCTCCGCTGTTTTCCCTCCTTTGCCTGCCTCTCCCCTGTTAGTCTCAACCACTGGCCAGCACGTCCCCTTGGCTTTGTATCTCGCTACCCCCCCCCCCACTCGTGTGCTTGACAGTCAAGCGTCGCTCCACAATGCCTCCTCCTCTCCGCAGTGCATTAGCAATGCCCTCTCTGCGAGCTGACTCAAGAGTGCAACCCGATTATGCTCTCCAATCCTTTCCTCAATGCACGCGGTGTTCCTCTTTCTTCAGACAACAGAGTAACACCGCGGTAATATCTGAACCTCGGCGAAAATAAAGTCTTGTCCAAAGCGATTGCATTTCCACCTCGGGTGCCTTCCTGTGTCAAGTTTGCACCTTCTCCCCCCGTTCTGCGTGCGTTTCTTCCGGGTTCTCCAGTTTATTCACACAAAATAATTGCCCGATAACATCATAATATATAGGATGTGATGTCACGCAAGTGTTGACACCGGTTGACTGCATGGCTGCCTTCCTCCCACCTCTCTGTGGTTTCCTCGCTACTGCTCCCTATGCGTGTCGTTTCATCCATGAGCAGGCATGGAATTTATGCAGCGCATTATAGGTTTTGTTATTATTATTCATCTCTTGTGGGAGGACCTTAATGCGTCAAAGAAGGCTTACGCGGCTTACAAGGTAGCCACGAGCAAAACAAAATTCGCTCGGTGGGCCAATTCGTTTCCTGGGTATACGCGAAGACGTTAATATTCCATCGCGAACATCATCTGCATCATTACCGTCACTGTCAGGTTTGCTGTTATCGAGCTCTGAATGACAAAGCCTGTTTTTTTCTCTCGTCAATCTGACGATAGCAGGGCCGGGATGCAGAATGCTGGACGCAAAGAGTCGGAGGGTTGTGATATTAAATCCCTAGCGAATAGCCATCCAATGCTCCAGCCAAACACGTGTAGTGAGGAATGAATTATAACAGGGTCATGCTTCAAAATGAGGACCCCATTAAAGTGGTTGTCTCACGTTTACCGTCTTGTTTTTGTTGTCACGTGTGTGTCTCGTTTGTTACATCGCCGTTTTGTCGGTCTGCAAAATCGGTCACATCCTTGCGTAAATTGCAAAACGGCGGAGTCATGCAATCGGAATGGGAAGTACTAATCAAACGGGCGCGTGGAATGGAAGGAATTCAAAAGACGTCACGATTGACTCTCTGGACGTTCGCGAGTGAAACCCTCGCGGAGAGGCCTCATCCTGTCGGGACATGCCCTTCACGGCTCAGATATCATCACGTCGTCCAGTGGGCGATGTTTGACGACCGGGCAGAACGCGCTCCTCCTCCTCCTTCTCTTGCCTGTCCACCTGTCTGAGAGCCCCGTGGGCATAACGATCGACGTATCAATGACGCAACGCAACCGCTCCAAGCCTTCTGATCCAAGATCAAACTCCAGTCACCATCTCCTTCGGCGGTCAATTAAATTAGATCCCACTCCATGGGACTGCATTGGTGATAGTCTAATGGAGGGGCCTCGCTCCTGTCACAGGAATGTGGAACCGCCACAACTTGTGCCTGGCCATAAAGAGATGTGAAAAGTTGGAAACCTGCTCGTTTGAGCAGAGACACACTTTTATTTTGACCTGGCTACTAAATTAATCAGTGAATGACGACAGCGCGTGTAGTCCCCCCAGGCTAAACAGTCCGATCTTTTTGTCCTGCGAATGTATGTGTGTGCTGCTGTATGAGCGTGTGTATAGTGGAACAGTGGCACAGTGGTTAGCGCACTATTCTACAAATCCAGCGAGCATGGTTCCCACTGACAGCAAACACCAGTGACGATTACATCAACCAATTACAGGCCACAGGTAGGTCAACTTAGCCTCATACGTATACCAGGTGTAAGTGTAATCATCGCCAGTAGGAGGTAGACAAAGACAGCCGGGTGCGATTCTGACCACCCACCCATTCATGTACCGTGCTGGCTTCCATAGTTGCTCGTTAACAGCACTTGCCCCAACAGCCTGTTAAGGCTGTATAGGCGATCTTTGTCCTTTTTTTAGAATGGGGAGTATTGTTGCGATGAGCGCGCTGCGGTGCAAACCCAGCAACTGTAACAATACTGGAACAAAGACCAACACAATAGCTGAATCGCTCCCGAACATCTCCATATTCCAGCTTTGAATAACCATTAATATATTTCCATCAGATTGCAAAACCACCACCACCAAAATGCATGTAGATGTAAGGCCTGTGGAAGAGGTCTCAGTCGTAGATTTGTGACATCATCGCTCAGCCCCTATTCCCCAAAGCGAGAGAGCACACGATCTCACTACGGGAGTTAATAATCATAACGCTATTTATGAAGCGCACAAATTCCACACTGATCATGTACGAGACACGAATATAGAGAAGTGAGGAACCTGCGAAGAGAAGAGAAGAAGTCCAGGCTGTCAGCCAGCGCCAACCTGCTTTCTATATTTTATGGTGCTATAATCATGTTATCGGCTAATTATTTTATCAAAAAATTATAAGTGGGAGGAAGCTGATGAATCCGTAGGAAACGCACGCAGAACAGGGCGAGAGGACACGGAAAGGAGCCTGATCCTGGAATCGAACCGCATCGGCAGGACTTTCTTTCTGTGAGGCACGGATCTTATCGATGGACCACCCTGCCGCCGTGAAAACGTTGTAGTGTCACGAAGTAAAATATGAACAAGATTGGTATCTAAAAATTGGAGAAAGTCACAGCATCTTTAAACACATGGCGTGCATCCAAAGCCTGCACCCATAGGGACTTTGTTCATCTGACAGTAAGACAATGCCGCATAGATTTCCGATGGGTCCACACTTCTGATCCATACTCTGTGTTTAAATATACACACACACACGTTAAATAAAAAAAACAGCAATAACTCAATGCTTCTCAAGCATTCCGGAAACATCGCACTTTCACAACACACGCGTACAGCAGGCGTAATGGCACAGAACACGCCGTGTCATTGTTGTCGTTTGTCCTTTTTAACCCCCAGGTCTTAAGGCGTGCTTAAGAGTGAGAGACAAAAACAACGCCAACTCCCCCATCCTACCTTTGGGGGACATCGTCTCGCTCCGCGTGCAAAGCGAATGGGTGTTGTTACGGTCGACGCCTTTGATTTTGCCGTTGTGTATTCTGTGTTTGTGGGTAGGCGTCTCCGCTTTGTAGGCACGGAAGATTGGTGAAAAAAACATACAATTCTATAGCGACCGCACTTTGTGGATGAGGGTTACGCCATTAGAAAATAGGACATGTGCGCGCACGCACGCTCTCTCTCTCTCTGCATCTCGCTCTCTCTGCTAATGAATGTTGAGGCGCATTAAGGCTGGCGGAGCACGGAGGCAATGGTGTGGTCAGCACCGTAGGCCAGCGGCTGCCTTTGTCTCCCGCTGTTTTCACACTGCGCTAGGGTACGGCATTCAAGCAGGGCTGAGTTGATCGATGCCGAGTCCCGAGACCAGGTCAGACGTGGCTTTTGACCTTTGGCCGGCCCCAGCGGTAGCCGGGTATTTGTGCTCTGGTCGCTGAGTTCAGAGACCAGGGTGCGAACCGCCGCTCGGCATTACGCGACCGCTCACGGACATTTCCACACACGCAGTGATGAACGTACGTAGCAATGTTTATTCGAATGTCACCTGGGCATCCTCCAGGTTTTACTCGGACTAAAAATAGTCTCTGGTGCTATCAGTATCAGCACTGGGGAGACAAATGTGGTCTAACATGGTGATGACCACTCCACCCCATCTTAATAATAATAATAATTGCATTTAGAGCGCTTTTCACCCGAGGGTCACAAAGCGCTGCACAGAGCTGTGGAGAGAACGGTACGCCAACAACAACGACGACGACATCAGAACGGCAAATCAGCAATTAATAACTTGTGCCATGCTGGCCTTAATAGGTGCTCGCTAAGGCCACTCCCGTTTCGAGTTTGTTTTATTTAACCAGGTATGCACTCAAGACAGGGTCGCCTCATTTGAAAGCGTGACCTTGGCCACCAATACAAACACACCGAGACCCCTTTCAACGCCGCACCATAAAACGTCGATTCGTTATTGCGCCCTTTGCCCTAGAGATATATTTTTTCCACAAAGAAGTGATAAAAATCCATAACGCGAGTCGAGAGTTACGAGCCGAGCACTCCCGGCGGCTCGCTGAGTGTTCAGACAACGGGAGCGCTGTATTTGTTTGCTAACAGCCAATCAGTGCTCATTTCTTTCAGTGAGACCTCCTTTTAGCGCTGATTCAGTTAGCTCTCTGCTCCACAGTTACGTATCCACCCGGTAAAGTACATTGAAGGAGCAAGCAGGAATCAGCATAAAAAACAACAGTCACATGCAAAATCGCTAATATTAAACGAGCATTAATCAACGTTAAACTATACATGTCCTGCAGCATGTTGGCTCGGGCAGATTGTGTTTAGACTGATCATAGTTCGATTGCAAATTAAGTTACAGAAATCTTTGAGGGAGGTGTAGCGTGACTCTTGTCCACATTAGTAAATGGACAAGGATATATCTCAAGTCTCAGCAGAATGCCTGAAGATGCCTCGAATGTTGGGGGCGAAACGTCACAAAGGAAAAAGGTGAAGTGCTCGACACGGCTATCCTGAAAGAACAGCTTTGGAGAGCAAACATCAGACAAGGATATACCAGTGAACTGTAAATGCGGGTGACGTTATTGGTAGCGGCGCAGTGGCACAATGAGTGGCGCTGCTGCCTCACAGCAAGAAAAATCCGGGTTTGACTCCCAGCTCAAATGCATGTCTGTGGCGTTTACGTGTGCTCCCCGTGTCCATTTTGGTTTTCACTCGGTACTCCGGTTTCCTTCCACAGTCCAAAGGCATGCTGCTCAGGTTAACTGTCCAAGCTAAATTGCCCCCGGTGACTGGAGATCTTGTAACTGGCGTATTGCTCCCGGCTGGACAAGTGTTAATAGAGCTATATAGTTTAATAGCTCCTTCCAATTTAAATATAAACTCACTGGCATTAAATGTTAGAGAAAGCAGACACCTTGAAAGCGATATGTTTCCAGGCGATTGGGACATTAATATAAAACGTGATGAAAAGCACAAGATTTTGGGGGTTTTTTTGGTACAATGTGCTCGGGTCGTATGCTGCACACTGCATTAATAGGTGCTCGCTGACCGCCCTTGCTGAGGGAAAACCTCTATTTAGTTATATAGCTGGGGCGGCACGGTGGCCCAGTGGGTAGTGCTGTCGCCTCACAGCAAGAAGGTCCCGGGTTCGAATCTCGGCTGGAGTGCCTTTCTGTGTGGAGCACTCCGGTTTCCTCCCACAGGCCAAAAAACATGCTGCTGCATAGGTTAATTGGCTTGCAGACTAAATTGCCCTCAGTACCCGGTGATGAACTGGCGTCCAATCGTGGGTACATCCCTGCCTTGCGCCCTGTGTCTGCCGGAATAGGCTTCGGCTCACCGCGACCCCTGTACAAGATTAAGCGGTTCTGACAATGAGATGAGATGAGTTAAATAACTGCTCAATGTGATGTACTGGCGTCACATCCTGGGTATTCCCCTACCTTGCGCCCTCTGTCGGTTGGGACAGACTCCGGCCCACCCGCGATTCTGTGCAGGATTAACTCGGGTATTGATAATGGATGAATAACTGCACAAACGGCCTGTAATTGTTTCGCTTCGTTTTCATTCAGAAAGTCTATGAAGTTAATGGTGATTACGTTTTGCAAGCTTTTTGTGGATTTGTGACCTCTGGATGTTCTATCTGAATACGTTGGTCACAATAAAAAAAATAAGAGCTGTAATCCAAATAACGTCTTTTTAAAAAAATCCCGTGACTCGTCACCAAATTATCTCTGATGATTATGAAATGCGTGTCACATTTATACGTGCTCATTAAAAAATGATGATGTGTTTGTGTTATTTTTAAAGGCAACCTATCTAGGGAAACACATACTCTAGAAGCGCAATTATTATTATCGTCTAGCCAGACTATTATCTCCGTTTATTTTCTTGAGATACCCCCTCCAGGCCTCCCTTAAGTTGATTCAGACAAAAAAATATATGGACAGTCACAACCATTTTCTTTCCACGGACTTTACAGCGCAGTGCCCGTTGTTAATGTATCAGCCTCAAACGTGCGAGCCCCATTGCCCGTGGCTACAACACTCAACGCAGATGGGACCCGCTCTGTGAGTTAGTCTCGTGTAATGGGGTAGTGCGTTGATGGGTGATGCGCGGTTGGCAAGCTGCGCTACCAACCACGTGACCTGAATTCGATATCAAACCGCGACGAACGATCACTGATGAGTGATTTCAAAACGAGTCTCTCCGCCCCAACCATTGAGCCTGACCAGCAAGGTGAAGTATGGTGACACATCCACCACGTAGGAGTCATGCACAAGTGGAACGGTGACTAGTTGTGGATCATCCGTCAATAATATTGGTAGCAGAGTGTCCCGTCGCTGGGAGGTGAATTGTCCGTTTATAACGCTTTCCTGGCAGCGCTCGTAGGCGTTTGTGCGTAAGAGCTATCTGCCCATCTACAGTGGGTGGGGTTAAGATTCAATATGACGACATATAAGATTACAATAGATCTTAACACCTGCATAATCGCCAGATACGGTAAAACCTATTGTAATCTTATATTTGTATACTGGCAAAAAGTACCCATAGAATATGACGACAGTTTTAGTACAAATTTGCGCTGCCACTGCAGGGGTTAAATTAACTTACATTTCTTACCTGGATAAACCCCCTCCCTTCCCACCTGTACCGTCGCGAACGTATCAGTTGGTTTCCTACTATAATGCCGTTCGGGGCCGTTATGGACCCTTCCGCACTGGCTTACTTTTGCCTCTGGCTATTACACGTGTGTTCTTCTGAATACTGGACAAATGGATGGAAGGATGCTTGCGCCCAAAACGCCTGAGAAGCAAATCTGGCAGCGGTGCTCCCATCGTCATCGTCTCATCACAGCCAAGTGCTCCCAGGGAACCTCACGTGGTCGGGAGCCTTGTTTCGCCGCTCGATAGTTATAGGCGCAATGCACGAGCCTTGGAAACCGGACAAACATGATCCGTTCATAGCCACGATGTTTTTCTTCTGTTGTAAATAAAAGGTCTAGAAAACGAGATTTCAATTCCTCGAGTTTATCGATTGGCGTGCAATGGTTTTTGTTGATATCGCCATGTGGGCTCCCTTTGCATCTATCTCAAAGGCAGTAACACCTCGATGTAGCGGACCTCTGTTCAACGGACTTCAAAAGGGACGGACGCTGAACGCGGTTTTCAAAACAGCGGTCTGCATTGGAAATAATGGAAGTTACATACTTCATTGTAGCCGCTTTACCTAACTTGCATTGTGCGATGTGTGTAATGGTTAACTTACATTGGTGGATGTGTGTAATAGTTCAAATCTTTGAGCACAAAATTAAAGCATTTCCGATAAAGCTGGAGAGCTGAAAATTTGAACGCACGAAAAACTCGGATGACAATGCCATCTAGTGAAAAACGTTTGAAGACCAGTGACAAGACGATCCTAGGCCCGTCAAAGAAACGATCCTTTCAAATTACTATATTCTATTTAGTTTGATGGGAGCAAAATTTTCCCGATGCCAGAAACGTACTGAGCTGACTTGACATTTTTACGTGGCTTCGACTAAAACAAAAAAAGTAGAAAATAAAATAGGATAAAAATTAAATTTTGAAATGACCCACTTTTACCACACTCCAAAGTAGAAAATACATTTTTGAACACAAAATCAATCAATCTAGGGATACAGACTTAAAGCGGATGGCCAAACTCTGACCATATAAGACTACAATAATATTTTCCTTTAACGAAAACCTTTAAACCACTGATATTAAGTGATAACTGATAGTTGTTCGGGTGGCGCGGTGGCCCAGTGGTTAGCGCTGACACCTCACAGCAAGAAGGTCCCGGGTTCGAATCTCTCGGCTCGGGTGCCTTTCTGTGTAGAGTTTGCATGCTCTCCCCGTGTCCGCGTGGGTTTTCGCCGGGTACTCCGGTTTCCTCCCACAGTCCAAAGGCATGCTCCTGGATAGGTTGATTGGCTCGCAGACTAAAAATGTGTGTTTCCGGGATAGGCTCCGGCTCACCGTGACCCTATATAGGATTAAGCGGTTTCAGATAATGAGATGAGATGATAGTTGTTCCTTTAACAACAACAAACCATTGGAAAAGCACGTATTTATGACAAATGTAAATCTCACTGTATTATCAGTCAATCGTAAGTCACATATTGTCAGTGTTTGGCCACCTGCTTTTAGTCTGTATCCCTAGAGGCCTAGAAAGATTGATTGTGTTCAAAAAAAATATTTTCTATTTTGGAGTGCGGTAAAAGCGGGTCATTTAAAATTAAAATGTGTATCATATTTTTATATTTTTATTGCTTATATTATATACGTGTATTACTCGGTTTGATGATGTTCACAAAGTATGAATTACATAGCATGGTGATGAGTCCGTATATCAGATCGTCATATAAACATCCGGATATAACGGACTAACAGACACGCTTTTCCCCCCTGTCAGTCCGCTAAATCGACGTTTTACTGTACATTTGATGTATCGCAAAACCAAATAAACATTATCTCTGTTGTATTAGCAGTGCTGAAAGTAATCCTGTACAGAGCTGAAAGTAATCTGGTACAGGAAGCAAGCATTCATTACAGTAAAGGTAGGAGGAGGACGAGTGGGACTGCACCGGGAAGAGATTTACGTTCCCTGGGTGTTGTGGGAACAGTGAACAGGGGTGGAATTGGAAACGATTCACTGTGGCAACTCACCACGTCCCCATTACAGATACACACAGCATCGTTGAGATACACAGACTCGTAGAGATACATAGACCCACAGAGATGCATAGAGAGCCATCGAGATACATTGAGCTACACAGAGACTCAAAGGCACATCGAGACTCGGAGAAACGTAGAGATACATCGGGTCTAAGTCTCATCGTGATTAGAGACTCATAAAAAAGAGAGATACATGAAAACTCGTGGAGAGACATTGATACTCAGTGTCTATGCCTCCTCCCGCACAAGACGTTCACTTCAGGACTACAACGCATTTCTATAACTAACATGTAAAAGTAAACCATCCAGATTTACGACCGTGAAAGCCTAATAGGTTCCCTCTGAGATTTCCCCGCACAACAGTTCCACCCCTCGCATGGATTAATGGTTCCATTATGCGAGAGAGAACGCAATGCCTGCCCGCTCGTCCGAACGACTTGGTCGGTTGACAACGAAACTGAGCGAAAACGCATGGATCCACCTCCGAAATAAACCCCGGTGAAGCCGTCGGCTGAGGCAGTCCTGGACAAGTGACAAGGTCATGATCAGCAGGAAATATCAGATGTCACGGGTGACGAGCGACGTTTCTACGCGTCCAGGTGTCTTCACTGCACGCAGCGACGTAAAGCGCGCGTTCGACGTACGCACTGCATGCGTTCGTGCGCTGTGCCGCTGGTCGGTTCCTACGCTTGAGGTGTCGCAGGAATCGCGCATCTAGAGCATGCAAGCTCGCTGGGTACTTTCTGCTGTAATAATAAGCATCTAATAATAAACACGAACACCGGCCAGACAGCCGCACACGTATATTTATATATTCACACCTCCTCCCATTCGGGTAGTTGCGTGTGGAGGGAAATTCTAATGAATAATAATATATTTGGGGCGGAGTTTGCATGTTCTCCCCGTGTCCGCGTGCGTTTTCGCTACTCATCTCATCTCATCGTCTGAAACCGCTTAGTCCTATACAGGGGCACGGTGAGCCGGAGCCTATCCCGGCAGACACAGGGCGCAAGGCAGGG
>JAZEWT010000002.1:28996307-29009285 GCA_036362905.1 Mordacia mordax | reverse complement strand
AGCTCCCCACCAGCACTGTAAACAGTGTTGGCAGAGTACTGCTTCCCCTTTCTGAGGCGCCGGACGGTTTGCCAGAATCTCTTCGAGGCTGACCGATAGTCACACTACATTGGTGTCATCCAATTGATATTTAATTATCTTGGCCTAACCCTCGCAAATAATACCACCGTGTTGCGACTGTAGGCTATGTTGTGTTATCTGTGTACATTGGCTGAGACCAGCATTTAATCATCTTCAAATGCTCGTGGAGAATTTAAAAGAAAGATCAAATCAAAGTTTTCTTAAAGAGACATTGGTGCAAGTAATGACGATCTGATTGCACGCGGAACGCTGGAGAATTGATGTTGAGATAGAGGCATTTTGTAATCTCGTAATATTCACGAACTAAATCAAACAATCGAAATATGGTATGTGATTGCACAAACAAACAACAATCACCCCATTCAGGGATAAACAAAAAAAAATCAGCTGCAAAGGAATTCAAGTACAAAATAAAATAAAAAATAGACTTAAAATCTGGTGTGGGTTTCAGAAACGCGGAGGCAACGCGACGCGAAGGAGAGAGAATCATTCGATACAGGGATCTCGAAATAGCAGATGTGCAGAGCAATTCTCAGACTTAAAATCACACCAAGTGGGACTAAACGAGGGCAATAGTGCAGCGTCTAAACTTGGCTGACGACATGCGCTCACACAACTCTACTGCCCGAATATCTGTAGACCAGGAGCCGATTGCATTGTTCATCCAGCGGTGGATTAATCCTGGCTGAAAACACGAGATAGCATTAAACCCTCTGCCCCATCCACGGGAGTGCAACTGAGTGCAGATAGAAAACTGTTACAGCGCGACAGCAAAACCTGAACGAAATCATCATCATCATTATAAATACCCGTTTAATCCTGCACAGGGTCGTGGAGGGCCGGAGCCTATCCCAGCAGACAGAGGGCGCAAGGCGGTGCTAGACCTAAGATGTGACGCCAGTATATCGCAAGCCACTGGGGGAAATTTACTCAGGAAGACAAATAAACTTAGGGAGCAGTGTGTCTTTGTACGGTGGGAGAACACCGGAGTACCCAGCAAAAACCCACGCGAACACAGGGAGAGAACACATAAACTCCACACAAAAAAAGCACCTGAGCTGGGCATCGAACCCGGGTCCTCTTTGCTGTGAGGCGACAGCGCTACTCACTGCGTCACCGCGCCGCCCTTGACTGAGAAATGTTGATCTTTGTAAATTATTGATTAGACGCACACCTGTGTCCGTTGGGAATCTCAATAAAGTCGTGCAGCTGTTGGTAATTAGCCGTTGACCATTTGTCCCCCGAGAGAAGGAGGCGGTATCCAGATCACGTCCCAAAGTAATTCATTTGTAAGCTATCGCGTGCAGCTATTAGTGAGCCGCTCGAGGTACCGCAACTCAACTACGATCGTCGCTATTGCACTGCGCTCTGAACCCAGCGCGGGTCGAGTTCGATTCACGCTCACGAGCACCGCACCCCACCGGGCCGCACGGTGGCGTGCGGTGAGTGGCGCTTTCTGTGCGGAGTGTACATGTTGTCCTCGTGCCCGCGTGGGGTTTTTTTGCCGGGTACTCTGGTTTCATCCCACAGTCCAAAGACGTGCTGCCTAAATTAATTGTCTTTTGACCCGCTTACCTTTCCCGGGTGGACAGCTGTAAAAAAAAAAGCGACATGGCCACAATGTCACATATGAGCGTTTTGAGCTGTTTGTAGTGGTACACGGACTACTGTGTTGGTGGTTCAAATTTCCTCAAAGTAAATGGCGACAAAACAAAAGTTTTGCTTGTCGGAACCCCTTTCCAATTGTCTAAGGCTGAACCCATCAAATGTATGCTTGGCAGCTAGACCACTGAAGTTGCTAAGGCAGTCAGGAGTCTGGGAGTGACTCTTAAGAATAATTGCACTTTGAGTGCTTTTCACCCAAGGGTCACAAAGCGCTCCAATTGATTCGCTGTAATTTATTCCTCACTCAGCTTCGAGACACACACATCAACAAGGTGACGAAGATAACCTCTTTCCATTTCAGAAGCATAGCTAGACTGTGCAACATCCTGTCACCCTCTGATGCTGAGAAGCTAATAGACATCTACATCTCTTCAAGAATCGATTACTGCAATGCACTGCTGCCTGACACCCCTGCCTACCTGATCAATCGTCTCCAATGTGTGCAGAATGCGGCTGCTAGAGTCCTCACCGGTACACCCGTCCACTATCACATATCCCCAGTACTGGTGTTTCACCACTGGCTACCGGTTAAATATAGGATCAATTTCAAAATCCTCCTTCTCACCTACAAGGCTTTCACTGGCATTGCTCCGACATACATCCATGGCCTATTTCAGGCGCCTTCCTCAACACGATACCTTCGATCCTCCAATGCGGGCTTGCTGCATGTGCCCATATCGCACTTCCGTCCGATGGGTGACAGAGCCTTCTCGTGTGCTGCTCCCAGACTCTGGAATGCCCTTCCATTGGAGACTCAGTCAGCTGAGTCCCTGGGCATCTTCAAATCTCGTCTCAAGACTCGTTCCATAAGGCTTTCAAGTCCTCTGGCCAGGACTATTGATGCGGCTCAGTGTCGTGCTGGGATGATGGCTCGTTACCGACATGCACCCGCTAAAGAACACTTATCCCTTCCTTCGTTTGTTAAACGCTTATGTGTCTCTCTAAATTATAGCCATTATTTGACTTTCAGTTAAATTGCTCTGGTGTTGTTCACACGCCACAGCTCAAATTTGCAATAAACAAAAAAAGGTTATTGTTGTTGATTTGCCGTTCATATGTCGTTGTTATTGCGGTCATGCCGTTCTCTCCACAGCTCTGTACAGCGCTTTGTGACCCTCGGGTGAAAAGAGCTCTAGAATTGCAGTTATTATTATAACGAAACGGTTCTTTCCAGCTTAATTAAAAACTGACTAATCTTCTGGAATGCCTCCTCCCTCCAACTTGGGAGGCGGAACGTCACGAAGGAGAGATAGAACACCTGACACGGCTATTCTGAAAGAGCAGTTACAGAGATAAATTCTCAACGTCACACATTGTCCACAGCATTGGTCTTCAACCAGTCGATTGTGACTCCAAGACTCTGGAACAGTTGAGCTTAAAACATTTATAAATATATCGGAAGTTAGGAAAGTGGTGGTGTGTTGTAAATTATCAGCTGCCCAGCTTAGCGCTGATCACCCATCCTTTGGATGGAGAATCAGGGAAGAACGCCCTCTCCATGTCCGCGTGGAGTTTCACAACACGTGTGCGATCCACCCACGCTTGCTCTAGCAATAATAATAATAATTGCACTTCTAGAGCGCTTTTAACCCGAGGGTCACAAAATGATCCATAGAGCTGTAGAGAGAACGACATGTCAGCAACAACAACGACATATGAACGGCAAATCAACAGCAATAACTTTTTTTTTGAAAACCAACGAAAACCTAAGTTGACAAACACTAGTTTCATCTCTGTGCTGACGTACGATCGACATGGCTCAATGTATGGGAATTGCTCTTCATGGCGGTTCTTTCGTCATAGCCGTGTCGACTTTTCCTCCTCTCTTCTTCGCGACGTTTCACCTCCCAGGACTGGAGGCATCATCAGCCGTTTATAAAATCGGAAACGTTATTGAATTCAGAAAACGCTTGATCGCAAAATACAAATACTATGCTACACTTTATCTGCATGAACTGATTATTGAATGCGATGAGTTCCAAGGTCTAGGAATGTGATTGGCTCAGGAATTACATGGTGACTCCTTCATCCAGCAGTGGATAGAATATGACAGATGATCACAACACACTCGTTTCAGACGGATGAGAAGACACATCTAACAAGGCTGCTGACCTACTTAATAAAAAAATAAATTTTCGTCCATGCCTGGATCACTTACCCCTTCTGGAGCGCGCATCACACGTGGCATCACACACAAACGCACACCGCGCAGCAAACCGTGCATCACATCATGCGCTGCGTAAATCCCAGCAGTCAAGGAAATGGATGCACCGAGCCAAAAACAATGATGCAGGGTCCGCGTGCCACAGTCCATCACAGGAAATTGGGGGGAAAAGTCGAGTGATTCATGTTGCAGGAAGAACGTCTCATTGGTCACTGCCTTCGCTGGCACTCTGAAAAATTGCGGTATTGCAGAATTCCCGATATCCGGGTGTCTGCGCGGTGGTTACATCCGTGCCTCGCTCCTGCCGTGCACTTGCATTCTACTTTGCTGTGATGTTGTTATTGAACAGCGCCTAGATTTGCATGAGAAATATACGATTTTAAATAGAAGTTACCATTAGCTTAGGATCGTCGCACTGATTAAGATGAATTATGCCGTTCATACGTCGTTGTTCTTATTGCTGCTGACATGTTGTTCTCCCCAGAGCTCTTGTGCAGCGTTTCGTGACCCTAGGGTGAAGAACGCTCGAGAAGTGTAATTATTTTTATTATTATTTTCTCTTGAGTCAAGAGACCGTTTAATTGAGAGCGAATTTTGTATTGGAGAAAGTTTTCACAGCTCAACACGAGCTACAATGATGTAAGTCGCCCTGGATAAGGGGGTCTGTTAAATAATAATTAGCAATAACGATTATTGCTTAGCCCGGCGATGGACTGGCGTCCCATCGTCGGTATATCCTTGCCTTGCGCCCTGTGTCTGCCGGGATAGGCTCCGGCTTCACCGTGACCCTGTATAGGACTAAGCGGTTTCAGACAATGAGATTATTGCTTAGAAAAGCTTCTCTTTCGTGATAGCCCCGTCGATCACTCTTCCTCTCGCCTGCGTGACGTTTTGCCTCCCACGTTGAAGGCATCCTCAGGCGTTATGTGAGTGAAACCGAATTCATCTCTCATCTCATTGCCAGAAACCGCTTAGTCCTGTACAGGGTCGCGGTGAACCGGAGCCTATCCCGGCAGACACAGGGCGCAAAGTAGGGATATACCCATGACGCCGGTCCATCACCAGGCACTGCGGGCAATTTAGTCTGCAAGCCAATTAACATATGCAGCAGCATGTTTTTTGAACTGTGGAAGGAAACCGGAGTGCCCGGCGAAAACCCCCTCGGACACTTGGAGAACACGCAAGCTCCACGCAGAGGCACCCGAGCCGAGATTCGAACCCGGGACCTTCTTGCTGTGAGGCGACAGTGCTACTCACTGAGCCACCGTGCCGCCCTGAAACCGAATTGACATGCGCAAAGCTCGGAATAACCGTGAAAGTGGGTGACATCCGTGCGAGATATTTTATTAATCGTGACCGGGGGTTGAACCCAGCGTTTTGCCGTGCGGTAATACAATGCAAATAAACGCGCGGGATGGAATATTTATTTTAAGAAAAGAATGTTTATTTTTTTACAACTGGCGAACATCTCAGCAGAACAAATAAGAGCTGCAAATGCATTGCGAAACACTCAGGCCATAGCCATGAGACGCGTGGCACAGTTCCGATGGAATAGAGATGTTCGGACAGGCTGTCAACTCCAATAAATATTACTTGCACGAAACGTGTCTGCAGTGGAAATGACAGAACCTGCGTGTCGAGCGGCATTGATTAAGATGAATAATGCCGTTCATGCGTCGTTGTTGTTATTGCTGTTGACGCGCCGTTCTCTACACAGCTCTGTGCAGCGCTTTGTGACCCCCGGGTGAAAAGCGCTCTAGAAGTGCAATTATTATTATGGTGACGGGTGATGGAATTAACGTCGAGGGGAAGAAGAGGGGGGGCACTCGATCTTGACGGCGCAGTACCTATGTAGTGGTAACATCCGCGCATCACAGATACAAAGTGGGCGGCACGGTGGCCCAGTGGATAGCGCTGTCGCCTCACAGCAAGAAGGTTCCGGGTTCGAATCTCTCGGCTCGAGTGCCTTTCTGTGTGGAGTTTGCATGCTCTCCCCGTGTCCGCGTGGGTTTTCGCCGGGCACTCCGTTTTCCTCCCACAGTCCAAAAAGCATGCTGTTACATAGGTTGATTGGCTCGCAGGCTAAATTGCCCCGCAGCACCCGGCGATGGACTGGCGTCCCATCGTCGTTATATCCTTGCCTTGCGCCCTGTGTCTGCCGGGATAGGCTCCGGCTTCACCGTGACCCTGTATAGGACTAAGCGGTTTCAGACAATGAGTATGAGTGTTAATTATTATTGTTACTATTAATGAGCATACCGATACATTAGTACGATCTTCTCAAGTGTAAAGATTCGCGGCCCGTGCTACAGCCCACGTGACCAGCAGAGAGATGGAGCCATTGTGAATTGTACGTATTATTGTTTAGAGCACCAATTGTTGTTTCATCCAGGATGCACACAACAGCAGAATATCCGAGAGACATTAAATGCCCATTAGCAGCTGTAACCCAAACGGTCGTCATCAGAATAAACAGCATCAGTTGCTGTTTCCGACATGCAGTCCTCTCCCGCAGCTCTGTGCAGCGCTTTGTGACCCCCGGGTGAGAAGCGCTCTCGAAGTGCAATTAATATTAGCATCGGCAGTCAAGAAAGAACGAGTTCTGCAGTGTCGTCCAGATGTCTTGTGATCCCTATTGCATTAACCCCGAGCGTGTGTTTTTTTTCTATGAATACAGTTTCTTTCAAATTACTCCTATTCATTTCATATTAATAAAGCGTATACATGTCGTTTTTTTTCATGCTTCCATTACATAAGACGCCCATTGAAAACATTCATTCTTAGAAAATTAAATATAGGTCACAAGACATTTTGGTTCACCCTGTACATAATGAGATATAACCACTGGCTCAACACTGTCAATAGCTTCATTACACAACTGGTAACAACATTGTATACGTTGTTGCACTCGTCAATTAGAACGTTTGTTGTGTCGCAGGCATCCCGCATTCAGAGATTGAAAGCTCACTGGGTAGTTTCTGCTGTTATTATAAACATGTCTATTTTGAAATTCATCACGTGCGTAATTTCTCATCTAAAGATGTTGTCAGCGGGCGGCACAGTGGCCCAGTGGGTAGAGCTCGGCTCGGGTGCCTTTCTGTGTGGAGTTTCCATGTTCTCTCCCCGTGTCCGCGTGGGTTTTCGCCGGACACTCCGGTTTCCTCCCACAGTCCCAAAAAACATGCTGCTGCATAGGTTAATAGGCTTGCAGACTAAATTGCCCTCAGTGCCCGGTGATGGACTGGCGTCCCATCGTGGATATATCCCTGCCTTTTGCCCTGTGTCTGCCAGGATAGGCTCCGGCTCACCACGACCCTGTACAAGACTAAGCGGTTTCTGACAATGAGATGAGATATTGTCGGCGTCGTAAAGTCGTCATGGAAAGTGGGTTTTAATAAGTAAAGTGAACACACCTATGATTGCGCTATCATGCACAAACATGACAAAACCTGACCTCATTAAGAGACTAACATCTTGCACTCTTCAATCATGCACCCCCTGTATAATCGAGCAAGCCCACACATAGAAAGACAACAATTCCCAGTATAGCCTTAACAGACTGTAGGGTCAAGTGCCGCTCGCGCTCACCTGTGAAACCAGGCACGGCACACGAGGGGGTGGGTGCTCAGCACCACACCCGGCTGCTTTTGTCTGCCGAGTGGTAATATTTACACACTGCGCTACTTACACAATTGATGCCGAGTTGATCTAGGAAAGGCCAAGAACCGGTTTACAAAAATTCGTCACTGGTGTTGGCCGTTAGCGGGGTTCGAACTCTGGTAGCAGGGTTCGCAGCACAGCGCCCTAACCATTGCGCTTCTGTTCCCCACACACAACAGCCACGCACACGTGTATCCACGTGCAGTCCCAGTAAAAATAAAAAAAACCCGTTGTTGTTGATTTGTCGTTCATATGTCGTTGTTGCAGACATGCCGTTCTCTCCATAGCTCCGTGCAGCGCTTTGTGAGCCTCTGGTGAAAAGCGCTCTAGAAGTGCAATTATTATTATAGTACTGTATGTGCGGACGATAAGGCAAAGACACCTCATTGTATATTATTCATAAAGTGCCAATCCTACGGGCGCTATTGTTCCAAACTTCATCACTTCCCTTTTTTATTTTTGATTGGTTAATTTCGTGTACTGCTGCGTGTAAATGGTTTTTATTGGGGGGGGTTCATTTAATTTGGTGAATTTGTTGTGTTTTTTATAATTTTGTAAAAAGCGCTTTTGAAGTGCAATTATTATTATAAATTATTATCTATCTATGTCTGACGTCAGAATAAAGACAGATAAGCAATTAAGGAGAATTGACAGTAGATGACAAATTGGAATTTAAGCTAAGTTAGGATTACGGTTTCAAAACAGTGTCCATTAAAGACGGAGAGTGGAGCTGAAATAAGACACAAAAGCCTGAGTGTTGTGCAAATAAAATGTGCGCTCGTGAAGGATTCAAACCCCGTAGCCTCGGTGCGGACACACACAAAACACTTCCTCGATTATATACAGCGGACGCAACCATCGTTCGAGATGATCTCACCCTGTCACTGAGTGTGTCACCGGACTCCCCAAACACAGAGTTCCGTTACCAGCCGTTAGTCTAACAACATCATCTCTGCACGGAGACAAGAGACAGCTCTTAATTGTCGAATAGTGCCGCTTAGCAGAAGGGATTTAGCCCGACAGATGACCAAGGACGCCTGAGATTTTTAAAAATAAATATTCCATGCTCACTTCACACACACAGAAAAAACACACAAACACTGTTTGACTTTCGAACACAAGACCATTGTTTTTGCAAGCGAGCCGAGGCCCCGCAAGGTGAGGCGTATCATTAGGCATGTTACAAGCATGTTCCAACGCATCGACATGTTACAAGAATATTATAACACATGATACGTTACAAGCATATTAAAATACATCGGCAAACATTTTATAATAATAAGTGCACTTCGAGAGTGTTTTTAACACCCGAAGGTCACAAAGCGCTTCAAAGAACTGTGGAGAGAACGGCATGGAACAATAATAATAATAATTGCATTTCTAGAGCGTTTTTTCACCCGATGGTTACAAAGCGCTGCACAGAGCTGCGAAGACAACGGCACGTCAACAACAACGAAATCAGAATGGCAAATCAGCAACAATAACTTTTTGGGGGGTTGTTTTCTTTACAAATCTGAGCTGTGAAGAGAACGGCATATCAACAACAACATCAGCACAGTTGAACTGAAGGTCAAATAGTAGCTATAAATTATAGGACGTAAAATAAGCAATATAAAAATAAAATATTTTTTTTACAAACAAGGAAGGAATAAATGTTCCCCAGGAGGCGCAGGTCGGCAGAGACCCTTCATCCCGGCAAGACGACATTTAGCCGCATCAACAGTCCGAGCCAGAGGACTTGAAAGCCTTATGGATAAAGTGAGTTTTGAGACGCGATTTGAAGATGCCCAGGGGGGACTCAGCTGATCGAAGGGCATTCCAGAGTCCGGGAGCAGCAGGCGAGAAGGCTCTGTCATCCATCGAATGGAGGTGCGATCTGGGCACATGCAGCCAGCCCGTATTGGAGGATCATAGTGGTCACATTGAGGAGGATGCCTGAAGTAGGTCACGGATGAATGTAGGAGCAGCGCCATTGAGAGCTTTGCAGTTGAATTCAATGCTGTATTTAACCGGTAACCAGTAGAGAGACATCAGATCTGGGGAGATGTGATCGTGGATGGGTGTGCGGGCGAGAACTCTAGCAGCAACATTCTGCACACGTTGGAGATGATTGATCAGGTAGGGAGGGGTGCCAGTGAGCAGTGCATTGCAGTAATCGATTCGTGAGGAGATGAAGATGTGTATTAGCTTCTCAGGATCAGCGGGTGACAGGATGTTGTGCAGTCTGGCAATATTTCCAAGATGAATTAGGCTACCTTCGTCGTGTTTTTTTCTGAGAAAAACTGAATCAACTGATCCGCCTGATCTTTATTAGTAAAGGGAGGTGAGGGCGAGTGACTGGTTGCACGAACGAGCTGATTAATGTTTGAGAAAATAAACTTGGGCTTGTCGCAGGTCTCAGCCAGATTGGAAAGACGGCTGGTACCGGCACAGTCAATTGCCTTCCGGTAGCGGATGAGCTGTTTCTTTATAGATTTGACCATGAACGGTGAGGCCAGATTTTCTTCAAGTTCGTTCGGCCCTGCTTACATTCGCCTTGAGATCCCGAAGTTCAGCAGAATACCAGGGGGGTGGTTTTCTGCCTGAGACAGACTGAGCCGCGGCAGAAAGTGAAGTACTATTATGTAGTACTTCAATATTATGGAGCACTTCACTTTCCGCCGCGGCTCTGTCTGCGTTAAGGTTTATAAATTGGATTTGGCACTTGGTAATGGAAATGGGTGGTGGTACTTGAAGATCAAACCACACAGCGGAGTGATCAGACAGACCAAGATCAGTGACTGACAGGTTGGTTACCGATATGCCCCATGAGCAAACCAAGTCAAGAGTATGGCCACATCTGTGAGTGGCAGATGTCACGTGTTGAGTGAAGCCAAGTGAGGTCAGAGTGGCCATGAGATCCCTTGCAAGAGGGCTCTTTAGAGAGTCAACATGGATGTTGAAATCGCCAAGAATAAGAATCTTTCACAACTGGAGCACATCTGAGAAAGCAGCTCAGAGAGTCTCTCTCATTATCTGAAACCGCTTAATCCTATATAGGGTCACGGTGAGGCGGAGCCTATCCCGGAAACACAGGGCGTAAGGCAGGAATATACCCGACGATGGGACGCCAGTCCATCGCCGGGCATTGCGGGACAATTTTAGTCTGCGAGCCAATCAACCTATCCAGGAACATGCTTTTGGACTGTGGGAGGAAACCGGAGTACCTGGCGAAAACCCACGCTGACACGGGGAGAGCATGCAAACGCCACACAGAAAGGCACCCGAGCCGAGAGATTCGAACCCGGGACCTTCTTGCTGTGAGGCGTCAGCGCTAACCACTGGGCCACCGCGCCGCCCCAGCTCAGATAGTTCATTGACAAAAGAAGTGGAGGCTCCAGGCGGGCAGTAGAACAGTACCAACTTCACAGGTTGAGCCGACCTCCAATCCAGAGACATATGCTTAAATGAATTGCAGGTCGGTGACAAAATCGGTCAGATGTCGGCAGACGCATGGTGGAGAACTGCGAGGCCGCTGCCATGGCAATTTGAACGAGCCTTCTGATGGAACGCAAAGTCTCGCAGTAGAGCCCGATTCAATGTGAGAAAATCATCTTGATGATGCCAGGACTTTGTTAGGCAGAGTAGGTCCAGACTGTTGTCCGAGATCGGCTCAACGAGAAGTGGGCCTTTGTCAGTGTTCAGAGAGTGCACATACGTAGGGCTTAATATGGGGATGGGGGTAGGGAAATCAATTGTAGGCAAGTTAATGAGCTTTTAGTTGCCGCGCCCCTAACGAGGGCGTCGAAGTATCATCAGCTCACGGCAAATGGCCAGCAGGTTGGAGTTACAAGGAACTGATGTAGGAATCAAGCTCTTTAGAGCCACACATGTATCGGTGATTATATCGAACAGGGGCCGAAACCCAACTGTGGGACAAGGGGCGCAAGGAAAGGCGACACCCAGGTTGCGAAGCCAACACATCACGGGACACCTCCCCTGGAGTAATTCACTCAACAGGCCAATCAACCTAGAGAGCTGCGCATCTCTGAACGGCAGGAGGAATGGATAAGAGTCACAGTGTTCGAGATGGGACATTGTTCAAGATGGGAATCACAGTGTAAGAGATGGCAGTGTTAGAGACAGGAATCACAGTGTAAGATACGGGAGTCAGTGTTAAATATGGGAATCATAGTGTTCGAGATGGAAGTCACAGTGTTAAACCACTACGAATTAGAGTAAAACAGAGTTATATTTGTTTTAGACACACAAAATGATGTGTAAATGCATTTCAAAAATACTGGCGGCTTAACGTAATTCAGGCACCGTTGCAGACCGCTACACGAGACATTGAATACATAAAGTTAAATAAATGATTTACACAAATAAGAATTAAGAAAAAGAATAAAAACAAACTATTAAACAAACGGATTCAAAACACACCAAGAATGACCTGCAAAAAAAAAAGTCCCACAGTTAATATTGTACAGCAACAGGACATAGATTATTTTGGGCGATGATATTAACAACAGTGAGGATATAGTGGAAGGTGTGGATGATTCAATGAGTGATGATGAAGTGAGGATGAGCGTGGAGTTTTGCTGCGAATCAAGTGAGGTACAGACACTGAATTCGGCGAGCAGAGGCGCGGTCAAGGCGGCGCCCATCTCTTGCAACGCGTGTCGAGGTCTCCGTTGTTCTCGTCGAGAAAACCTCAACGGTTTTAGGCGTAAAAATATATCTATTAAGGACTAAAAAAAATTATTAGTGGAATTAGAGGAAATAGAAATCGAGCCAGGGCGGCGCGGTGGCCCAGTGGGTAGCGCTGTCGCCTCACAGCAAGAAGGTCCCGGATTCGAATCTCTCGGCTCGGGTGCCTTTCTGTGTGGAGTTTGCATGCTCTCCCCGTGTCCGCGTGGGTTTTTGCCGGGCACTCCGGTTTCCTCCCACAGTCCAAAAAAACATACTGCTGCATAGGTTAATTAGCTTGCAGGCTATGTTGCCCTCAGTGCCCGGTAATGGACTGGTGTCCCATCGTGGGTGTATGCCTGCCTTGCACCCTGTGTCTGCCGGGATAGGCTCCGGCTCACCGCGACACTGTCCAGGACTAAGCGGTTTCTGACAATGAGATGAGATGAGCAAGTAAAGAAAACAGGAATAAAACAAGAATTACTATAATAAAACAATTAACACTGCTTCGAATATATGTTCAGAGAAGATGCAGTTGTAGCAGGAAGCAGAATCCCAGCTGTTGGAACGCGTGGGGAGGCTTGCGTTCGCCCTCAATGGAGAAAGTCCCAATGGTTTAAGCGATATATAATGATTAAAAACATTTAACAATCACAGGAATTTAATGGGGCGGCACGGTGGCCCAGTGGTTAGCGCTGTCGCCTCACAGCAAGAAGGTCCAGGGTTCGAATCTCTCGGCT
>JAZEWT010000002.1:28984234-28995363 GCA_036362905.1 Mordacia mordax | reverse complement strand
CAATGCCCGGCGATTGACTGGCGTCCCGTCGTCGGGTGTATTCCTGCCTTACGCCCTGTGTTTCCAGGATAGGCTCCGCCTCACCGTGACCCGATATAGGATTAAGCGGTTTCAGATAATGAGATGAGATATTCTCCTGTGTTCGCGTGGGTTTTCAAGAGGTACTTCGGTTTTCTAGCCAATCTATGAAATACACTGCCGCTTACTAGTTTATCTGGACTGCTGACTAAATTGCCCACGGTACCCTGTGTTGGACCGGTGTCCCATTATGGTTACAGTCATACCTTGCGCCCTGTGGCTGCCGAGATAGGTTCCGACCCTCCCCGAACCTGTACAGAATTAAGTATTGATAATTAACTATAGCTAGGAATCTAACTCAGGTCATCGGAAATTGACGTCCAGTGTGCTCACCACTACACCACCACACCCCATTCACAAACTGACGTTCGATCGCAATGATCCCCCTGGAGAGCCTTAAGGAAGTCTGGAGGAGTTTTGTTAGCGATCACCTGTTTTCGTCGGTAGGGCACACTCATCTCATCTCATTATCTGAAACCGCTTAATCCTATATAGGGTCATGGTGAGCCGGATCCTATCCCGGAAACACAGGGCGCAAGGCAGGGATACACCCGACGACGGGACGCCAGTCCATCGCCGGGCATTGCGGGACAATTTTAGTCTGCGAGCCAATCAACCTATCCAGGAGCATGCTTTTGGACTGTGGGAGGAAACCGGAGTACCCGGCGAAAACCCACGCGGACACGGGGAGAGCATGCAAACTCCACACAGAAAGGCACCCGAGCCGAGAGATTCGAACCCGGGACCTTCTTGCTGTGAGGCGTCAGCGCTAACCACTGGGCCACCGCGCCGCCCTGGTAGGGCACACTGCTGATGTTTATACACTGCACCATTTAAGTCCGAGTTGGACTAGACGTGGGTCAAAACCGATTCCGATGATCGTCGCCGATATTGACAGCGACGAGGAATCGAACAGCACCACAATCAGCCGCCTCTTTCTGCTTAGTGGCAACGTTTACACAGCGTACCAAGTAATAATTTGAGACTGAGTCGACCTAGGGGAAGCCCAGGATCAGTTCAGCAAATCTTCACCGGGTGTACGCACAAACACACACGCACGTGTACTCGGCTTTTGGAGACAAGGACACATCTCGGGCAGCTCCAGATGCGGTAAATTAGCTTTGATGAGCTCTCCGGTCAGAGGATGAAACGAGACGTGCATCAAATTTCCCCTTCAGCTGTTTGAGATGCGTGCACGTATGATGCTAATTTATTATTGTAGCCATCACTTGGGAAAATGATTTCACGAGGCGAGTAAAAACGTGCTGGCGCATGTTTACAAACCTCAGCGTAATTACCCACGCATATTCAATGCAACAACAACTGTAATACGAGAGGTTTGTCACGACTTGATACGTGAGAATGGCTCTGCATTGTTACTCTTTCCAGATAGCTGTGTCGACAATAACAATGGCTACAAATTCATACCACTCCCTGCACATTTATTCAATTTCGATGGTCTTCGTTATAAGACTATTTTATAGGCGCGAGGAAACCGTAGAGGTAGCTAGCAATGGGGAAGGCAGGCATGCAATTATTCAGTGCCAACAATTGCCAGAAGCTGAGTCTTTTTTATCGTGATATCTTCAACTAATTAATCAATTGCGGGATTTTTTTAATTCTCTGGAGGAAATCAGTGGATCTGGAGGAAATCCTCGCAGCACAGAGGGATCACCGCAGTGCCACCCTGCTTCCCCAATATGCGGGGATAATTCTCCCAGATTATTAAACATAGCAGACAAGCTGCTAATGTTGAAACCATACGAAATATTATTACATATAGCAGACGTATCACTGATTTCTGCCCCAAATAACGCGTGCATTCTGGTAAAACGGAAGCTGTGAAATTGCTTACAACATTTAAATAAATATTTGTAGGCTTGTTGTTAAAAAATGTCACATCAAAGGAAAAGTTATATTTGTTGAAGAGATCCTTTTAGACCCCGGGTGTTTAGGACCATTCTGGAAGATCACGCTATCGCCCTAATTCCTTAAGACAGGAGCCCAACCTTGACCTTCCTTCAACTATAATAGGGGATAAAAATATATAAAGTTAGGTCAGTCCCTGTGAAACACCGGCGAAAGACAGCAACAATTAATAAACAAGCATCACCTTCACCTTCAAACTAAACACACTCTAGGGAAATAATAAACGAATACGATTCGAAGATCGCTTCCTGCAAAATTAAAATTAATATTGGTCGACCCGTATAGAGTGTACATATAATCCAGCAGGTGTTGATTGAGCAGTCAGAGTTTTGTAAAAAATTGAAAAGGGCTTTTACCATCTCTGGCAATTATACAGGTGTTAAGGTCTTTAAAAAAAACAAATAGACACCTTTCATTAAGTGTCCAGTTTGCAAAAAGCCACGCATACTTGCGGCAAAATATTCAAACAAAAAGCTTTGATAATATATATGCATTGTACTTGAAATTGATTGACCTACACTGGACTTGGCTTTCTTTTGAGTCCAATTGTCAGTGTTATCCAGATATTGTCAAAAGGCAGTCAGCTCAGGACAATGCAATAGCAATGCTGAAAGCTTGAAACTCAACATTATAGTTTTACGAAATGCTTCAGCCCCGGCACCGGACCGGCTTACTTCCACCTCTGGATAGAAGTCAAATATCTACTTCCCTTGACATCTTATCATTGGCTTAGTGCTCCAATGCATAAGAGTGTCACGTCTCTCTCTCTGTATTGCTTATCTATTTTTCCTACACAGCTATTAATGCTTCTCCGAGCTAGGCGTGTTACTCTACTGTTGTAAACTTACTGGGAATAAATTCCGCGGTGTAGCTGGAAACCCTGATCTTTGCCGTGATTAATCAACTTCCACATGGCACGCACGCCAAATGACACACCACACCAGCGCGCGTATACGCGCGCGCGAGTATGACATACATCCCCTGCGGAGCTTTCACAGGCTGTTGGGGGAAGTTAGAGAGCGCCTCTGAAGGTCAAAATGGTATAAAATGAAATGGTGGCGATGGCGGTGGTGGGGGCCCGGCCGCCTTTGTCTCCCCAAATGCTGACGCTTAAACGCGAAATTAGGTACTCATTTAAGGCAAAGCCGTCAGACACACGCTCAGACAATGAAAACACCACCCCCCTGCCCCCCGGCACATATTTAATAGACTACGGTTGCGAGTAGCAGCTATAGAGGCCAGCGCATCCATGAGGGGGTGGGTGGCCAACACCACACACAACAGCAACCACTCTTACGATGCTTGCGCCAGGCCAGGTGCACTTCATGGCCGCGCCCTGTGCCCAGTGATTGACAGGCGGCCACGTGACAGGCTCAGCTGGTATCGATTAACGGATTTAAAGGCCTGACGATTGCACCACCTGCGCCACCCGCTGTGCCACCTAGAACCGCGGGCCAGGCTTTTGTAGGAGGGGGATAAGAATATTAATAATACGTATAATTTATCACATGTGTCACATTCAATTAGGTGTAAAGGACATTTCAGAGGCGCGAGGTGCCATAGATGGGGAGGCGGCGGTGGGAGGAGTCAGTCAGGCGGATAGTCGGAGTCAACCTGCCAGACACTGTGCACATTGGACAAGTAGTTAATAAGTGTTCGTTAGTTGTGGGCGGATACCGGAGACGGTGGAGGACACCCACGAAAAGATAAAACACAAACCCCACACAGAAAGGCGCCCGAGGCGGGAATCGAACCACCTCTGGCAGGCTATCTTTCTGGAAGGCGTGGCTGTTACTACTGCACAGACAGTCTGGCGCCCATGTTCCATAGCAACTGCACGTGCCAGGGTCCCAAATCACACCCTCTTTTGTCAGTTTGTATTTAAGCTAGACGGAACCGTTGATCTATGCAGCTTTTTTAACAGCTATTCAGCGGGACGGTGTAAGCAAGTTACAACATCTCAGGGCACCGGGTGAAATTGTCAGGACAATTAATATAAGCAGCATTATCTTTGGACACGTGGACGGAAACGATACGGGGAGAACGCGCATTCATTACATATCACCAGTACTGGTGTCTCTCCACTGGTTACCTGTTAAATGCAAAATTGAATTCAAGATCCTCCTTCTCACCTACAAGGCTCTCACTAGCGCAGATCCGACATATTTCTGTGGCCTACTTCAGGCGCCCTCCTCAACACGACAACTTCGATCCTCCAATACAGGCTTGCTGCATGTGCCCAGGTCGCACCTCCATTCAATGGGTGACAGAGCCTTCTCGCGCGATACTCCAAGACTCTGGAATGCCCTTCCACTGGAGATTCGGTCAGCTGAGTCCTTGGGCATCTTCAAATCTCGTCTCAAGACTCACTTGTTCCGTAAAGCTTTCAAGTCCTCCGGCTAGGACTATTAATGCTGCTCAGTGTTGTCAAGCCGGGATGATGGCTCTCTTCCGACCTGCGCCTGGTCGGGAACATTTATTCTTTCCTCCGGTTGGACTGTTGATGCGGCTCAGTGGTGACGTGCCGAGATGTTTGTTTCTCTTCCAACCTGCATCTGCTCGGGAACATTTGTTCCTTCCTTGTTTGTTGAAGAATTCTTTTTTTCTGCTGACTTTGTCCTGTAATTTATTACTACTGTTTGACTTTCAGTTGAACTGTTCTGATGTTGTTGTTATGGCGTTCTCTCCACAATTCGGATTTGTAAAAAAAAAAACCCCAAAAAGTTGTCGTTGCTGTTTTTCCATGTTCTGTCGTTGTTGTTGACGTGCCGTTCCCTCCGCAGCTATGTGCAGCGCTTTGTGACCCTCGGGCGAAAAGCGCTCTATAAATGCAATTATTATTATTATTATCAGTGAACAGACCATAGCTGATAATCATCAGTCAGCTTTTATTTAAGCTGGAAGGAGCCGTCGAGCTATGCAGCTCTGTTTGACAGTTGTTGATTGAGGAGCAAGTTACAACAAGCAGCAGGTCTTCAAATTGTGGGAGGAAACCAAAGTACTCAGCAAAAAAACGACGCGGACATAAGGAGAACACATACTCCACAGAGAGAGGCACCCGAGGCAGGCATCGAACCCCGGCCCTTCTTGGTGTGAGTTAGCAGGGCTACGTACCTTCGGCGTTCGGAGCAGCTTAGGAAGTTTGCCAACCTCAACTGCAAGCAGAGCTCAAACGAAATTGACGTTTTGAATGTCAAGCGTAACCCGCCCGTGATCACACTCCGAAGCATCTACAGCTGAACCCGTGCGATGTAATTTCGAGCGCGAGTTGATTTATGCGGCGGTGCGCGTGCAGCAACATCTCACGCCGCTGTCAAGAAGTAGGGCGAGCGTCATGGGAAACCAACGCAACCGCATGTACAGGATGCAGCATAAGTCGCTTTAAGGAGAGTAATTGTTTGGTGCGCCGAGAGTTGGAGACGCTGAATAATAATACAGAACTGTGGTGCCGCCGCCGCCGCCGCCGCGCTGTCTGCTGTGCAGTGGTCCAAAGATGCAACGTGTATTGAACATGATGGAGAGCACTTTGAAAAAGATTTCGATAGCAACTAATAATTATTCCTCTGAAAGTCTCATCTCATTGTCTGAAACCGCTTAGTCCTATACAGGGTCACGGTGAGCCGGAGCCTATCCCGGCAGACACAGGGCGCAAGGCAGGGATACACCCACGATGGGACGCCAGTCCATCTCCGGGCACTGCGGGGCAATTTAGCCTGCGAGCCAATGAACCTATGCAGCAGCATGCTTTTGGGCTGTGGGAGGAAACCGGAGTGCCCGGCGAAAACCTACGCGGACACGGGGAGAGCATGCAAACTCCACACAGAAAGGCACCCGAGCCGAGGGATTCGAACCCGGGACCTTCTTGCTGTGAGGCGACAGCGCTAACCACTGGGTCACCGTGCCGCCCTCCTCTGAAAGTGATTTCATTATTCTCGGTAAAGCAACGTGTGCTGCACCCTGTGTTTGTACGATTAAGTGTGCCTGATGAATAGTAAACCGGCTGTCTGTCAGGTGGCGGAGGAGACTTGACAAAGCTATTCGACTTACCAGTGTTTACTCTAATTCCACATTCCACGACAGGGGGCAGTCGATATGTTTTTTTTTACAACAAAGTTGACGACAAACAAAATGTTACTAATTTCATCCACCCCCATGGGATGATGGGCCTGTTCAAACCCCATCCAAAAAGCTTCCGAACGGGATTGGAGTGCTCGCATACAGCACTTGACCCGACGGTCTGTTAAGGCTAAACGGGGAATGTTTGTCTATTATAATTGTAGGTGTTAAAAAAAATGCCCTGTAATGATTAACGACACGGTGAAATATTGATTGAAAAGTTTCTCGAGGACGTGCATTGAATCGTGTGTGTGAGCGTCGATTGTTGAAGACTTGCGATAAAGTTCAAAGCAAAAAAACAATAACAATTTGAACTTGTAACGCGGGGCGGCGGGGCGGCGAGGCGGCACAGTGGGTTCCGCTGAAGCCTTACAGAAAGAAAGACCTGGGTTCGGTTCCCGGCTAGGGTGCCTTTCTATGTGGAGCTGGCGTGTTCTCTCCCCGTGTCCGCGTGGGTTGTCGCAAGGGTACTCCGATTTCCTCCCACCGTCCAAAGACACGCTGTTGCCTAGGTTAATTGGCCTCCAAAGTAAATTGCCAGAAAGTGTCCTGCGATGTACTGGCGTCACATCCTGAGCATATCCCCGCCTTGCGCCCCGTGTCTGCCGAGATAGACTCCGCCCCCTGCGACCTTGTACACGATTGAGGGGGCACTGATTGATAATGATGAACTTGTAACGCGCCTTAGCATTCGCTCACTCACAGACAGAATGATTCAGAGGCGAGATGAGGAACCGCAGACAAGCCGGAATGCAGCCACGCGCTGAGCTGGCACCAAGAATAACCCAAGCTCTGCGGTTCTCTATATATTAAGATGACGTTGGCTAATGTGTGAATGGGAGGAAACCGGAGCACCCGGAGAAACCCCACGCATGCTAGGGGTACACACTGTCGCCGCGAGCGCCACATAGAGGTCGTGGAGACCAGACCCATGTGAGCCTTGCGGTGCAAAAGGCTGAGAACCTCTAGTTTCGACGAAACAGTCCGCATTTCCCTGTACTGCCTTGCCCTCCCTAGCTATCTAGGATATAACGCCATACGGATATTATGCACTAACGCAATATTTAGCGTATATGTGGCTCATCAAACGTGAAAACTAGAGCAACATTCATCGAAATGAGATCGCAAATACCTGCGGGACACTGCCGAATCACTTAACGTCGCTGCAAAGTTGGTATCTAAGCAAATACCAGCAAAACTAATTAATCTCCCAATAGATAACGAGCGTTTAAAACAAACCACGATCCCGCATCGTGACAGTTATAATAATAATGTTTGCACTTCCAAAGCGCGTATCACCCGAGGGTCACAAAGCACTGTTCCTCGGGCTAGAGGGAGAGGTGGGGAAATAATCGAACGATTAGCATTGTTTACGGAGCACGCTAACTTGCATGACCTTGCGCGGATTGGAAGCCAGTGAAGGGATTTTAAATGCCGTCCTGTAAAGTCACCTTCAGGGTTTGAAACTTATTTTTCAGTCAGTTTGAAAATAACGTGGAAGAAAACTTCAAGCTATGAAACTCTTTCTAACAGTTGTCCAGCGAGAAGGGGTAAGCAAGTTACAACATCTTAAACCACCGGGGGCAAGTTAGTCAGGATATTTAACCTATGCAGCAGCGTGTCTTTGGGGATTTGACCTCGTCTGATCATATTTTACTTACTTATTGTTCTGCAACGATGTGTATATTAAAAAAAAAACCCAAAAAATGTTATTGCTGCTGATTTTCCGTTCTCGTTACCATTGTTGTTGACGTGCCGTGCTCTCCGCAGCTCTCTGAAGCGCTTTGTGACCCTCGGGTGAATAGCGCTCTATTAATGCAATTGTTATTATTATTATTGCTGTGAGATATCTTAAACTTGTGAGCTCACGATCGCGTAATGCTACGAGCGCCAATGAAACGCACCTGCGATTATCGGTCATCTGTATTTGATGCTGGAATTGTTTTTCCCTGCGATGAATAAGAGCAGAAGTGAAACTCAAGCAAGACACGGGACATGGGACCAGAGCAGCAGAGGCGTTTACAATTGCACACGTGCGTCCGCCTGTGTGTAAAAGTGTGTACAGGTAAGTGCATAGATTAAAGGTGATGCCGTGGATGCCACAGCGCCTTACCATCAGTTCATGCCTGGCTCTAAATATTATTGGCCGATTGATGAATAATTTGATGAATTAATGGGTTTCTTAGTCGTAGGAGGAAACCAGAGAACCCGTAGGAAACCTATGCAGAACTGGAGAACGCACAGACTCGAGGCGAGAATCGAATTTCTTAGGGCAGTTACCACTGTGCCACCCACGTAAGATGTATGTCTTGGAGTTTAAGAAATGTGCAATTGTACAAATTTTATTGGAGTGTTCACTGCAGAGGACGCCATGGTTCCTTGATATTACCCTGCAATTGTGAATCAGAAAAAAACAGAAGCACAAGGATGCAGACACAACCCCCAGGGTGCAGATGTTAGATTTCAATCCAGAAAAGAGCCTCCGTACGACACTGCAGGAGAGCTGTCATGTTTCTCAGTGTTCCGACAAGACAATGAACGAACAACAGAAACCCAAACCGGGGGGGGGGGGTAGTTTTGTGCGGAGTTCAAAAGGACAACAGCGGTAAGTCTGCAACCTCGGGTTTGGTCTCTCACCGCGTTATGCTCGAATACACTGTGGAACAAAAAAAGAGAAAAGGCTTTAAAAAAACCCAACACGTGTGGAGTAGATATATAAATTATTAATTTATGGCATATGTTAAGGGCACAACATATCGGAGCAGGGAGCTGGAGAGCACAGTTAGGACCCCTTCTTACTGTGTGTCGGGGCATGGTTGCTGCAGCAAAGACGGAAGTGCATGCGGCATCAGATGCGAAGTGGCGAGCGGCGGTGCGGCAATTAGCGCGTCAGTGCTTAAGCGTCCAACCACGCCAGTTCGATTACCCGCTAACGGCCAACACCGGTGAAGATTTTCTGATCTCGTCTTCGGTCTTCCATAAGTCGACTCGGTCTCAATTGGAGAACCCGGTGCCAGGTGTAAACAAGCACCACTAAATTCGACCAGGTGTGGTGCTGGCCACCCACACCCTCGTGTGCCGTGCTGGCCTTCATTAGGTGCTATTCGTTGACTGCACTGGTTCCAAAGGTCTTTTACATTTAAAACAGGGAACCTTTGTTGCAAGTGGCTATGCACCCGTCCACGCATCTGAAATGGTGGCCGCAGTTGATGCGAGCTGACGAGTGCCTTGACAATGACGCATGCAGTTGGTGGGGCACGAAGAGATGGAGCCACAGTGATGGGGTTTAAACACGCCAACATTTTCCGGGCGATGAGGTGGTGGCGTCTTGTAACCCAAGCGGCAGTACAGCAAGGAGGTTGCAGATGGGGCTACCCGTGGCAGTGTATTAGTCTTCTGCAGGTACACTTGCTTCTTGCTTTGCATCAACGAAAAATGTGGAGACATTATATAGGATAAACACCGCTCACAGTTTAACGTGAAGTTACTATAGAGACACGCTCGACTTACCACAAGCAGGTCAGGTAATATGGAATAGCCACATGCTTACTACGGGGGGGAGGGGCGGGTCATTTTATGTTTTGGACAACCAGAATTGACGACAAACAAAAATCTACTTATTTTTATCACCGCAAAGGAATGATGGGCTGGTTCAAACGCCATCCATGATGTGAAATCGAAGCCTTCCCAACGAGAGCCGAGTGCTCCACCCACTGCAGTAAACTCAGAAACATATGTAATTACTCCAAGGCAGTGTTGTACAGCAGTACAATTGGTAGCGTCTTGCTGGACTCATTTACACAGCTGGTTCTAAAACATTTCGGCTTCATCCACAGCTAAGCTCCCAACTGCAGCGACGACCCCGTCTTCGGTCTGGGGTCGCCCTAAATACAATTTCTCTATCCCGCCCCTCGCTCCTCCCCCATCTCTACCTTAGGCCACCTAACATTAGCCAATCACGGTTCCTCGGCTTAAACGCTGGGGCAACTGGGCCTCCTTCCTCTGCGTGCTCCCATTGGAAGCAGCGTCGGAAAAACACCCGAAAACGGCGAGAAACCAGCAAACTAGTCGAGTCTCAACAGGCCTCTGCTCAGGCCCCTGTTTTCAAGTCGTTAGACATATTTTAAAATTATGTATAAAAAACAAAGCGCGATTTTTTTTCCCCTTAAAAGTACACCAACCGTGAGGTTTGTATGAACAAAATCACACAGTGCAGATCAAAGTCATCGAATGTGAATGAGACAATGGGATTAACGGAGCACAACTCGACGCGTGTTATGCATCCGATAGAACTGTCGATATAGAAAACTCCTATACATGTGCAGATTTTCCGCCGCTGTTATTAAAAACGTTGAACATTATTTTGCATGTCCTGGCTTTGATGCCGAACACGCAATATCACACTCGCGCAAACAATGTCACGGCGTTCCGATGTACGTTGCTCACGGCTCGATGCGCCATGATTGTCCAGCAAAGCTGTTCTTTCAGGCTAGCCTTGGCCGAGCGCTCCTCCTCTTCCTCTCTCCTTCGCGACGTTTCACCTCCCACGTTGGTAGGTGTCCTCAGAACGCCTGAGGATGCGAAACGTTGCGAAGGAGAGAGGCAGAGCGCTCGATAGGGCTGTCCAGTAAAAAAAACAGCTTTGGTATGGAATCATGATGCCACGGGACATTTCATATCCACGTGGTATTGCCAGCGTTGCTCGACAAAACATGTGCAGCAAAAAGCGCTTAGGTACACGAACGACTTGAATAGAAGTGAACGATTCAATAAGGAACACACGCCACACCATGATGCATAGACGAGGCTTCATTCAATTGTGAACTCTACCAACCCGGGCGGTGCGGCGATTGCGCACCGCGCTTCTGTGTGAGTTTGTGTGTTCTCCCAGTGTCCACGTGGGTTTCCGCTGGGTACTCCGGTTTCTTCCCACCCTCTAAAAATACGCTGCTGCCAAGGTCAATTGGCCTGCTGAGAAAATTGCCCACTAACCTTCTCAAAAAAAA
>JAZEWT010000002.1:28970462-28981544 GCA_036362905.1 Mordacia mordax | reverse complement strand
CCCCCCCCCCATTGGGATTTCCTTCTGCGGAAGACAGTAATCACAGAGGCGAGAACATTTAGCCTCGGGTCTTTCACTAAAATCCAGAGACGTCCACTTTACACGTCTCGGAGATGATGGGATCACCTATCAGGCCGCCTGTTTCGGGGCACCCGCGGGCAAAACAGTGTTCCCGCTATTGCTGACTCGCCTGCACCGATACATTATTAACCGTCGGGTTAGAAGATTATTGCCGGCAGGTCGCCCTCCATCCTCCCTCACCCTCTCTGCTCCGTGCTGTCCACCTCACCAAATACCGGACATTCCCACCTGCATCCTCAATTGTCTCTGCAGTCATCGTAATCATCAACTCCTAAATCCAATTCCGAAATCTTAACGCTCTCACGCCAGACTTACTCACATCTGCAATCAACAGTTGATCACTCTCAGCCTCGGCTCACCCTGCCCTTTATGCAACTTACAACAGCCTGCTGTGAAGCATACTAGATGATTTGGCCCCATTAAAATCAAGCCGTGTCTCAGGCGTAAAAACAATTTCCCTGAGATACTGCTGCACTCCATGACCTCAAGGCAAATGCACGCAGGGCCGAACGGACGTGGAGAAAATCTGGCCCAACCGTTCACGTTCAAATATTTAAGGACCAGCACAATCGCTACCGGAAAGCACTTGATTGCCTTTTCCAGCATTCTGGCTGATACCCTGTGACAAGCCCAAAATCCTGTACTCGATTATTAATCGGCCCTTTCATCCAGTTACTCACACTTACCTTTCTTCACTAATAAAGATCAGGTCGATCAGTTGATTCAGTTTATCTCAGAAAAAAAACGAAGCCCACCGCATTCTTATCCAGCCTCAAACTCCAACGAATACATCAATAAATGTTCCTCCACCTACCTTGATCTCAAAACTGCTGGTATTTTCCGAGTTAATGGTATCCGATGTCTCTTCATTAGTTACCAGATCCTGACCCACAAACCTCTCCTGAACGCCTTCCCATCCAAAATAATCTGGGTAAATCCCTTTGCAGCTCCGTCACTAATCTCTTCAATAACTAACGTCGCTCCAGCATTTTTCTCTCACTATTCAAATGTGCTGCGGTTACCCCTTATGCTCAAAAAACCTCGCCTCGATTGCAACATCCCTAATAATTATTGCCGCATCTCAAATTTACAATTCCTGTCTAAGGTTTTTGAATGTGCAGGAGCGATGCAACTTCAGAAACAAGCCCTCAACAAATACAATATGATTTCAGATTCGGCCATAATAATGAAACTGCTCTGGTAAAAGTAGTTAATGTCCTACTCGTCACTGCTGATGAAGGCTTGACAAGTATTCTTGTCTTCCTAGATCTTAGCGCTGCCTTTGATACCGTTTACTATCCTACCTTACATGAGTGACTGGAGAATATAGGGGTCTCTGGATATGCCCTGCATTGGCTGAGCTCCTACCTTTTCGACCGGAAAGAGTTCATGAGCCTCAGAGGATGTATCTCAAAAATCTATCCTGTTTTGTCTGGAGTTCCTCAGAGTTCAGTTCTCGGCCCGCTCCTCATCAGGATCTACATTCAACCACTTGGCCATATCCTGTGCAGCCTCAATCTCAGCTCATCTCATCTCATTATCTGAAACCGCTTAATCCTATACAGGGTCACGGTGAGCCGGAGCCTATCCCGGAAACACAGGGCGTAAGGCAGGAATACACCNAACTCCACACAGAAAGGCACCCGAGCCGAGAGATTCGAACCCGGGACCTTCTTGCTGTGAGGCGTCAGCGCTAACCACTGGGCCACCGCGCCGCCCTCAATCTCAGCTACCATTGCTATACCGATGACATCCAAATCTATATCCATGCAAAGCCATCCATCAATGCGTCTGGAATTTGCAAGTTTTCTGCACTGTTAACTGTGAAGGCCTGGCTCAGTTCAAATTTCCTAAAACTAAATTGCGACAAAACAGAAGTTTTATGTGTCGAAACTCCTCACCAATTGTCCAATACTAAACCTATCCAATTGATGCTTGACGACCAGACCACTGAAGTTGTTAAGGCAGTCGGATTTTAGGTGTGACTCTTGATTCCTTACTCACCTTCGAGACACACATCAACAAGGTGATGAAGGTAGCCTATTTCCATCTCAGAAATATAGCCAGACTCTGTAACATCCTGTCACCTGTTGATGCTGAGAAGCTAATACACATCTTCATCTTCTCGCGAACCGATCATTGCAATGCACTGCTCCCTGGAACCTCTGTCTACCTGATCAAACTTCTCCAACGTGCGCAGAATGCGGCTGCTCGAGTCCTCACTCGCACACCCATCCACGATCACATATCCCCAGTACTGAAATCTCTCTACTGGGTACCTGTTAATACAGGAATTAATTCAATATCCTTCTCACCTACAAGGCTCTCACTGGCGCTGCTTCGACATACATCTGTAACCTTCTTCAAGCACCCTCCTCAACACAACGGGGTCCTTCTATACGGGCATTATATGCTTACATTATCATTGCAGGGCGGCGCGGTGGCGCAGTGGTTAGCGCTGACGCCTCACAGCAAGAAGGTCCCGGGTTCGAGTCCCTCGGCTCCGGTGCCTTTCTGTGTGGAGTTTGCANATATAGGATTAAGCGGTTTCAGATAATGAGATGAGATGAGATTATCATTGCAATGCACTACTCCTTGGCATCCATGATAATCGACCTGCACCTGCTCGAGAACATTTATTGCTTCCTTGTTTGTTAAAGAATACTTATTTGAATCGCTTATTTTACGTCCGATAATTTATTGCTATTATTTGACTCTCAGTCGAACTGTCCTGATGTTGTTGACGTACCGTTCTCTGCACAGCTCGGATTTGTAGTACTCCCCCCCCCCCCAAAAAAAATAAAAATAAAAGAACGTTATTGTTGTTGATTTGTCGTTCATATGTCGTTGTTTTTACAGACATTCCGTTCTCTCCACGGCTCTATGCAGCGCTTCGTGACCCTCGAGTGAAAAGCGCTCTAGAAGTGCAATTACTATTGTGACTATAAATTATACACCTATCCGTACTATGTAATATAAATTCACATTCCCATATACACTAGGTAAAATAAACTTTCTCACTTATCTATACTAAGCAATACAAACTCATACATCAACTATGAAAATTATTTCGATCGAGAAAGCTCCACTTAATCATTATCGTGCTACAGTATAGAGGTTACAGCCCAAGTAATAACTATGGTGCCCGTCGCAAACCAGGACCTCAGCAACAAGCGGTGAACGTGCAATCTCTGAGACTCCCTCGCCACAGCTGCTCTATCGGGATAGCCGTGTCGAGTGTTCCTATCCTCTCCTTCGCGACGTTTCGCCTCTCCACGTTGGAGGAAACACCAGTCTCATCTCATCGCATTATCAGAAACCGCTTAGTCCTGTACAGGGTCGCGGTGAGCCGGAGCCTTTCCCGGCAGACACAGGGCGCAAGGCATGGATATACCCACGATGGGACGCCAGTCTATCACCGGGCACTGAGGGAAATTTAGTCTGCAAGCCAATTAACTTATGCAGCGGCATGTTTTTTGGACTGTGGGAGGAAACCGGAGTGCCCGGCGAAAACCCACGCGGACACGGGGAGAGCATGCAAACTCCACACAGAAAGGCACTCGAGCCGAGAGATTCGAACCCAGGACCTTCTTGCTGTGAGGCGACAGCGCTAACCACTGGGCCACTGTTCGTGCCATCTCTTTTCAGCGTCACTCCACAACAACCCTCGGAAAGTCAATGCCTACTTTGTCCACTGCCTTGCACGAGCCAGGTCTAACTGCGTACGATTTCACTAAAGTTTTTGCAGCAATGATGACTGCGCAGTTGCAGAAGTGGACGGAATTCCCACCGCTAACGATGCGGAGCCTGCTGCTAATGATGATGACGGACGCTTGTATTCTGCCCGCATGCACAATTGTCACAACACGCACAACACGCACGCAGTCCCTACCTCGCGTGTGTGGCAGAGGCGCGCTCTCGCGCGCTAATTGGCCCACTGGCACGCACGCCACTCCGTCTGTTGTAAATCACACAGGGCACAACACGACGCGGCTGATCACGCGCCCATGCAGGTACGAAGCCACAAGTCCCCTATGTAGACTGCATAGGCTGTTGGGGCAAGTGCTGTTTGCGAGCACCTATGAAGGCCGGCACGCGTCAGTAGTGACGCGAGCCGTCACTAATTATTTGGCGACGCGCGCGCGCACACACACAGAAGCATAGACACTGATGCACACACAATCATTCTAGTCAAACAGAATGACTTTATGTGTTTTTGAAAATTAATTGTTTCAGAAGCACTGTGTAGTAATTTAAGCCAATTTATCACCGAACATTCTTGCTCAATGCTCTTATAATGTGCACGTTTTTGTCTGGGGATGCTGTATTGTAATGACACGGGTTCAATTCCTGACTACAAATTATACATGAGCAGTGATTTATATTCGAACCTGGCGTGTCTCATGTAGGTCAGCTTAGCCCGAGCCGATTACTTGGTGTGCTCTTGTGAAGACCCGTTTGTGCCAATCTGCCCTTGATCGTCCCGCAATGGCCCTAGAGGCACGTGCAGCAGAAGTGAATTCAGTTTGTTGATGAAGCTTCCAGGAAGAAAAAAACGGCGAAAATTAGATCCCGAAGAAGACTAGTTCCTGTCTAGAAGGTGGGAGAAACGTCGGCCATCGAGCCCAAGAATGCGTGGTGGAACCCAAAGAAATATCGCAGAAAGCTATTCCTGCATGTGGCAGCAACGCAACACATCTTTAGAAAAGACCAGTACTCTATTTGAGCTACGGGGATCAAAAACTGGCAAGTGCAACTCAGTCGGTCAGTTGTTGCTTATTCCGAAAGGAACAGTTGAGCTATGTAGCTCTTTCAACAGTTGTCCAGCGTTTACGGTTTCTGGCAATTATACAAGTGTTAAGATCTTTAGACACCCAAACAGACACCTTTCGCAAAGTGTCAAGTTTAAAAAAAACACATACTTGTGCAAAGATATTCAAACAATGATTTGACAATGTATACATTGTCTCTGAAACTGATTGGCCTACACCAGAGAATGCTTTCTTTTGAGTCCAGTCTCAGTGCTAGCCACGTGTGGCCAAAAAGCAATCGGCTCAGGACAAAAAAAATATCAATACATTACTAGCTCGGGACAAGCTGTTTATTCTATGGGGACTTTTTGCCGTTAAAAACGTGTAATAAACAGGAGAGGTTTTACCATTTCTGGCAATTATATAGGTGTATCAATCAGGTGATATGTATCACCTAATATAATTGCATATTTTGCCACAAGTATGTGTTTTTTTGCAAACTTAACACGTTGTAAAAGGTGTCCATTTGGTGTCATAAGATATTAATACCTGTATAATTGCCAGAAAAGGTGAAACCTCTTCTCATTGTGAGCCGTTTAAGCACGCTTGACGTGAAATGGAACAAGTTCCCATTAAGACTCCACACCGGCCCCAATGCATTCCTCATAACGAGACAACCAGGCATTATTCACTGCTGCGACTTGATACAGTGTGGGCCATGAGTCAAATACAGTAGTATTGTTATATTTAAATCAGTAAAATGCAGCAGCCAGATGGCTCAGGTATAGGAGAAACAGATCCATTGATCTGCTACTGGTGAGATTTATGATGTGGTTCGAATCCACATCTCAGCCACTTGGGATCACACCTGTGCTTCTGAGAACGGTGAGGTGAACGTCTCAGCCAAGTGAGAAACCATTTATCATCGAATCGATCAATGAATTCAAATACTTTCTGCGTTTCAATCAGCGTAAACTTGCGCATATAAAATGTGATTAATTATGCGATGCAAATGTTAATCTAATTTTAATACCGTGATATAGCAAACATAACCTCTGAGAAGAGCAGCTACACAATTTGTAAGTCTAATTGTGCCCCACAGCATAACGAATCATCACGCCTGCCAGTCACCAACAAAATGAACACAGATGATCATCACAATGCGCTATACTTATGGATTTAATTTGAGTATTTCAACTCTCGGCATTAAGGCCTGAATAAATACTCTGCAACGAAAATAAACTGTGAGATTGTTGTCTAGTGCAATATGTTTTTGAAAGGGACTGTACAAGTACTCGTAAGAGGAATTATCCATTGTGATTGATACACGGTGGTGCACTGCCTACTGTTGAGGATTCAAAAATGTAATTATATATTTCTCATGACACGGAAATACCTGTATAACTGAAAGAAATTATTTCAAATAAGACTGCCTATCGATCCTGGTGGATAAGATGAGACGAGATGATTGGGTACCTGGACTGAAAATTAATCAAGTGCGGATATGACTTCATTGTGATTGTCACGGAACTCGTGCCGACTGTGGGCAATGTGAGCATGAAGGCAAGAGACGCGTGGAATGGACCGTGCATAGCATGCATGGGGGAGGCAAGGTCTGTGAGAATGCATCGTGAGGCAGGGCAGGTAAAGTTTCCAGACAGTGTGGTTTATGGGTAACACACGACACCCCACCCTAATGAGGGCTAGAGTCATAGAATATGAAAGAAGGAAAGGCATTCGGGGAGACGGCGCGGGGAGAAGAAGAAGAGCCGATTGATCTATAGTCACGTGGCGACTTTTGGCTGGCACGTAAAGTGGGACTAGCATAGTCCGAGTAGGGGAAAAAAAAACATAGTCCAGCCATCAATAGGATAGGCATGAGGCGAGGGGAGGGGGCTATATGATCCTGTGCAGCCATGATATGTTAATTAGTCCATTAACCGCAGTGGAAGGCGAGGAGATATGCCACGTGGCGAACACGCACAGAGGCAGGTGCCATATGGATCTCTCGGGCACAACAACTTCAGGCGGACGACTGGAGCCTCCTCGGCTGGTATGCCGTGCCAGCTTGACTCGAAAGCTGTATTGGAGATCGACACAACCTGTCCCATCGTCCCAGTGGTAGGCGGTCACAGGGCCGACTTGTCTACCACCGGAAGCCACAGGCCGCCGCCGCCGCCACACGTTGTGCCATACCGTGGCTCAGCTCCGGTCAGCACAGCACAGAGGATGCACCGCAAAATCAACCCGATCCCACCATGAGCCCCAGCTAACACCACTGCCGCACTTTGCCGTGCACCAGGGCTGAGCCCAATGCGAGCGAAGACGGAGCTGATCGCTCTCCGGCAAGGGTAGAGGAACCTGCATGGACTGCGGCCACGGGACCCACATGGCCACTGTTCGAGATGGCATGGCGGGCTCACCATCAGCCATCCCCAGCTTGCTGTGTGCGAAGCACGGTGACGTGGGCGGGCAACTCTATGGACTGACAATCTCATACCAAAAGCGACGAACGTGTTCACCTTTCCACAGCAATAGGGGACCTATGGAGAGTGTAACCATGCTATGACATATCTTACATGAGGCTTACACACGGTTAACCGCTGCACAGGGGCAGGTAGATATACCCCCAGCCTGCAGACTTAGCACCTGCACGGTACACCTGGGAGATTGGACGTACTCACAGGGGTTGCTGGTGATTATCTATAATTGTGCCTGTATGGTGATTGCGAGTGAGAGATGATGGAATCATTGAGTGGGAGTGAGAGTTAAAGAACCTAGTTTCCTCTAAGGAGATCCAAGGGACCAAGAGAGTATAGTTAAGATTACAGAAAATATTTTCCCTGCGAAGGGATTCAGAGTATACTGCAATTAAATAAGGAATATTTTTTCACATGGCGAGGCTCAGACTGCCATTCAGTTAGAGAGTAAATTTCCCCGTGGAGGGATTCAGAGTTTGTTGCATAGTGTTGGCTGGGAGCTGAAGGGAGGGCGGGGCAGCCTCAGCACAGGGCGGAAAAAATCACTTGCTTGGGAGTGTCAAGGGGACATGGGTATATACCATCTCTGTGAAACCAAGATGGGTCCAATGTTACTTCGTGGAATATAAATTCGGGTTATAATTGTGTCGATATATAGAGATAAAATATATAATTATTGTTATTGCTTAAATCGAGAGAGTGGTTACATAAATATAGAAAAAAAGAATTGCTGTTGACTATATTTAAAGAGAGAATAACTGTGGTTGGGCAATACAGTGATTTCATGCCAGTTAATCCATACATAGGGAAGGAATAATAATTGTGACATTGTTACAAAATAACGTTCCCTTCAAATTGATTTTACATCGAAGTTAGTGGACTACAGTGTTATAGGGTAATGCCGTTAGTTGTTATACATACATACATGTAGGACCTGATTGTACTTTTGATATATAACTGGGGCATGACATCATGCAATGAACGGCACACTCGTTTGCTAAATATTGTAGGAGATCATTCATTGTTCGAGGTTAGGGAAGTATTGGTATTGGTTAATAAACACGGCTGTAGCCAACTAGTACCAAATAGGTACGGGTTGCCTGATAATGCTGATTTCAATTATCAACGAAACGTAGTATTTCATTTATAAATGCTGTGAGATTGCTCTTCAACACACCGAGATAGTGAAGAATTGGCACGTTTTTTAAACGTTGACATACTTTACTGATTGGCTGTTGTCTTGTGGTGGAGGGATCATGACAAACATTTTTTTACGTGACCTAACTCAAAAAATTTAATCTATTGATAACATTGGTCACGAAAGCCTTCAAATTAAAACATGGCTATTGTTGAAGCTTTGGTCTGCCGTGTGAGTTCCGGGCCTTCACACGCTCCACCCCCACCCCACACTAAGAACCTGTAAGGAATGCATGGCGGTCCAGCTCACCCTCATTGGGACACCTGGTTAATAATCCACTTACCCGCGCACAGGTGGATAATTGGCCACTCACCTGTGCACGGGTTCCCAATCAGGGCAGTTGCGCCACCTATATAAACCTGCTCCCGCTCTGGTAGCGGGGCCGGATCATTTTCCCTCTTTGCTCGCCACCGCCACCTCGCTTCCGCGACTTCTCTATACCGCCGCCGCCACTTCTGTCTATGGCCGCCGCCGCCGCCACTTCTGTCTATGGCCACCGCCGCCGCCGCCTCGTCCGCCGCCGCCGCCTCGTCCGCGTACCACGTCCCGCGCCGCGTTTCCTTTCCGTCCGTGTATTTCGTTATCGTCGCGTTATTATTTGTCCAGGTACTGCCGCCCCGCCATCGCCCGGCCGCGTACTGGTCTGCGTACTGTTCGCCCGCGTACTGTTGTCGCGCTGTCATCTGTCTGCGCACTGCCGTCGCGTAGCGTCAGTAATACAGAGAGAGTTTGTACCACTGTGGTCGCCTGTCTCCTACTGTCGACGCCGCACAAGCGGGTCCCCCCCCTTACGTCGCGTTGCCGAGTCCTAACAGAACCTAACCCCCGTGACAGGGGAGCGTCGCAGCTGAGGATCCCTGTCATCACGACCCTTGCAGTGAGTGCCCTTCATGACCATTTCCACGGCCAAGCACGTTGCCTTGCACGATACCCTCTGTTGTGACAATGATGAGTAAGCTACTATGAGCATCATTCTGCACCGATCCATGTGCCACACGGATTTGAGACATCATATTTTGTCCCTTCATTCCATTTCCAAAAACCTCATTAGTGAAATTTGACATGTTGACCGATTTTTACATAGATGCAAACAGACGTAAAATACAAATATCCTGGACAAAAACAATGACAAAACCAATTGTTAACCCAGTTTAGTATGTTCAAAAGTTAACTGGATGAAATTACATGATAATGTTTGAATAAAAGTCGTCTACAGGTAATAATACAAGTCTCACTTCAACGATGCTTAACATCTTTCATGAAAAAGCACGGTTTTCTATCTGCGCTCATGAAAAGGGGCTCGTTAACAGACTGCACACCTTGTTCGTTCTCAGAATTCCCGACAACTACAAGTGACCCCCAGTGCCCCAGTCTTAATTAAACACAATGTATTCGCGATTTTTCACCTGCCAGACAAACAGGGAGAGGGCATCCTAGTCCACGGTGAGATTACGAAAGTAACTGGTTTATGGGATGTGTTGCCTCATACCCACGTTACGATTGTTGAGCTTGTGAAAACATGAATTGTAAATGCTGGTTTTCGTTTAATAGGCATTCGTGCAGCGTGCGTCTGTGCATGTCAGAGATAGCGCAGTGGCTCATGGACTGGGCCACAAGCCCATGCATCTGGGATCAATTCCAGACCACAGCTGACATCACCGGTGAGTCATGACTGAACTAATCCTGGATCGCCTCTACGTCGGCTCAGTGGTAAATACGCAAGTATGCGACGCGGTGTATGGACACCAGCACTAGCCACGTCGCCACATCTCAAAACATGATCCTCTATATAGAATAGTGGAATTGTTTGTATGTGTGGAGGTCCGCGCTCAGGGTACTGGTTTCAAATAATTCATAAGCGCACATCTTAACTGCACGGCACGAAGGCTTGCGTGGGTGTTACATCAGCTTTACTTCTCACTTATTGATTACGCTTCTGAAACTTGACAGCAGCCGGCGAAATCCCTTTAAAGACTTCAGAACGAAATCTAGGTCAACGCGGTCTTGTCAACAGAACGTTGTCAGCAAAAGACTCCAGAAGAACAACAAACGAGTGGCATGTTTGCGTAACGTCGAGGGGTGTCCATTGTTTCTGGTGCAATCCTGTGGTTTTCGCTAGGTGGACACGCTGCTGCTGCCGAGCTTAATTGTCCTGCTGAGTAAATTGCCCCCAGTCCACTGCGATGTACTGGCGTCACATCCCGAGTATTGCTCCGCCTTGCGCCCTCTGTCTGTTGGGATAGGCTCGCCCTCCCCCCCGCTCGCCATGTGAGCAGAAGCACGGGCACCTTCGCACACGACCGGCAGTATTCCCTTCAGGGGATCCTTGAGAAAACAACACACCATCCCTCGCCGCGTTAGCGTATTTCAAGATTGTAAATACAGAGGACATTGGCGCCTGCGCAACTCGTGAAAGAGCCCAAAAATGTTGTGCCATCCAAGGTATGGTGCAATTGTTGATGCCGTTATGTCGTGCAGGTTGTTGTTGTTGTTGAGATGCCGTTCTCTCCACAGATCTTTGCAGCGCTTTTTGACCCTCGGGTGAAAAGCGCTCTAGAAGTGAAATTATTAT
>JAZEWT010000002.1:28956231-28970014 GCA_036362905.1 Mordacia mordax | reverse complement strand
TCCCCCTCTTCTCCTCTTCGCCTTTACCCCAGGAACGCTGTAACCCCCCCCCCCCTTATTAAAAATGAAGAGCATGTTCAGAAAGGAGAATAAGAATCAAACATCAGTGACCAGCAACAAAACCCTTTGATTGCGCAACAAAATGTCGAAACTTTCGGGAGAATTCTGCTTTTGGGATCTTTGGCCATTTCCAATAAATTAACATTGCAGCTTGATGTGGGAGAAAACTAGAGCACCCGGGAAAATACCCACGTATGCAAGGGGACAGCACTCAAAGCTGTACGCAATCAATTACAGAGATGGATCGCACTCCTAGGGTTACCTGTGAACTAAACACTCGTCGCCGCAGAGCAATCTTCAAGAAACCTCGAAGCGCAAACCTACAGCACGTGGACTGCACCGCTGCCCGCCCAGTCAAACGCCAGCTCGACTCAACCGTCTTGCCGTTAGAGATCCGCGGGATGGGCACAGTGTCTGGTCTACGTCTGGACAATGAGTCTCTGCTTATGTGGGCAATGGCAGGTTCATGGCGAGACAATTATAAATGATCTCCGAGGGACGACCGCCCAACACGTTTAAACCTGGACAATGAGAGTTTACATCGACAACAGCAACCGGGGCATTGTTGAGGTCGAAAATAGGCGGCTCCTGCACCACGTGAACAAGTCACATGGTTGCCGGAAGCCGATGGAGCGACTCCCAGCAGGATGCACGGCAGAGCAACGCGCCCATTGGCTCTTCTGCTGATGGTTGAGGTTTTACGTAAAATAAAATCAAACAATCCTGATGATTGCTTTAAAAAGCTGCTCTCTCGGTACAGCTGTGTCGATCGCTCCCTCTCCCTCCATCGCGACGTCGCCATTAGTAGAGAGGGAGCGATCGACGCAAGAGAGCATCTTTTCGAAACAATCATCATGCATCAAGCCGTGAAAACCTATATAATTACAAAAACAGCCCTGCAAATTGTAGCACACATTCACTTTTCTCCCCTCTTTCACTTCTCATTGCCATCATCCCTCATGGTCAATCCACTGCTAGATGAACGCCTCTCCAAAGCTGCCACCCGTCTCTCGCACCACCCACCCCACCAAGATTGATTACTCGACGTCGTACCAGCACACGAGAAAATGACTCTCACTTCATCCAATTACACTCGCACCACCACGGACATCTATGAGCAGATTGGCAGCGCTGGTGCTGTAGAGGCGTGTGGGGAGGGGGAGGGGGCACAACCCTCCCACTCCCAGTTTCAAGTCAAGTTTATTTCGTTTAAAAATACCGAGGAGACATAATGTACTGGGCTCATACTCATCACCACTGCGCCCAGCACGGTGCTTAAAATCAGAGAGGTGGTGTCTGCCCCAACACGAGCTACACGATGCTAACAACGCACTCGCGCGCTCTCTCACCGTCATGCGGCTGCTCCTACATGCGCGCTGATCCAGGGCCACACCGCCACCAATTCCGCGTCTCCATCTCTTGCATCTCTCACGCCTCGTTCTCGGGAATCATCTTGAAATCGCGGGCCGGTTCTGAAAGGCAGCGTCGTGTCGGCTTCTTCGAGACAACGAGTCTCCCTCGCACCCAGTCAGGCGTTGCGTGCTGGCCGGCTCGTAGCTAGAGGTGCCACCTGTGCGGGACCGTCGGGAAATGTGCGTCTGTGTTTAATATTAGCTTGTTAGATGTTTATTATTACAGCGGCAAAAAGAACCCAGCGAGCTTGCAAAGATGCAAGCTCTGGATGAGCTATTCCTGCGATATCGTTTGGACCTTACAAACACAGGAATCGACTGGCGCGGAGACCTGAGTGAACTGTGTCAAACTGTAATTGCAACGAAGCGCGCAGTTTGGATTATAGAACTCGGCTGACTGAGAAACGTGTCTGGGTTCCGTCCACAGTGGAACAAACGGAATTCGGGCTACTGCCAGGTCGCTGGTGAGCATTGTCCCGTGATTCCTTATTTACCAGCTGCGCACCGCGGCCCAATTACATCTAACGTTTGTGCGGCACGCTTCATTTATCTGTAAATTGGAAAATCCTGCGCACGCAATCCAGACTAAATAAGTCTCACGCGCACGTCAACTCTCGGTTGCTAAAGCGAAATCACACACAGTCGGATTTCCATTCAATTTTCTATTTAGCGTCAATGAAACAAATTCGCAAAACATGCCACACGTTTTATTATACATCTTATCAAGGCCCCCGATTTTGAGCCCGGTTCAACCGGTTTCCATTTTGTGAAGGAATTCCACGTGCTTTTCCTCTTGCAGCGTGATGGTGTCTCCCAGGCTACACGGGAGATCTTTGTCTTGGCTTTGTATTCGTATTTTACCCAACTTTGCGTATGCGCCTGTGGGTGAGAATGACTAAGAACACAACACCGTCTTTATCGGACAATGCCACGTGCAGACCATTTAAAGTCACGAAAGCACACACACACACGCAACACAACGTTTGTACGTTAATCTCATCTCATTGTCAGAAACCGCTTAATCCTGTAGAGGGTCGTGGTGAACCGGAGCCTATCCCGACAGACACAAGGCGCAGCAGGGATATACCCACGATGGCACGCCAGTTCATCATGCGGGTAATTTAGTCCGCAAGCCAATTAACCTATGCAGCAGCATGTGGGAGGAAACCGGAGTGCCCGGCGAAAACCCACGCGAGCACGGGGAGAACATGCAAACTCCACACAGAAAGGCACTCGAGCCAAGATTCGATTTCAGGATCTTCTTGCCGTTTGTAAGTTAAATTATTCGAAAGCCTGAAATGGCATCAACATGGGAGGCGAAACGATTGAAAGGAGAAAGAAAACTCGACACGGCTACTCCAAAAGAACAGACATCGAGCCGTGACAAACATGCAAGCACCGCGACATGGCTATGATGCGATCAGCTTCAAGCCGAGAGAACAGCCTACAGCTAATTGACGAGATCCTCTGCAGAGTTGTCACATGACACCAGCCAATGGGGGCACTAAAACAATTTGGAACGTCACACTGCCGCATTATATTATAGTTTATTTGTGCACTCTTGCGTGTTACTCTTTACTTTATTATTAATTAATATTTAGCAGACAATTATGATTAAAAATTCATCTTTGCATTACATGTTGCTATGCGTTTGTTTATTTATACTTTCATTTTATATGTTGAGCGGCACGGTGGCCCAGTGGGTAGCGCTGTCGCATCACAGTAAGAATGTCCCGGGTTAGAATCTCGGCTCGGGTGCCGACAACATCGGTCTAGATAGACTGTCCAGACAGACAGATGTTGACTGTTACATTAGAAATACCCAATTAGCTTATAAGCTGAAGACGTGGGATTCCTGCGACCAAGCAAACGCCCGGACTGATGATGTAGGCGATAGCGCTTACCATTATTCATGCTCCGCAGAACTCTCCACTCATGTCAATCATTAACAGCTCATTTAAAATCCCAACTCTCAACAAGAGTCGTGATCGGCTCAGTGAAATCTCATGATTACCATCTGGAGTGTCTCTCTGGGGCGGCACGGTGGCCCCAGTGGGTAGCGCTGTCGCCTCACAGCAAGAATTCCCGGGTTCGAATCTCGGCTCGGGTGGCGTTATGTGTGGAGTTTGCATGTTCTCCCCGTGTCCGCGTGGGTTTTCACCGGGCACTCCGGTTTCCTCCCACAGTACAAAAAGACATGCTGCTGCATAGGTTAATTGGCTTGCAGACTAAATTGCCCGCAGTGCCCGGTGATGGACTGGCGTCCCATCGTGGGTATATCCCTTCCTTGCGCCCTGTGTCTGCCAGGATAGGCTCCGGCTCACCGCGACCCTGTACAGGACTTAGCGGTTTCTGACAATGAGATGAGGTTTTATATGTTGTTGCGATGGGCAGTTGGAACGTTTGTTGTACCGCAGAGATCCCGCATGTAAAGCTTTCAAACTCACTGGGTCCTTTCTGCCGTAATACTCAACATCATTCTTGAAGAAACAGGTGGCGTGAAACTTCGGACGCCATGTCGAGCAACGTGCGGCAAAGTCCAAAAATGCAATCAGACTCACCTAGCACGTGGCCACGATTCCCATCACCAGCCGTGAGCTCGTTGTGGAAATTCCACGTTACCATAACGGAGCCAAACCTTCGAGAGCAGAACCACTGTCAACTTCCCACGAATCGGCGCCCACTTTATCAACGCTAGAATTGATGATGGCGACGAGAATGCAACCGTGACGATCAGAACCGAGTACACTACCCTCGCGACCAGCATTGTGAGACATTGCCTGTGATACCCTCGTGGTGTTTGACCCGCCCGGGTCAAAGGACAAACACCAGCCCTTAATGCATTCCGCGTGTTAATCAATGGAAAGGGCAGTTAGGCTTCCCCGGGGTCCCGTGTCGAGTGTGACCTTAAAAGGTGACGGCCACTTTGTTGATAACTCCACCGATGATTCATGCTGCAGGAAGAACTAAATGTAATTGCTCGACACATCACACACTGCGTGTGCACACATCAACTAGCCAGTCATCACAACCAGCAGCTTCCTCTTACAACAGATATAAACACAATAATAATTGCACTTCTTGAGCACTTTTCACCCGTGGGTCACAAAGCGCTGCACAGAGCTGTGGAGAGGATGGCATGTCAGCAACAACGACGACATATGAACGACAAATCAACAACAATAACGGGTTTTTCTAAATATATTTCACATATTTTACATAAAATATAAGATAGTCCTGATGTTTCATGCACTGGACCTCGAAAACAGACAAGGGTTGTTATAATGCGTGTGACATTGCTTGTTGCAATCCAGGTACTCCGGTTTCCTCGCACAGTTCAAAGACTAGCTATGTAGGTTAATTGGCCTGCTGATTAAATTACTCCCGGTACCCTGCGATGGACTGGCGTCAGATCCTGGATATAGCCCTGCCTTAGGCCTGTGCCTGCCAGAATGGCCTACAGGTCACCGCGATGCTGTACAGGGTTAAGCGTGGACTGATAGTGAATGAACGTTGGTTACAAAGATACGTCTTGAGACATGGTGCATGCAAAGAACGATACGCATTTCAGCGACACATTGCGTTTGTTTAACACATGCTCCTTGAACCACGAAGAAACGTTTATCGTATGTTTATTCTAAAACATCATGGAGTTGGCGAGCAGTAGCGGGATGCCTGGAGCATTTTTTTTTAATCTACAAATGTACAGAGACAATCGGTAACAACAACAACAACAACTCTGGATGGAATACTAAATTATTACGAACACAACTATGAACAAGTGTACTGTTCTCTGCCAAACATGATTTGGCGCTACAGGGCATTTGAAGAGGGCTTTGTCCAAAAAAAAAGACTAAACCATGCTGATTAGGCTCAGAAATGACAAAACACTGCTCTGAGATTTAGCTGCTTTAACAGATTCTACTGTAATAATAATAATTACACTTCTCGAGCGTTTTTCACCCAGGGGTCACAAAGCGCTGCACAGGGCTGTGGAGAGAATGGCATGTCAGCAACAACGACAGATGAACGGCAAATCAACAACAATAACATTTTTTTTGTTTTTTGTTACAAATATGAACTGTGGAGAGAATGGAATGTTAACAACGACATCAGAGTAGTTCTACTACAGAAAATATGTTCGGATTGATTGACAGACCGCAATGTGAATGGAACCATGAGAATTGCTTTCCAAAGCTGTTCTTTCGGGATCGCTGTGTTGAGCGCTCCCTCTCTTCTCTGGAGTTCGGAGACGTTATAGCACTATGGCAATAGAATGAATGCTTCCCATGCTAATTAATGGATTTGCCTGTGTATTAGACATTTCTGTTGGGCACTAATTGCCTCGTATTAGAGTGACGGCCTGTCACTGCACATTAACTCGGTTCTGCCAAACACACACAGCAGACACAATAAACTCACACACATATGATTTTCATTTGTGTCTGAGACTTGAGCCCAGAAAGCCATAGGGTTTCATTTTATTTCACTGATGAAGCTGACACCGTATTATATATGTGTTCGCTAATGGATTCGATTGCGTTTCTATTCAAATAGACACTCCCTATCGAAAAACAGAAGAACGACAGGGAGACCCCCCCCCCCACTCTGCAATCAACACTGTGAAAGGTATGGGTACTTTTTTACCACCTGCATAATCGCCAGATACGGTAAAACCTGTTGTAATCTTATATATGTCTCATCTCTCTCATCTCATTATCTGAAACCGCTTAATCCTATATAGGGTCACGGTGAAGCCGGAGCCTATCCCGGAAACATAGGGCGTAAGGCAGGAATACACCCGACGACGGGACGCCGGTCCATCGCCGGGCATTGCGGGACAATTTTAATCTGCGAGCCAATCAACCTATCCAGAAGCATGCTTTTGGACTGTGGGAGGAAACCGGAGTACCCGGCGAAAACCCACGCGGACACGGGGAGAGCATGCAAACTCCACACAGAAAGGCACCCGAGCTGAGAGATTCGAACCCGGGACCTTCTTGCTGTGAGGCGTCAGCGCTAACCACTGGGCCACCGCGCCGCCCTCTTATATATGTATACTGGCAAAAAAAGTACCCATAGCGTTAACAGCTCCACCTAAGCTATAAAGCACTGACACTGTATTGTCCTGAGCTGACTGCCATTTGGCAACGGCTGACACCGGTAAATAGGCTCAAAAGGAAGCCACTGCCTGGTGAAGGTCGGTCAGTTTGAAGGACAATGCATAGGTTATCAAAGCTACCTGTTTGCATATTTTGCCACTAGTATGTGTGGCTTTTGCAAACTGGACGCATTGTGAAATGTGTCTAGTTTGGTGTTTGGGATCTTAACACCTGCATAATCGCCAGATACGGTAAAACCTGTTGTAATCTTATATACTGTGAAAGGTGTCTATTGTTGGTGTTTTGAGATCTTAACACGACTGTATAATTGCCAGAAATGGTAAAAAAAACCTTATCTATTTGTTACACGCGCCTCATTTACAATGATTTAAACGGTAAGGGACTTCCCTGAAACTTACAGAAAATCGTCCACTAAAGGGCGCTATAGCGAGCCGCTCCAGCGGGTAAATGAGACGATCATATCACGCTGGCTAAACGCTTGGAAAGAGACATTCGTACACGCACACTTTCCAACCGTACATGAGCCGGCCAGTGACTAATTGCGGTGTTAGCGAGCCGCTAAAACTTCACGAACGGACACGGGACCAGAAACCCCTACGGCCATCACGAGCTGTGGGAAAGACTTCACCAAGCAGAGCACTGAGGTTGTCGTACTCGAACCTACAATAATAATAATTGCATTATTAGAGCGCTTTTCACCCAAGGGTCACAAAGCGCTGCACAGAGCTACGGAGGGAACGGCACGCTAACAACATTAGAACGAAAAATCATCAACAATAACATAATTTGGGTTTTTTTTTATATACACATCGCTGCAGAACAAATAAAACCTATGCTTGTAGATTTGTGCATCATGGGCTGTGTTCAGAGTGGTCCAGATGTCTTGTGACCCACAGTACATAGATTGTTTCTTCCCGGTTTGAGATTTTTTTTCCTGAACCCGTTAGCTCTTCACTATAAACCGTTCATAAATAATATACGAACTCGTATCAGTCATGTGGAAAGCGTGAGCGAGGAATATCGACATCATTATCACTACCCGCTGAGCACAATCCTGAACAGATTCGCGGGAAGGGGCAGAGCCGATCCCGGCAAATGAGTGCGCAAGGCGGAGCTATACCCAAGATGTGATGCCAGTTGATCGCAGGGCACTGGGGGCAATTGACTCAAAAATCTAATTCATGGAGGCAGCAGTGTGTCTTTAGGCGGTGGGAGGAAACCGGAGTACCCGAAGAAAACGTTAACGAATAAGGGGAGAACTCGCAAACTCCACACGGAAAGGCAACCGGAGCCGGAAGGCGAACTCGGGTCCTGGTTACTGTGAGGCAGCAGCGCTACTCACTGCGTCACCGCGCCGCCCTGCGAGGGTTATTTAAAATGGGAGTAACAAGATATCTGGACCACCCTCAACGTTTCCCGCTGATGTCCTCGGTGGCTGGATACCAGGACTTCTCAACCTTTCGCGCCGAAAGCGCCAATTGGGCCTGGTCCCCACTGACCACTAGGTGGCGCTCGCGGCCAACTGATGAGTCGCGACCAGCCTGTCGAGAAATGCTACTGTATAGCACTGCGGAAGAGTCACTCCAGCCTCGCTGTTTTGGGTACACATATTTAATGTACACATATTTCATTGTCCGGCGATGGACTGGCGTTCCGTCGTCGGGTGTATTCCTGCCTTACGCCCTGTGTTTCCGAGATAGGCTCCGACTCACCGTGACCCTATATAGGATTAAGCGGTTTCAGATAATGAGATGAGATGAGACTAAAATTGCCCCGCAGTGCCCGGCGATGGACTGGCGTCCCATCGTCGGTATATCCTTGCCTTGCGCCCTGTGTCTGCCGGGATAGGCTCCGGCTTCACCGTGACCCTGTGTAGGACTAAGCGGTTTCAGACAAGGAGATGAGATATTTTATTGTAACGGTCGCGCTGTAAGAGGTTGCTGCTCATAGGCACACGGCAACGTGTCACGGAGTTGTAAGTAACTCTGCTGAAGTGTCTCGTCTGCTTGACTAGACGTTGAAAACCGCTTAACGTCATTCGCAAGAGTGGTCCTTTGGGTGTTATTAGAGGCTGGCTTCTAATAGACCTCTTTGTTACTGGGCATCAGCGGAAGTGCCTGCGGCTTAGAATTGAACTGATGTACGTTAAGGAGTCAAAATGATGGCCACAATTTAATTAAATGTACTGCTTACAAGCAAACTAAAACCAGATATGGCTCACTGCCAGGAGACCCCATCAAACACTGGTCTGTCAGCCCATTGTCTCGAGATCCCACCAGAGATTAGTCTCATCTCATCTCATTGTCTGAAACCGCTTAGTCCTTTACAGGGTCACGGTGAAGCCGGAGCCTATCCCGGCAGACACAGGGCGCAAGGCAAGGATATACCGACGATGGGACGCCAGTCCATCGCCGGGCGCTGGGGGGCAATTTAGCCCGCGAGCCAGTCAACCTATGTAGCAGCATGCTTTTTGGACTGTGGGAGGAAACCGGAGTGCCCGGCGAAAACCCACGCGGACACGGGGAGAGCATGCAAACTCCACACAGAAATGCACCCGAGCCGAGAGATTTGAACCCGGGACCTTCTTGCTGTGAGGCGACAGCGCTAACCACTGGGCCACCGCGCTGCCCCCAGAGATTAGTCTGTAAGTCTATTGTCTAGAGATCCCACTAGAGATTAGCCTCTCAAACTATTGTTTAAATATCCATCAGAGAATGTAGCTTAGTCTAATGTCTAGAGAGCCCATCAGAGACTAGTTTATCAATTTATTGTCAAGAACCCACAAGAGACTTCTCTACCAGTCCATTGTCTAAAAAGCCCATCAGACAGTGCTCCGCAGGTCTATTGTCAGTATAGCCGGTAACTATGGTAATGATGAGTTGTACACATTCATGGTCGCACATCAATTATAGTGCTGACGTATCGGCATGGACACGCCCCCACGTACAGAGAGCCACGCTTGTTCTTGCAATACTGGTCCTGGAAGTCGGACGTTCGATAGTCGAGGTGAAACGGGTTATTTTGGAGTTAAGCGGTTCGAGTGAGATGTCTTTTATTCAGGAGGCAAAGGAATCCTTTGTATGTATTTTGATGTGAGGCATGTGGCTGTCCATGGCGGCCATCTTGGATGCATTGTTTGCGGGGAGTGCAGTTATTACGGTCGGATATTTTGTTTAGTGATGTTCGCAGGATCTGGTTGATCTGTTAAACATCATATAGTTATCCTGGCGGACATGGGCAGTGTACTGGAAAACCATTGAGGGGTGCGAAGGAGATTAATGTGGCTTTGTGTGTTGGTGCGTGACTGGTGTTTGTGAAGTTGGGGCAGGTGATGGTCGAGCGGGCGAATAAGGAGTTGTTTATATAAAAGAAGATACGCGTTGGCGTGGGTGGTGCAAGTCTGTGGTGGCAGAAGAGGCGCATCTCAGCAGACCAGCCGCACATGTGGAGCACAAGGGGGAATTCACATAAAAAAAATTACACAACGCAAAATCTTACCATCTGAATATCATCCCGTGCATTCGCGCGTGCGCACATTGTTCAGCTGGTTATCTTTGCTATTTTGTTAACCGTCGCGCTACTCTGTGTCTCTCGTACCATCACGCGGCCAAAAGTAAAAGTAGAGAGAGACGAGACGGGTGTCGTCGGTTACATCAGTCTAACGCAGTGTTGTTCGTGTATGTGCTGTCTGTTGGCAACTCCTTCCATGTGGTAACACACTCCCTTTAAACACCCCCACTCGATCGACTCCCATTCAATTCCCACACTAACGATGCAAGTTCCTCTCTGGTTTACTGCTGCAGTGAGCTGGGCGTTCGTGGCACCCAGTGTACGAGACGCTGCGTGGCATCGCCTTATCTCCGCGGTCGATATTGCTAGACAAGGCTCTTGGTTGCCTTACGAATGCAATAGCGAACGAGTGTTTCACGAAATACTCGGAGCAATTCGGAACTTTAGGCTGACCCTGCCCTGTGAGAAAACCTAATTAACAACTCAGGGAGCCAAGGCCGTGCTGTTGTAGCTTTTTGGATTTTTTATACGGTTGTAAAAATAGAATCAACTATTGTTTTGCAAACTTTTTTTTCATTTGTCCCTGAATGGTGGTGCGGTGATTGGACCCACCAAGCAGCATTAACCAGTGTGGTAAATTATGGTCAAAAGAGCCTCGTTACCAACAAAGCCTTAATCTGGCAGTGTACAGCCAGAGGGATACCATTTGAATAGCGTGTGTTCATAAACTACTACTGCCAATACGCTCAGCTCTCTATAGCCCTGCCTGGTGGACACGCGCCAGTGGCAATGGAGGAGTGTGGTGGACATTTCTGTCACCGCAGGCCTGCGCTCCATGCTCGCCGGTGAGAGACTTGTGTGAGGTGCTCAGTGCTATGAAGGCGCTGGGTTTGAGCCTCCAACAAATACCTGCCAGTGAAAAGTACGTGGCCATCTCCTTACAATACTCCTGCATCCAGGGAGCTGGGCGTAAGGATGTGGGAAAGCTCCTTAAAGTAGAGCACTGCATAGGGATGGCACTACAGGATTTCTGCAAGTGGGTGTTGTACACACACTGCGTGAAAGCACTGCACCACAGAGACCTCGAAAGCCTGCCAGACTCCAAATGGAGGGGCCACTTCTGCATGCTGGTGGAGGTTGTCCCTCAATGGAAACAGATGTACAGCTCACCCGCCACAAAACAATGCGGAGACCTGTGGTGGAGGCTGGCGCATTGCATGCAGCCCTCGGCCACGTGGGCCAACTGAATTGACCCCGGGACATCAGACGCCCTGGCGATGGACCGGCGTCCCGTCGTCGGGTGTATTCCTGCCTTACGCCCTATGTTTCCGGGATAGGCTCCGGCTTCACCGTGACCCTATATAGGATTAAGCTGTTTCAGATAATGAGATGAGATGAGACATCAGACGCCTGTGTCGACTTCGAAGAGAGAGAGGACCTCGCTCACCAGCTCCTCGGATGCCGGCGACTGCGTCCGCTGTTTCGGTTCCTGCGCGGCATCATCAGAAAACTGGGTGTGCCGTTCCACAGCAGCACCATCATGTACGGCTGTGCATCTCAAGCCGCAGATGACCAAAACAGCATCACGAACTTTGTCCTCGCTCAAGCATGGCTAGCGATGTACAAAACCTGCAAGGAGCTGCTACAGGGTGATGCAGGTGAAACCTCCGCATTAGCGATGACTAAAGGCCTCATCAAGGCACGGCTTCGCATGGAGCACACCTTTTATAAAAATGCCAGGGAGGTGGCCACTTTCCTGGAGTGCTGAGGTGGCACTCTATGCACAGACGCTCAGGGGATCCTCAGTTTCACACTTCAAATTTGTCTTCTCTTCTGCGGGCCTTTCTGCCACTCTCTATGGCAACATCATTCTCTCTCAAATTATCTGTAATTTGAATGCGTGCGTGTCATAAATTGCACTGAAGGGGATGTGGGTCACGGTTTGTGTAACGGGTTGTACATATTGCTGGCAGTGGCGTGGGTAAGCAATTCACGGGGCTGCACATTTACTATTGACGCCCTATGGGAGAGTGTCCCATAGGGAGTCAATAGTAAATGTATCATCTGCCAAACCCCTGTACACCTGTTAATTCGCTGCATGTACACACACAGGTACACGAGACGAAGATCCACCATTTGGCCTTAACAGACTCTCGGGTCAAGTGCCGTTAGCGAGCAACTATGAAGGTCGACATGGTACAAGAGGAGATGGGTGACGAGTTCCACGCTCGGCCGCCTTTGTCTGCCAAGTGGTAATGTTTACACATTGCACCAGATACTCATTTGACGCTGAGTCGACCGCGGGGAGGCCCAGGACCGTTTCAGAACATCGTCACTGTGTTCGCCGTGAGTGCGGATTCGAACCCGGGATTCGAATCCCGGGTTCGAACCCGGGTCGCTGGGTGTGTAGCCCAGCATGCTAACCGCTGGGCCACCACTCCCCATGATTACAACAATAACAACCGCCATTCACCACCTAGTAGCGGTGATGTCACCACGGCGCCTGTGCCAGGCCACATGCACCTTGGGGCCACGTGAAGTGTCGAATGCTCACTGACAGAAGGTCACGGGACAGACACAGGTATTATGGGCTGCCTGACTGAGATGACTGGCAGATGCTACACCTACGCTCCCTACTGTGCCAACTTGCTGTGTTTTAGTCGCCGGACGCTCTGCCCGTTGTTGTGAGCGTCGCTCCTCCGCCCTCTGTTGTTGGAGGGCGACTGCCTCCAACTGCTCCGTAGCGTCCTTCACGATCCTCCTCCACAGAGGTCGATCTTTACACCGCTGGTGTCCTTACACGAAAGCAAGTCCACTCAGCTCCACTCAGCTCCAAGGCCTCCTGTGCAACATCGGTTTATCTCTTCTCCTGCCCGTACCGCGCCCGTTTAGCCCCCTCTATCCGGCCAAACCTCAACTGCTTGAGCATGCTGTGGCTGGGCATGCGGGCTACATAACCCAGCCACCGCAACCTCGCCACGAATACACACGCACACACACACGCACGTGTACACAAACACACACACACACGCTCACGCACACACACGCACACAAACACGCGTACACACGTGCACGCACATACACACGTGCACACACAAACACGCGTACACACGTGCACGCACATACACACGTGCACACACAAACACGCGTACACACGTGCACGCACATACACACGCGTGCACACAAACACACGTGCACACACAAACACACGTGCACACACAAACACGCGTACACACGTGCACGCACATACACACGTGCACACACAAACACGTGCACACACAAACACGCGTACACACGTGCACGCACATACACACGAGCACACACAAACACGCGCACACGCGCACACACGCGTACACATACGCGCTTACTGTTGCTGATTATCCATTCTCATGTCGTTGTTGTTGACGTGCCGTTCTGTCCGCAGCTCTTGCAGCGCTTTGTGACCCTCGGGTGAAAAGCGTTCTATGAATGCAATTATTTTTATTATCCCCGACGCGGCCTAATGAAGGCGAGCGCCGCGTTGGCCCTCGCCTTCCCTATCCTCCGCCCCCCTACAGCCCCCGGAGCATCCCACATTCATTAAAAACTGTTCTAATTTAACTTTAATTGATGCGAAGGCCTCGCGAGGTGCGGATCGTGATATTAATCTTGTAGGGTTTGTGCGTGCGCCCCCCCCCC
>JAZEWT010000002.1:28927703-28950459 GCA_036362905.1 Mordacia mordax | reverse complement strand
AGCTACCCCAGAGCCTAACCCGGCAAACACAGGGCGCAAGGCAGGGATAGACCCCCGATGGGATGTCAGTCCATCATCGGGCACTGAGGGCAATTTAGTCTGCAAGCCAATTAACCTATGTCGCAGCATGTGTTTTGGATTGTGGGCGAAAACCGGAGTGCCCGGTGCAAACCCACGCAGGCACAGGGAAAACATGCAAACTCCACGCAGAAAAGCACCAGAGCCGAGATTCGAACCCGTGGCCTTCTTGCTGTGAGGCGACAGCGCTACCCACTAGGCCACCGTCCCGCCCCTGCGTTGAAATGAATCGTTATATGAGATATCACCAATATTGTAGGTCCTGAGAGAGAAGGTCATTACCAATTTGGGTACCTTTAATTAAGTTCAAAGCAAACGTCTCGATGTTGTTGGTTGATAATGTTTCTCAACCGTATTTAGCCCAAATCGAAATGCCACTTAGCCCTCCTACCCGAGACAGGTCTCCCAGCCTAGGAGCCGAGCCTGCCTCTGACTTGCGACATTCGCTGGGAGAGCAACGAGTCGGTTAAATTAGGAAAACATTTTAATTGTTACGTGGCGAGACAAACGGATGGAATTTTCTTTATTACTCGTAATGACCAACGCGAGTGCGTTGTAAGATGTGCAGAGAATGGTATGTGATTACTGTGCAAGCTGCGGAAGATTAATGGGAACACTGAATAAAAGAACCACGAATTTAACTCTTTTTTTCATCCTCGTTTCCTACCCCCAAATATATATATTCTTTGGCAGAAAACACTTTGTGCGGAATTATGACCCAAGTTGGAGGTTTTAACAATTGGAACTTAAAGTCTTGTGCTGGTGGACATTGACTGCGCTGTTGATGTTTAGTCGTAAACGTTACCGTACCTTTACCATATTTATCACTTCTTCTAATTTATCTATTTGATCTCCATCCGAGGAAGGGTATTTCCACAAGCATACAAATTAGTAGCATGTGCTTCAGTCTTGCTTGTTTCAGGGGAAACCTCAGTGAGTCTCAGCACTGTTTTCCTAGTTTATTCCTGAAGAGGTTGTGCTGCTTTATTCAGCAGCATGTCCAGGAGAAAACACATTTTACATATGGGCATAATTTGAAAAAGAAGTTGTCTTTATATATATGTCCAGCAACCTACTTGCAATGCTACCTACAACCAGACACGTTAACTTGTGCTGAGATTCCAAAACAAAGGGTATGCGTACACCTGCGCGGACCACATTCTGCATGTTTGCATATTCTAAATGTAATACATTATATAAGTTTAGTTCAACATCAATACCCGCTTAATTATGTACAGGGTCATGGGGGGACAGAGACTATATCGGCAGACACAGGGCTCTAGGGGGGCTATACCCAAGATGTGAAGCTAGTACATCGCAGGGCTCTTTCTTTTGGGGAGGGGGGTAATTTTCCTCAGTAGGCCAATAAACCTGGGTAGCAGTGTGTTTTTGGACAATGTGAGGAAACCGGAATACCCTGCTGTCCACGCAGACAACACGCAAACTCCACACAGAAAGGCACCCGAGCCAGAATCCGAACTAGGCGACTTCTTGCTGCAAGGCAGCAGCGCTACTCACTCCGCCACCATTCTGCTCCCAATTATAATTACCCTGTGAATATACCGCAGCCTCCATATAGTGCAGCTTGTGTGCGTGTGCGCGCGCGCGACGCGTAATCATGTGTGTAGTGGCGTCTCGTGTGATTGATAATGTGCACGTTTGTTCCACTGTGCACGCGAGTCAATTAGTGTGCATCTGTGCCAGTGTTATGTTGCAGTGTGCGTGAGTATAGAATGTCTCATCTCATCTCATTATCTGAAACCGCTTAATCCTATATAGGGTCATGGTGAGCCGGAGCCTATCCCGGAAACACAGGGCGTAAGGCATGAATACACCCGACGACGGGACGCCAGTCCATCGCCGGGCATTGCGGGACAATTTTATTCTGCAAGCCAATTTACCTATACAGCAGTGTTTTTTGGACTGTGGGAGGAAACGGGTGTGTCCGGCGAAAACCCACACGGACACGTGGAGAACATGCAAACTCCACACAGAAAGGCACTCGAGCCGAGATTCGAACCCGGGACCTTCTTGCTGTGAGGCGACAGCGCTACCCACTGGGCCACCGTGCCTCCCCAGTATAGTATGTCGGCTCCTTTATTAGCGACAGAAGCAGCACCCGCACGATTAACTGCAGTAATTTCATCCTAATGATCATCAAATCAACAAGGAAGCCCAGCCAAACATACCTGAACTGGAGAAAGAAGTTGTTGGAACTGCGTTGGTCGGGGTGCACTTGTACAACGAAATTAAAACCCACATTCGTCAATAGATGGCTATGCAGCGGTAACAATCAGTGTCTCACAGAAAGAAGGTCCTGCGAGAGGGAGTTTGGTTCCTTCAACGGGTGCCTTTCCGTGTGTAGTTTGTGAGCTCCACCTCTGTTCTGCGTGGTTCGCCGTTTTCCTCCCAGGACTAAAAATAAACTCTCATTCATTAATTGGCCGATAACATGACGGTATATAGGTCGTAGTGTGTGGAATATTGGCGTCAGCTATCCGCGTGGCTTTACTCCACCATCCGCCGTTCGCCATACCAATGCAAGTAACCTCGCACATCTGAGTCGTTTCGCTCTTCAAATGAATACCTAACAAATTAAATTAATACGTGCGCATTACAATATTGTGTGTACTGTTTTAAATAAAACACATGTGACCTTAAAATGAAGCTATGTACATACATACAGTGGCATTTCGAGCAAAGGTTCTTTAAAATATACAATCTATTGCAATGACAAAGGCACCCACGCCACCCTTATGTGAGCGTTTTTTATACGTATGTATTTGGGAAGAACTACAAGTCATTCACGGATGGATTTCAACTGCAAGGTGCGGGGTAGTGGTGGGAAGGTCGAGCAATGGGTCTATCTCCGAGCACACCTCATGCATTTTGGGTCCTTTACCGAAACGTCACCCATTCTATTATTATTCCTTATAATGTCAAAATGTCATTGAGTTCGTTGTTACTTAGCCCAAAGAAAGCAGAGTAATCAAGTCGAGTGCAGATACACCTCTTTAGACTTTATGCCGATAACTCCACGTGTCCGTAGATATTTATTTTCCGAGAGCTCAATTTTCTTTGAAAAAAACAAAAAATATTTTATCAGCACTTACAGAAATCCCCCTTAAACGGAGAGAATAATCTACGTCTTGCGGCCAATTACAGGCAAGCGAGGTGGTGACCCCACCACATTTCCTTGTACAAAGCTGACCTTAACAGATGCTTGCTCTCCGCACTTGCGGCACTCGACAAGGGACACCTCGTGTCTTGGTTAAGCAATGGGACATCAGCTCGTGGAGATGAGATTTCTTGCTGAAGCCGTGCTCGTGTAACCTGCTCTACTTAGCTCCGAGCCACGGCACCAATATAACTGACGCCACCCGTCTCGTCTCTCTTTTCTTTTTTCACTTTCGACCGCGTGATCGTACGAAACACACAGCACTAGCATGACAGTTAACCAAAATACTAGAGATGACCAGCGGAACAATGCGCACGCGCGGACGCAAGAGAGGACAGTCAGATGGTAACATTCTGCATTGTGTAATTTTTTAAATGTGAAATCCCCCTTGTGCTCCGCACGCGCCGCTGGTCTGCTGCTGTGCGCCTCTTCTGCCACCGCAGACTTGCACCACCCACGCCAACGTGCGTCTTCTTTATATAAACAACTTTATTCACTTGCTCGACCACCACCTGCATCAACTTCACGAACAACAGCCACGTGCCAACACGCAAAGCCACATTAATCTCCTTCGCACCCCTCAGCCAGTCTCCAATACACTTAGGCAGGTCCACAAGGAGGGGCATGGCTCACTGTATGTGGGGGGCGTGTTCATGCCTATACGTCAGCTCTTTAATGTATGTGCAACCATGCATATGTACAACTCAACATATCAGTAGCCATTGGCGACACTCGTGACAACATGCTGCAGCCCGGGGGGGCGGTTATTGTGCTTGAGCAAGGAAGGCACAGAGTTGTTCCAAAAACTGTTCCCTGCTTGCATAGGTTTACACTGTTGATGTCTATAAATCCGAGATAATGAATCCATTGTGCCAACAGCGTCATATCCATGACAGTTGACTGGTGAGCACTGAGAAGATGTCAAACAGGGGTCTCTAACCAAGTTGATACCAGAATTTCGAATCGTCGATATTAATTCATGATGATTGCTTCGGAAAGCTGCTCTCTCGGGACAGCCACTTTGATCGTTCTCTCTCTCCATCGCGATGTTTCGCCTCACACATTGGAGACATCCTCAGGCATCATCATGCATCGAGCCGTGAAAACCGAGATCTTAATTAACATTTAAAGGAAATATCTAACAAGAGAGTGAGGAAACCCAGAATTCTGTATGGTGCTTGAATTTAAAACTGTGGCGCCGTGAGTTGCGAATGCACGCTGTTGGAGACAGCACTCACAGGTCGTGTGCAGCACTCACAGTCTACAGCAGTCATAGACAGGGTGCAGCAAGCACAGCTATCACGTTAAGAATAGGTGAATGTTATGCATAGCGTGCAATTGTTGAGTGGGGGCTGTTAAAGCTTAAGTTTAGATCTTGTGTTGCACATAGAATCCAAAAGTGATCCCGTGTTTTTTTAAATGTTAAGACCATTAATCCAAAAAACGACATCTCAAGCTCATGCAAGTAATCTCTTTCTCACACTAGGCCATACAGAAATGTTACGCGCGATGCCATAATTAATCTTATCTCATCTCATTGTCAGAAACCGCTTAGTCCTGTACAGGGTCGCGGTGAGCCAGAGCCTATCCCGGTAGACACAAGGCGCAAAGCAGGCAAATACCCACGATGGGACGCCAGTCCATCACCGGGCACTGCGGGTAATTCAATCTGCGATCCAATTAACTTATGCAGCGGCATGTTTTTTGGATTGTGGGAGGAAAACGGCGCGACTGGCGAAAACCCAACGTGTCCGCGTGGGTTTTCGCCGAAAACCCATACGGACACCCGAGCCAAGATTCGAACCTTGCTGTGAGGCAACAGCGCTACCCACTGGACAACCGCGCCATCCGCCAGGATTAATCGTCATATAAAATTCGAACCAGAACGTTTAGTTCTCAGAGCAAATACAGGGTAGTCCAGATGTCCTGTGACCCCCATTTAATGCTATTAAGCGCAAGTCTTTTTGTATAAAAATTGGTACGGTGTCACGCAACATTTGGACTCCCATGCATACTGCTAGATAATTAAATGGCAAGCCACGTGTAACATTATAATATTTATTTGCGGTCATTAACGACCAGAGTGAGACTGCAGTTGCCACCTATTTCGATGTTTCCCGGATCACCATCCCATTGACGGAGCTGTTCTGGAAAATCTGCCGGTCTTCTCCGTTCATTAAAAGTCCCAATTACAGTCCGTTGTATAACGCTAATGAAAAATAATGCATCGCTCAAACCAATGGATTCGCGTGTGGTTCTCCACTCTCCGATTACGCTGAGAGATGAATCTCATTCCGATGACGTCCTGATTTTTGGCACCTCCAAGGAGTTAACCTGCACTAAGGCTACGAATTGGCATGTGTAGACGCAGTCTGATTTTATATTTTTTCGGGTTACGCGTGAACACGTGGTTGTGAGATATGACTGCTATCACGAGAGTTGACCGGAATCACGAAGGATCGAGTAGCTCGCTGCAGGGTTGCTTTCCCCAGGCGTAGCTGGGTACTCCACTAGGCGAGCTGAGCTGCATTGCATCCAGTCTATTAGCGGGCTGCGTGAGACACTGGGTTCCACACCTAGGGTTAATTAATGACTTGAGTGCAAACCCGGCGAGCCACTGAGCCACGTGGTCATTCGGTGTACGCACATTATGTATCTCCTTCTGTGTGATTCATATTTACAGTAACGCCAAGCTGTACCAACATAAACACAACCTGGGATTGTAGGATGTTGCAGCATCCTTTTCCTTGCTGGTCGTCAGTAAATACACGCGAATGGCACAAGTGAAACTCCGGGGCGATGTGAAGGGCGGCAGCTTTGCTGGAATGACGCAGCGAGACGCAGTTCAATTTCCCACAGGTTAATATAATTTCTCAATAAAATTTCAAATACAATTCATCCATATTTGTTTTCGGATGTCCGTGTCATCCCCTTGCATGCGTGATTATATCTCTGCGACTTGGTTTGGATTCCGCTTTCGTAACTCATTATGAACAAAAACCGACCCCCAATGCACGGCCATCAGTTCCTCGAGCTCAGTCGATCTTTTACCAGATGAACAAAGATTCAGATGCGAGTCAATATATTGCTCATTATTACCATCCATAACTTTGTTTCTGTGAGAAGCATCGCTCTGGTTTTCAAAGCCCGTCTCTCTAGAAGAATAAACCCCTCTAGCGCCTGGCATTGTTGAGCAATGCTTCTTTCGATAGACAGCACAGCACTGAAGAAATTCGATATGATTTAGGTGGCAGAGCCAAACGCAGCAGGCTGGCTCCAAGCGAGCTCCGGCAACCCGCAGAGAGACGGAGGGCCTCCTAATGCAGTCTTTATGAAGGCCATTTGTTAGGATCACGTCTATTCGATTCCGAGAAGGGTTCAGGGGTGACCTCCGAGCGACCTCGGCGTCACACAATGACACCGCGGCAACATCGCGCCTTCGTCTGAACGCAGCGGACGAGGGGGTTTTGGGCGAGGGATCAGAACGAAGGTCAGGCTTCCAGCCGTGTGCTCGGCACGAGGAATGGGCCGCGTGTGACTCTGGGGAGATCATGGCAAGGGGAAAATCATCCTCACATAGGAATTAGAGCTGATAATACCGTGCAATAAAACCACAATTAAACGGACCCCTATTTAAAGTACTTCGTAAGCAACGGACGCTGCCCGCTAACTTATCGCCATTATTTGACTTTCATTTGAACTGCTGTCATGTTGTTGTTTTAGACATGCCGTTCTCTCCACAGCTCTGTGCAGCGCTTTGTGACCTTCGGTGAAAATAGGTCTGTAAGTGCAATTATTGTTATTAATTCTGCGACAACAGTTTGCACTGGAAATAATGTAAATAATCTTCATTGTTGGGCGGCACGGTGGCCCACTGGGTAGCGCTGTCGCCTCACAGCAAGAAGGTCCCGGGTTCGAATTTCGGCTCGGGTGCTGCTTTCTGTGTGGAGTTTGCATGTTCTCGCGGTGTCCGCGTGGGTTTTCGCCGGGCACTCCGGTTTCCTCCCGCAGTCCATATAACATGCAGCTGCATAGGTTAATTGGCTTGCAGACTAAATTGCCCTCAGTGCCCGGTGATGGACTGGCGTCCCATTGTGGGTGTATCCTTGCATTGCGCCCTGTGTCTGCCGGGATAGGCTCTGGCTCACCGCACGAACCTGTACAGGACTAAACGGTTTCTGACAATAAGATGAGATCTTCATTCTTTAAGTGTTTTTTTTTTGCTCTATTAGATGAACTATTACTCTGTTTAGTGGTGTTAATAATAAATAGATTGCTATAAAGAATTGTCATTACTCTGTCTATAAAAGACCTTCATCTAAACATCCGGATTTAACGGACTTTTGGACGCACTTTCCCCCTCCATTAGTCCATTAAATCGAAATTTCACCGTGCGGATGTTGATGCGACTCAACACATAGACGATTACTTTAAGAACCGGATGCTTGACTAACTGAATAATTATAATTATTTACATTTATAAACGCCTCCTAAAAAGAGTCAAGTCGCTGTAGAGGACTTAATAGCAATGAACGCTGGCAAGCTATGTACACAAAACCGTGAACAAAAAAACACTTAAATAAACAAAGGACAACGAGGTCAGGTAATCATGATGAGTAAAATATACGAGGCAATTATGGCGGCACGGTGGCCCAGTGGGTAGCGCTGTCGCCTCACCGCAAAAAGAGCCCGGGTTCGAATCTCAGCTCGGGTGCCTTCTGTGTGGAGTTTGCATGTTCTCCCCGTGTCTGCGTGGGTTTTCGCCGGGCACTCCGATTTCCTCCCACAGTGCAAAAAAACATGCTGCTGTATAGGTTAATTGGTTTGTAAACTAAATTTCCCGCAGTGCCCGGTGATGGGCTGGCGTCCCATCGTAGGTATATCCCTACCTTGCGCCCTGTGTCTGCCGGGATAGGCTCTGGCTCACCGCGACCCTGTACAGGATTAAGTGGTTCTGACAATGAGATGAGATGAGACGAGGCAATTACAGCCGACACCTGTCCTGGATTTATCCGGGTTTGCCTACCTTTCTCAGAAGACAGCTGTCATGGTAAATGTTACTTTTCACGGTTGCATTCATTCAACGGTGCCTCCAAGTTGGAAGGCGAAACGTTGAAAAGCATCGAGAAGGAACACTCGACACGGCTATCCCGAAACAGTGGCCACGGAGAGCAATTCCCAATCATCAAGCTGTGAAACCGATGTAAATATAATATATATCATAACATACAGGAAACAGTGTCTGGTGGACTGGCGCCAGCTGACCGTCTGGCTTACTTACAACTCTCTACGATTTCATCACAGCTCTGTATCTGTTTTGGTCAATGACCAAGCGTGGCATCAGCGTGCGTTTTAAATTGAAGTATTTTTCATGAGTTTATACATCGAGGCAACAATTCCAACAAGCACAAGTCCCATGTCCTTTCAAACCTCATCTCATCTCATTGTCTGAAACCGCTTAGTCCTTTTCAGGGTCACGGTGAAGCCGGAGCATATCCCGGCAGACACAGGGTGCAAGGCAAGGATATACCGACGATGGGACGCCAGTCCATCGCCGGGCACTGCGGGGCAATTTAGCCTGCGAGCCAATTAACCTATGTAGCAGCATGCTTTTTGGACTGTGGGAGGAAACCGGAGTGCCCGGCGAAAACCCACGCAGACACGGGGAGAGCATGCAAACTCCACACAGAATGGCACCCGAGCCGAGAGATTCGAATCCGGGACCTTCTTGATGTGAGGCGACAGCGCTAACCACTGGGCCACCGCGCCGCCCTACTTTCAAACCGCTACTGTAATTGTGTGCGCTACGGTCAGACTGGCCCGGTGATTAGAAACGTGGAATTTACACGAGCACCTCAGGAGGAATCACTGACGATGAGACCTATCTCCGTTGTACTGGCGAGCAGGAATATACCACCAATTAACTTCACACTCAACGTTTGTTGGAAAACAACCGGCGCCTCTGTAGCCGCCGTGGCCTTTACAAGGTCAAGCGTTCCACCTCCGGCGGTCGGAGGATCGCGCGCGGCGTAGAATGCGCCGAACGTCCCCCAACAATTCATTGGAACGCGAGGGCCTGGACATTGCGTTCCACGCACAGATGAGATATGGAAGTTCATCGTCATAATCATCCACACCCGTTTAATCCTGTACAGGGTCGCGGGGGGTAAGAGCCTATCTCGGAAGACAGAGGGCGCATGGCAGGGCTATATCCAAAATATAACGCCAGTGCATCGCAGGGCATACTTTTATGGGCCAATTTATTCAGCGGGCCAATTTACCTGGGCAGTAGGGTGTCTTTAGACGGTGGGAGGAAACCAGAGTACCAGGCGACAACCCACGCGGACACGGGAAGAGAACGTGCAAACTCCACACAGAAAAGCACCCGAGCCGGGAACCGAACCCGGGACCTTCTTATTGTGAGACGACAGCGATACTCACTGCAAGTTTAATTTCATCATTATTTAGCAGACGCCCTTACTCAGGGCGAATTGCATCATCAAATATATGCACCTTCGGAAAGTTTACTACATATAACCTTCATAGAGGGCGGCACGGTGGCCCAGTGGGTAGCGCTGACGCCTCACAGCAAGAAAGTTCCGGGTTCTAATCTCGGCTTTCAGTGTGGAGTTTGCATGTTCTCCCCGTGTCCGCGTGTATTTTCGCCGGGCATTCCTGTTTCCTGCCACAGTCCAAAAAACATGCTGCTGCATAGGTTAATTGGCTTGCAGACTAAAATATCCCACAGTGCCCGGTAATGGACTGTCGTCCCATCGTGGGTATATCCCTGCCTTACGACCTATGTCTGCCAGGATAGGCTCCGGCTTCACCGTGACCCTATATAGGATTAAGCGGTTTCAGATAATGAGATGAGATGAGTTACATATCATTGCAAAGTGTCAAGGTATTGTTGTGAGACCTGTAAGAAATGGTTGTTCGGTTATGTCTCGAGTTGTTTCAGAAATTATGCTTTTGACTCTATGGTTATGATGTCTCTTGGAACGTGATTTGGCCTGGGTAGAAAAGCCTCCAGCCTTGGAACCCGGAAAACAGAACTGCGGTGCGACAATCGATGAGAAGTTGCTGAGCAAGGAGAGGGAGAGGGGGTGTAGGGGGAGGTTGCACAGCAGAGATAACATGAAGCTTCGAGGTGAGCACAGTGATGGGTATTAATACAGCAGTAGGTACTCAGTGAGCTTGCAAGCTCTCGCTGCGGGATTCAAATCTCGTCCCAAGACTCACTTATTCGGTAAGACTTTCAAGTCCTCTGGATAGAACTGTTAATGCGGCTCACTGTTGTCGTGCAGGAATAATGGCTCGCTGCCGACCTGCGCCTACTCGGGAACATTTATTCCTTCCTTGTTTGTTGAACAATAATTTTTTATCGCTTAATTTATGTCCTATAAATTATAGTCATTATTCGACTTTCAGCTGAACAATCCTGATGTTGGTGTTGACATGCCGTTCTTTCCACAGCTCAGAATTATAACAAAGAAAACCAAAAAAAAACTTTAATGTTGCTGATTTGCTGATCTTATGTCGTTATTGCTGCTGACATGCCGTTCTCTCCACAGCTTTGTGCAGCGCTTTGTGACCCTCGGGTGCAAGGCGCTATAGAAGTGCACTTATTTTTATGTTGCTCCCTTGAAGAGCGATGCACTTGGTACATCATCAGCAGCAGCAGCAGCAGCGGTGGCGGCAGTGACGGTGGCATCATTGGCCGATGTCCCAAAAACTCTCGCGAATGCCATTGCATCGCGCGAGGAATTGCCATCAACTTGCGAGTGAACGAATCGCGAGGAGCTATGCCGTGGAAGTAAGATCTGCGCCTCGAAGAAATAAGTTTCGCTGCCCAAGGCGGTTCGATTTCCGCCTCGGGCACCTTTCTTTGTACAGTTCGTATGTTCTCTCCCTCTTCTCCCCCCTGTGGGTTTTCCTCCAAGTTTGTCGATTTCTTCTCACAACAACAAAAAATCCACCAAATAATTTGTCGAAATTGTAAAGCATAGGAAGCAGTAGCTGGTGGGTTGGCGCCGGCCGACCGCCTGGCTGACTCCCCTATCACCTGCGGTGTCCTCGCGCCTCCGCGTCCGTGTCTCGTCCATCACCAAACGTGGAATTTGCGCAGCGCTATATCTCATCTCATCGTCAGAAACCTCTTAGGCCTCTTCAGGATTGCGGTGAGTCGGAGCCTATCCCGGCAGACACAGGGCGCAAGGCAGGGATACACCCACGATGGGAGGCCAGTCCATCACCGGGCACTGCGGGCAATTTAGTCTGCAAGCCAATTAACCTATGCAGCAGCATGTTGTTTGGACTGTGGGAGGAAACTGGAGTTCCCGGCGAAACCCCACGTGGACACGGGGAGAACATGCAAACTCCACACAGAAGGCACCCGAGCCGAGAATGGAACCCGGGACCTTTTTGCTGTGAGGCGACAGCGCTACCCACTGGGCCACCGTGCCGCCTTGCAGCGCTTTATAGTTTCGATTATTGTGACACTTGGGTAAAAAGCACTCTAGAAATGCAATTATTATGATTATCATTATTATTGGCACAAGGAAGCTACCGATAACCATTGTGATTAGGGGATTTTGACGGATTGCTCTTACAGCCTTTTTTTTCAGATACATTCAAGACTGTAATTTCATTGTTTTTCAATTAGTATAATTTATCACGTGCACGCTGCATCTGCAGATTGCATCGCCGTTTCGCCTGCACTGCATTGGACGAGAAGCACATATTTAGCTACTGAAGCAGATCTCGTGCATCCTCGTGTCCCGAGGCCTTAATGATGGTGGAGAAAAGCACAATTTAGTGATTGCGTCAGTCTCCAACCTTTAGAAAAAGGGGGCTCTCTGGGGAAATCCATGAACGTGAGCACACTCAACACAAATCCATCTCACTCCTCTCTCTCGCTCACATTTCCTTCGTCAATAGCTCTTATTCCAATACATCGCCTGTCTCTTTAAGTAATTGTCTGATTATATATTGTGCACGACGCTATTAGTTGATTGTTCCATTTTTTTTCGTTTAGCAGAATGGAGCGGCTGGGGGTTCACCCCCAGCGTCCCGTTGAGGTCACAGCCGCTTGAGCCAGAAAACCCAAAGACATTGTTCCGTAGAGAAATTGCCGTCAAAGAAATACAACTATAGTCCCAACGGCTTAGTGTATTTGTTCGTGGGACTGCATGTGTGTGTGTCCGCGCTCAGTGTGGCGGCAGGTGCTCACGGAACACGTGGTTACGGACCACGTGGTGCCACGCTCCCTGTAACTCCCGTTCAATCAATTATTATTTGTACCCGATTAAATCCTGTAGAAGGGCCGGTGTCTATCCCGGCGGACACAGGGCGCAAGGCAGGGCATCGAGAGCGGTTTAGTCATGAGATAAATTTGCCGAGGCGGCAGCGTGTCTGTCGTGTGCAGGAGGAAACCGATGCACGTGGCGTATACCCGCGCGGACACCAAGAGAGAACACACCGACTCCACACAGAGAGGCAGCACCGGAGGAGGGAAAAATAACCCAGGAGCTTCTGGCTGCGAGGCTCGAGTGTTACCACAGTGACGCCACGCCGCCCCTATATTCAAATACATCGAGCCGTGAAAACCTGCACCGATAATTTTAACGTCATGGGTTTGCGTTTGTCCAGGGATTGGTGGCTGGGCAGAGACATGAACGCATTGCGCTTGGGAACCTGGCTTCCTACCCGTTACCTGGGCAACACGGAGGTGCAGCGGTAACACCCGGGCCTCGTATAAGAAAGGTCCTTGCCCGAGATTGTCCCCATCCCACCCCCCGGCTACCTTTCTGCTGAAGTTTGCGCGTTCTCTCCCCCTGTTTTTGCGTGGGTTTCCTCTGGATTCTCCAGTTTCCTCCCGCAATAAATACAAATAATTTACCGATACAATGACAATATATAGGACGTGGTGTCTGGCGAATAATAATAATAATAATTGAATGTATAAAGCGCTTTTCACCCCAGGGTCTCAAAGCGCTGCACAGAGCTGCGGAGAGAATGGCACGTCAACAACAACATTAGAACGGAAAATCAGCAACAATAACATTTTGGGGTTGTTGTTTTTTAACATACACTTCATTACTGAACAACATGCAACATCTGATTTGACTTTCAACTAAAAAAATTACAATGCTAAATTCTCAGTGTTTTTAATATATCTCATTGTCTGAAACCGCTTAATTCTATATAGGGTCACGGTGAGCCGGAGCCTATCCCGGAAACACAGGGCGTAAGGCAGGAATACACCCGACGACGGGACGCCAGTCCATCGCCGGGCATTGCGGGACAATTTTTTAGTCTGCGAGCCAATCAACCTATCCAGGAGCATGCTTTTGGACTGTGGGAGGAAACCGGAGTACCCGGCGAAAACCCACGCCGACACGGGGAGAGCATGCAAACTCCACACAGAAAGGCACCCGAGCCAAGAGATTCGAACCCGGGACTTTCTTGCTGTGAGGCGTCAGCGCTAACCACTGGGCCACCGCGCCGCCCGTTTTTAATACATGTATTGGGAAATCTCTCGGCTCGGGTGCCTTTCTGTGTGGAGTCCCCGTGTCCGCGTGGGTTTTCGCCGGGCACTCCGGTTTCCTCCCACAGTCCAAAAAGCATGCTGCTACATAGGTTGATTGGCTCGCAGGCTAAATTGCCCCGCAGTGCCTGGCGATGGACTGGTGTCCCATCGTCGGTATATCCTTGCCTTGCGCCCTGTGTCTGCCGGGATAGGCTCCGGCTTCACCGTGACCCTGTATAGGACTAAGCAGTTTCAGACAATGAGATGAGATGAGTGCTTATCACCGGAGCGTCCCAAAGCGCTGCACAGAGCTGCAGAGAGAACGGCACAAACAACGAGATAAGAACGGCAAATCGGCAATAAAGGTTATTTTGGAAGTTTTTTTATTACTAATCCGAGCTGTTGAGAGAACGGCATGTCAACTACATCAGGACAGTTCAATTGAAAGTCAAATAGTAGCAATACATTGTAGAAGGATATAAAATATGCTATATAAAAAAATCTGTAACAAACAAGAAAGGATTAATGTTCCCGAGCAGGCACAGGTCGTAAGTGAACCATCATCCCGGCGCGATAACACTGAGCCGCATCAACAGGGCTTGAAAGCCTTACGGAACAAGTGAGTGTTGAGACGAGATTTGAAGATGCCCAAGGACTCAGCTGATCGAATCGCCAATGGAAGGACATTCCAGAGTCTGGGAGCAGTGCGCGCGAAGTCTCTGTCACCCATCGAGTGGAGGTGCGACCTGGACACATGCAGCAAGCTCGTATTGGAGGATCATAGTTGTCATATTGAGGAGGGTGCCTGAAGTAGGTCACGGATGCATGTCGGAGCAACGCCTGTGAGAGCCTTGTAAGTGAATGTTGTTGCCGATTAACCAAGCGTCTGGCTTCCTCCTCCCCACCTCCATACGGTTCCTTCGCACCTCCGAGTCACTCTCTGTCTTTGGCACTGAACGAATTTGCGCGAAAGTGCTTAATAATAGATTCCATCTACTTTATTATTATATGAACCCGGGATCTCAGCTGTGCCAACTCAGCAATGTGACCTATATAAAATTAATTTGTTGGGTTAGGTCACGGAAAAAAAATGCGTTGTAAATGTGACCTCTGGACGACCTGGGCAAGTGTGTGACACCAAGAAGCAGTTTATCCTCTCTTGTTTATTATCTGTCGTATTAACGCGATAGCTCGAAGCTGGATAACAGCGTTAGGCGTTGTCCCCGATATAGAAGTTGCATAGCAGGTGCCACGGTTTAAATAAAGCCTAATCGATCTGTGTCTCACTCATCCAAGGGTGGATCACAACATTGGCTCACAGTTCGCCACCGAGTTTAATTTATCATCATCATCATCGTCGTTATTAATATCCGCGGAAGCCTCTACCGACAGACAGAGGGCGCAAGTCGGGTCTATACCCAGGATGAGACGCCTGTACATCGCAGGGCACTGGGGCTAATTTACTCGCGAGACCAATTAACCTAGGTAGCAGTGTGTCGTTGGACGGTGGGAGGAAACTGGAGTACCGGACGAAAAGCCACGCATACACGGAGAGAACACGTAAACCCGGGATTTTTGCCATGAGGCGACATCGCCACTCAATGCACCACTGCGCCTCCCGAGACAAATTCAAATTTGCTGTCATCTTACAGGGCATCAAACGGTCTCGCTCCCACTTATCCAACTGAACTCACGTTGGAGAATTGCTCTGCATAGCTGGTCTTTCGGGATAGCCATGTCGAGTGTTCCGCCTCTCTCCTCGCGCGACGTTTAGCCTCCCACGCTGGAGGCAACATCCGGCTTTGCTTATGATACCTCCAGCGTTGAAGGCGAAATGTCGTGAAGCAGAAAGAGGGAACACTTGACACCGCTGTCCCGATACAGCGGCTGCGGAGAGAGATTCTCAAAAATGGAGCCTTGGAACTCAGGTTTCTCTCCGTCCCAGGGGGCCACTCAACCAACAGCTCGTTGATTATTAATAATCATAATATAATAATTGCATTTCTCGAGCGCTTTTCACCCGAGGGTCACAAAGCGCTGCGCAAAGCTGCGGAGAGAACAGCACGTCAACAACAATGACATTAGCACGAAAATCAGCAACAATAACATTAATTTGGGAGGGTTTTTTTAAATATACACGTCGTTGCAGAACAACATAAAACATCTAATTTGACTTTCAACTAAACATTTAAAAATGTAAAATTCTCAGTGCTTATGATACAAAATTTGGGAAATGGTTTAATGTAATATTTAACGTATAATAATATTATTTTCATTGAGACTTTGGTTAATGCTTGTGCTGAGTGATGACACGTGGCTCACAGGACATTTATGTACTGGAGCTACTAACTCCCTCCACTTGACAAAGTCCGCCGACTGCGTGTCCCTTGTCTAAATCTCGCGTTGGGCGCAACGCTGTTCGATCCGGTATTTAGCAATACCGATACGCGGCGCGGTGGCCCAGTGGGTAGCGCTGTCGCCTCACAGCAAGAAGGATCGATTCTCGGCTCGGGTGCCTTTCTGTGTGGAGCTTGCATGTTCTCCCCGTGTCCGCGTGGGGTTTTCGCCGGGCACTCCGGTTTCCTCCCACAGTCCAAAAAACGTGCTGCTGCATAGGTTAATTGGCTTGCAGACTAAATTGCCCTCAGTGCCCGATGATAGACTGGCGTCCCATTGTGGGTATAGCCGTGCCTTGCGCCCTGTGTCGGCCGGGAGAGGCTCCGGCTCACTTCGACCCTGTACAAGACTAAGTGGTTTCTGACAATGAGATGAGATAAGGTACGGTATTAAGTTTGTTATTATTATAGTGTAATATTACTTAGCAGGACCCCGTATCCAGGGCGAGATGGTTTTCTATTTGCAAGTTTTATTTCCTATTCACCTTGTTTTGTGGTTACCGTGCATCACGATTTGGTTGTCGGGCGGTGTATGAATGAAGCTTTTAACGCTAAACGCACCCGCATGAAATGTTGTTAAAATAAAATGTTATTGTTGTAGATGCATTCTTCGTGGAGTCGCCGTGCAGCAGTGCTCGTTCAACATCAGCAATGGGGAGACAAAGGCGGCTCAGTGTGCACGGTGCTGTTCCCTCTATCAGTCCTAAGAAGCTTCAGGAACCCCAGGATGCCTCCAACGCGGGAGGCCAAACGTGACGAATGAGAGACGAGGCGCGCTTGCGGCGGTTATAACGAAAGAACAGCCCTTGAGAGCAACACCCACACGCGGAGACGTAACAAACCCGCATCGCATGGTGAAATGTGGAATCATCGCCACCACCACCACCACCACGACGACCAACAGGAACCGTGACTTCTCCCCCCACCACAGCAATGTGCGAGAGCACCCCCAGGCGCTCGTAGTCGTGCAGCGACACGGTGACTGATGAAGATGTTCGCTAACGCGCGTCTCGGCGGAGGCATCGGTCAAGCGAGCCACGTGTTTGCTTGACGACCGAGTGTCGCGGGGCGGCCGCGAGGAGAAGGATCGCAGCGCGCCGTCATCCCCTCGCCGCATTAAATAATGCAGCCACCTTCCCCGTTCCCCCACGTGGACGGAATGTCACTGACAGCCAGTGGGTCGTCAAACGCGCAGGGACGTGGGTTTCTGCCGCGGCGGCGGCGGCGGCGGCAACAGCAGCGCAGCGGAGACTCGACCATCGTTAGCGTGTGCACCATCGTGCTTGGTAACGTCTCATAGGAATGTGCCTCGCTGATTAAATGTTAATTAATTAACTAGTTAACATATTCCTCGTCATCAACAGTGGGAGCTCTATCATTGTCGTAATCTCCAGATAAAGCAATATTTTTTGCACGTTGCATCACTCCAAGACGATAGCTATGGAATTAACTGGTCGCTGCCATAACAATGTGGAATTTCTGTTCCTGACTCAGAGCTCAATGTCTTTCCGTCCCAATGCTGATCCGATTGGTGAGATCTTATCTGAAAGTGACATGCGTACGATATAAAACACAACTCCAAAACAAACAAAACAACAGCCGCTGCAAGCAAACAAAGGAACGTTGCTGGAAAACAAACCAGCCGGTGCACACGTTTCCGAATTCAATAGCGGACATCGTGCATCCATAATGTTCAGTTGCTCGCATTGATTGCGTTAACACACAGGGAGCACGTGTGTGAGCTGCACCTTCCTGTGAACACAATGCCTTTCCAGCTCGCCGGAGCGTTGCGCTGTGCTCGTAATTGCCCGAACAGTGGCCCCCACCCTCGTTGCGTCTCTCGATCACTCGCTACGAGGTTCCCATGCCGACCTGGCGGTGGGATGAGGATGGATTCCATGCCCGCTGTGGCGTTGGTCGCGCAGCTTGTTAGGATGACGTGACGAGTGTAGACGTGGGCACCGCCTCTATATCTACACCGACATCCGTTCGTCTATCTATTCGTCCATCTGTTCGTATATCTATTCTCTCACCTTTCTTTCAGCGACACGGTGTCTATGCAGCGGTAGCATCCGCGCCCCACAGAAAGTCCTGTCCGAGGCGGTTCAATTCCCCAATCGGGAGCCTTTATGTGTGCTGAGTTTGTGTGTTCTCCCCCTGTTCTGCATGGTTTTCCTCCAGGTTCTCCGCCTTCCCCTCAAACAAATCGCCGAATCAATCAAAAATACACGAACGTGTGAGGCGAAACGTCGCGAGATGGAGAGAGGGAGCGATCGACGCTGCTGTCCCGAGAGAGCAGCTTTTCGAAGCAATCATCAAACATGAAATCTTTGATTCGCCTATATATCTCATAACATCTAGGACACGGTGTGTGTCGGGTTCACACGGGCTAACCACGTGGCTTGACTCCCCACTTTTCTGCTGGTTACCTCGCGTCTTTGAGTCATTCTCTCTTGTATTGAACACATTCGACACCGAATGAATCTCGAGATAAATAAATATGTATTATTACAGCAGAAAGTACCCAGTGAGCTTCCAAGCTCTGCATGCGGGATTTCTGCGACGCAACAAGCGTCTATGTGCCCCGCGGCATTATACATCGTACTAATTTATCGTGATTAGCTTCAAGATAAACTATGCATCGCCTTAATTCTATTCTCAAACGAAGGTGGCACCGTTACAGGAGGCAAACACGCCAATAAGCAGACAAACAAATAGGCGAGGCAGCATCTGTACGGATAGGGAGGTGGATAGACGGGTAGGTAGGAAAGATAGCTGGCAGGTTATTTAATTAGTTAAACATGTTCAGATTATATGTAGGGCGGCACGGTGGCCCAGTGGGTAGCGCTGTCGCCTCACAGAAAGAAGATCCCGGGGTCGAATCTCGGCTCGGATTCCTTTCTGTGTGGAGTTTGCATGTTCTCCCCGTGTCCAAGTGGGTTTTCGCCAGACACTCCGGTTTCCTCCCATAATAAAAAAAACATGCTGCTGCATAGGTTAATTGGCTTGCAGACTAAATTGCCTTCAGTGCCCGGTGATGGACTGGCTTCCCATCGTGGATATTTCCCTGGCTTGCGGCCTGTGTTTGCCGGGATAGGCTCCGGCTCACCCCGACCCTGTACAGGATTAAGCGGTTATGACAATGAGATGAGATATTTATATAGTAGTGCCTCTCACGGCTGGGTCCCAAGGTGCTGTAGGTGGGTAGGGGGGGCTGTTTTGTGAACGTCCGGCGCAAACCTGCCAGATACAGCAGCAAACATATTAGTTATCGGCCAATTAACCAGTTAATTAGTTGTAATGATGTAGATTTTCACGGCTCGATGCGTGATGATTGCTTTGAAAATCTGCTCTCCCGGGACAGCCGCGAGAGAAGGAGCGATCGACGCGGCTGTCCCGAGAGAGCAACTTTTCAAAGTTAATTAGTTAATTGTGTATTCGTTAATGTTGGAACGGTAGAGCAGTGTATAGCTCTGTCGCCTCGCAGCAAGAATTTTCCAGGTTCCATTCCTAGCTCAGGTGCCTTTCTATATGGAGTTTGCGTGTTCTCCCCATGCCCGCATAGGTTTTCGCTGGATACTCCAGTTTCCTCCCACCGTCCAAATAACCCTCCTGCCACGGTTAATTGGCCTGCTTAATAAATTGCCCAAAATAAGGGTGCCCTGCGATGTACTGGCGTCACATCCAGGATATTCCCCGCCTTGTGCCCTCTGTCGGCGGGGATAGGCTCCCCCCCCTCCCCGTGACTAAGCAGGCATTGATATGATAATGAATGTATTCGTTAACTAGTTGACTAACCCGCTTGCTGTACTGTCATCTACTGGTTACCAGCAACTCGGGCATTGGGCATTATCAACATGGTTCCTGGAATATCCTTGACCATCATCCCATGCAACACATTCGTCAATAACACCAGCCTTATAAGGAAACCTATCAAATAGCTCCGCCATTCGCAACCGGTGGGTCGCGCCCTATAAGTTGGCCGCGAGCGCTGCCTGGTGGTCCGTGGACCTTTATGTGCAAGAGGTTGAGAACCCCTGTAATAGGTGATCTTTTGTACAATTACCATTCTTCATAGAACAAATGCCCATTGGATGCACATCTTCGGAGGTGTTAACTCCGTGAATCACTAGTAGCTTCTATTATGTTTTTGCTGTTAATGTATAACGTGTGCACGCTGCAAGATTTTGATGGTAATCACAAGGACTTGCGTTGGGAAACACTGGACCAAAGTGCACCACAGCGATCGTCTCATTACCGCAGTATTCCGTGTATAGGATTGATTGTTCCGAGGATTATCCTGATTATTATGATGCATTTTGTGAAACTCTGTGATATATATGCACCGTGTGCTATGGCAATCCACTGAAGGACTTCAATCCCAAAGGTATTGCGGTGCACAGGATTCCTGCATCTTTAACATCAAGAGTGTAACGAATGTTGCGATGTAACAATATATTATTTTAGCATTGCGGTGAACGTCGCGATTCATATGAACACATTGCAATGCATTCGATTACAATAAAAACAATCCGATATTGTACGCCCTAAAAATAACGTTTGTTGCTGATTTGCCGTTCTTACGTCGTTGTTGTTGACGCGCCGTTCTCTCCGCAGCTCTGTGCAGCGCTTTGTGACCCTCGGGTGAAAAGCGCTCATAAATGCAATTATTATTATTATTTAGTGTGATAGGGAAAACCGGAGAGCTCGGAGGAAAACGGATGGAGACCACACAAACTCCAAACATAAAGACGCCCGAGGCGGGAATCGAACCGCCACGGGCAGAACCTTCTTCCTGTGAGGCGCCGATGTTACCACGGCATGGACACGTGATCACTCAGATAGAGACAACAGACTGAGATGTATGAAGGAAGATGTGGAGAGACAAGCAAATAAGTCAGGCAGATAAGCAAGCAAGCAGGCGGACAGAGATGGGTAAAGGCAGGCAACCAGATTAAGCACACAGGCAGTAAATTCAAAGTGTCTTCAGGCTGCTATGCATTTAAGATCTGAACTCTGTGACCCGCGTTCAATTACTTGCCAGATCTAACATCAGTGACAAGTGGTGCTGATCCCCCCCCCCTCCGCAATAACCGACGTAACGAGGTAGGGGGATATGGTGACGCGGTGAACACCGCTGCCGTCTCACAGCAAGAAGGATTCAGGTTTGATTCCCGGCTCAGGTGCCACGTTTCTGTACGGAGTCCTCTCCGTGAATTTTCCCCTGGTACTTGGGTTTCCCTCACAGTCCAAAGACAAGCTGCCTAGGTTCGTTATCCTGACTAAATGTCACCCCCCAGGGGCCCTGGGATGTTGGTGCTTGCTTACAGGATGCGTGAAGGCCTCCCAGCAATAGTTTTACAAAGGTCTACAGGTCACGAAGTCATTGGCATATGTCCTTTGTTAATCCAGCAAAGCCTCAGAGTCTAATGACCCTTTCTCAAGAGGGTCCTGCTTTAGGTCTGCTTCGTTCAATTTATAAACAGACAAAGCTCACGATTCCGCGCGAATATTAAAAACCCATTGATTATCGCCACATACATCTCTTTTCGGAGATAACGCGAGCTTCTCAATGGATAAAAAAAAAGAAACCCCTACCGACTCAAACGAGAATAACGCAGTCGCCACTATTCACGCGGCCTCTCTTTAGACTACTTGCTGTGCTGCCTCCCAGACGTCTCACACTGCACACCGGGTCCACTCGAGGGCGGGGGATGTCTCGAGCGCGCGACGACTCCGTTCGCGAGTGATCCTAAAACAACTCCACGTCCACGAAACGGGATCTTAAGGACTCGCGGTGTTAACCACGAGGCAATCCAGCCTATAGGGGGGAGGGTGGGAGCTCCCCACGGGAGGGGATGGGACGCTCGACGTTGGGCCCACAGATAATCCCACAACAGTTTCACAATTGATTAGTCACGTGTACAAGAATGCGTGTTCACTGCTTGCTAGAGTTTGTTAAAGCTAAGATTAAACTTGAAGTCCATTATTGCACGATTCCTTGGGAGGATTCAGTGGTTTTATTTAATCAGTGTGGTGGCAAGGAATGGGGCGGGGGGAATCGTTATTGACTTGTGTCTGAGGTCCGGGTCGCTAATACGGCTGCTGATCGCAAGCTGGCATCAGCATCATCATCACCGCTTGCCGGCATGAAGGAGAGTTCTCCTGGCAGACGGTTATTGCAGCGAACAGCAGAACATTGGGAGTAGGCAGAGAAAGAGATGAATGTCCTGCGCTAGGCTGTGTCCCAAAAAGGCAGCTCCCTCTCACAAGTGTGAACAACTAAAGGGCCTCTTGGATCGAGCTTTTGTTGAGATGTAGTGCCACGGTCAGGCTCGCCCCGAGCACACGCGCAGTGTCACCCCGCACAACCCGCACCACACATACCATGCTCAATCGACTGCTCGTCGCGTGAGCACACACCAGCGAACCCTTTCACTTGGATGTCACCCATGGCTTTCCACTGAAATCGGCGAGAATTGAAAAGAGAGGGGCCCTGGTTGAGTGGGGGCTAAAGCATTATGGCTCGGGGGCCCAGTATCGGCTATATTATCACTACCAAACAGGGAGAGC
>JAZEWT010000002.1:28884199-28895658 GCA_036362905.1 Mordacia mordax | reverse complement strand
GATGAGACCAATAGGCGTGTACTTTTATGTACAGCCCATGAGACTCGTACAGCCATTGAAGAGCAATTCTCATACATCAGGCCATGGAAACCGACATTATTACATATATAAACTTTGTTCATCCGAAACAAATAAATGTTGCTATAAACAGAAATGAGCAAAGGAAAGAGGAACATGCCCGGGGTCAATTAAATAGAGGTCACAAGACATCTGGACCACTCCGTGCACGACCATCGGCCAATCACTCTGCTCGCACAGTCAATAACACATCAGTCGGTTATTTTGTATTTAAACTGAACGGGACTATTGAGCTCTGTAGCTATTTTAACAGATTTCCAGTAGAGAGGGGCGATAAAGGTACAAGAGAGTAGGGCACCGGAGGAAACATGGTCAGAACAATTAACCACGGCAGTATGTCGTTGGACTATAAGAGAAAACCCACGCGGACACGGGGAGAACATGCAAACTCCACACAGAAAGGTGCCCGAACTGTGACTCAAACCCAGGCGCTTCTTGTTATGAGGCAGCAATGCTACTCACCGCGCTACACAAAGGCCCTCGCGTGCCGTACCGGCCTTCATGGATGCTCGCTAACAGCACTTGCACCGACACCTTCTCGACGCTATTGCAGATCTTTGTACTTTACCGGCAGCTCGGACAGGTTGTGAGTGGTTGGCACGAGTGTGCTCGCCTCGTGGCCCCAGCGGACCCGTGTGCCACTCCGCGCCGCCTCCCAACCACCGCGAACATCAATTATTTTGGACGGATGAGCGGGCACGCGTCTCTAATGACGATCCCTACCCGCGTCAAGGTCACATCGCAGTGACCCCGCAGCGCAGCGCGAGACCGCCCACGTTCCATTCATCAACAAACCCCCAGCTTGGGCACCGAACCGCCGGGACGTTTGACTCCATACCCCTTGCCTTTCAGAGATCCCACCTACCTACTGCGCCCCGAAGATGGGCACCCAACACGGCAAAGACACCTCGCGCCCTCTCTACCTAAACACCGGCCCATCCACTCATCATCCACCCTCTGCCTCCTCCCCAACGTCTCCCGCGCACACCCATCCCCCGTCTCCTATCGGTCCTGGCGGCTCCCCTCAATTACTCTCCCGTTCCTCCCCCGACATCCGTCTTCCTCTCTCCTCTCCCTCCCTCCGCCTTGCGCAACGTAACGCTCACCGAGACGTCAACTCTTACCTCTACGCGCCGTTGTTTCACACCCAGCGCTTTCCGAACGTAGCGAGAGGTGTCTTGCTGTGTGCGCGGCCGCGTGGTTACGAGCGCTCAGACAGCGCTCGTTTTGTCACCGCAGAGAAGAGGCACAGCGAACGGATGGGATGGTCTTCATTTGCACTTTAAAAAAAAATGAGGCACAGCATCCTTAGAATAAAAAGAATACGTTCTTCAGTGTGTAGCTCCAATGAACGCAGGCAGCCGGTTGCCGCTGTTGGAATCGCTACTGTTGGAACAGCCAAATATGCGAGTTCTACTGGTGTCTCTCCACTGCCCACCATCAGCTCTTCACGCCTACCTGCCTACCTGATCAATCGTCTCCAACGTGTACAGGATGCGGCTGCTCGAGTCCTCACTCGCACACCCATCCATGATCACATATCCGCCAGTACTGGTGTCTCTCCATTGGCTATCGGTAAAATATAAGATCGAATTCAAGATCCTCCTTCTCACTTATAAGGTTCTCACTGGCGCTGCTCCGACATGCATCCATGACCTGCTTCAGACACCCTCCTCAACACAACTTCAATTCTCCGATACGGGCTTGCTGCACGCGCCCAGTTCGCATCTCCGTTCGATGGGTGACGGAGCTTTCTCGCGCGCTGCTCCCAGACTCTGCAATGCCCTTCAATTAGAGATTTGATCACCTGAGTCCCTCGACATCTTCAAATCCCGTCTCAAGACTCACTTGTTCCGCAAGCTTTTGAAGTCCTCTGGCTAGTACTGTTGATGCTGCTCACCACTGCACCACTGCTTGGATGATGGCTCACTGTTGACCTGCGCCTGCTCAGGAACAGTTATTCCTTCCTTTTTTTTTGTTTAACAATTATATGTATCTCTTATTTTATGTCCGGCGATGGACTGGCGTCCCGTCGTTGGTATATCCTTGCCTTGCGCCCTGTGTCTGCCGGGATAGGCTCCGGCTTCACCGTGACCCTGTATAGGACTAAGCGGTTTCAGACAATGAGATGAGATGAGATTTTATGTCCTTATCTGATTTATTGCCATGATCTCATCTCATCTCATTGTCAGAAACCGCTTAGTCCTATACAGGGTCGCAGTGAGTCGGAGCCTATCCCGGTAGACACAGGGCGCAAGGCAGGGATACACCCACGATGGGACGCCAGTCCATCACCGGGAACTGAGGGTAATTTAGTTTGCAAGCCAATTTGCCTATGCAGCAGCATGTTTTTTGGACTGTGGGAGGAAAACGGAGTTCCCGGCGAAACCCCACGTGGACACAGGGAGAACATGCAAACTCCACACAGAAAGGCACCTGAGCCGAGATTCGAACCCGGGATCCTTGCTGTGAGGTGACAGCGCTGCACGCTGGACCACCATGCCGCCCTTATTGCCATGATTTAACTGTTAATTGATCTACTCTAATGCTGTTGTTGTTGACATGCCGTTCTCTCCACAGCTTAGATTTGTTACAACAACGAAAAACAAAAAATATGTTGTTGTTGTTGACTTGCCGTTCATATGTTCTTGTTGATATGCCGTTCTCTCCACAGCTCTGTGCAGCGATTTGTGACCCTCGGTTGAAAGGCACTTTAGAAGTGCAACTAGTAATAATATATCTCATTATCTGAAACCGCTTAATCCTATATAGGGTCACGGTGAGCCGGAGCCTATCCCGGAAGCACAGGGCGTAAGGCAGGAATACACCCGACGACGGGACGCCAGTCCATCGCTGAGTAATAATAATATATGAATGAAATACCCATTTTCATAGATATTCACTCTTACTAGCTAAAAAACACACAACTAGACCAATAATATATTTAAATGTAAAAGATGGTATCTGGAAAATGTTGGCGTCCGCTTACTGTATGACTGCTTTCCTCCCTAAGTCATTGTCATCTTCAAATCAATAGTTTGGAAATTTTATGAACATGTGCGCGTTATAAATTGCATTTATTTCTTATTAACGCGCTTATACATAACATTATTCGGATGCTCTCATGCCTGAGGATTTCACGAGCAAGGTCACATTGTCCACGTGCCCAGCCACCACGTGCCTTAGCAGCGTCTCCATGACCAGAAGTTTCAATGAGCAACAATGGCGCCTCGGAGAAACCTAATTGGCTAAGATACTGTCACTGCGCAAGAGAGATGGGGCCATTCGTGTGCGCTACAGGCTGAAGAGAAGAGATGTGTCGATTTGGTGCTCGGTACAACTAAAGCTAAGTGCCCCGACAGCTGGTACCAGCAGTGTCAAAATCGGCCGTTGAGGGCAGTTGCCCTAAAAATAAAAAAGAAGGGTGAGAAGAGTGGTGCGTCTGCCAATCAACTGAGTCTAGCAACCGCACCTGAGTTTGACCCGTGACGTCCTGTCAACAAGCGTTCGACACTTCACGTGGCCACAAAGGGGAGACAGTCTGTCACAAGCGCCGCGGTGACATCGCCACCACTTCGTGGCGAATGACAGCTGTGGTGCGCGCGAGAGGGTTGGCGAGAGCCGTTCTTCCACATGGGAAGGTGGAGTGATGCGCTCTTTATTTCAAAACATTGCCACTGTTGTTTTCAGATCTTGGGCATTGCGACTGATCACAGCTCTGTGCAGCCCTTTGTGACCCTCGGCTGAAAAGCGCTCTAGACATGCAATTATTATTATTACATTGGATATTTAATCGCTGGTCTGAGCCGATGGTGAATAAAACCTCACCCAGTCACCGAATTAGCATGTACATTGAGTTAGAGGCAGAGCCCAGTCGTCTCTTCCAATATTGACCGCCTTCAAACACCCGTTGACATTATCCTTCCTTGAAGGTCAAAGATTATCCAATCAATATTACTGGAGTACAGTAGTACAGTATTCCCTGCCGACGATCCCTCCGGATCCTATTAGGGCCATATTCGTCAATATTTGCTCAATCCTCTCAAGGTAGATGCTTGAATATGCAGATGGACAGATGTACGTCTGTAAATGTAACCGATCGTCAGGAACCTTGCCCAGAGATCCTGCTCTACCGTCGCGTTCAGAGGAGAAGCCCCGAAATTCACCCCGGCTCTCCCCTTGTCTCCGATATCTCCCCCCTCCCCCTCCCGCGACTCCCTTCCTCCGCCCTTCCAGGTGTGACTCGTCACCTCCAGCTATGACTCCGCCTCTCCAGGGATGACCCCGCCCGTTCAGGTGTGACTCCGCCCCTTGTAATTGTGAGTCTCTCGGTCCACGTGGAGTTAACCACTCCTGATAAGGAGTTTGCAGATCAATAACGATCCGAAGAACCTCCGATTTAAGGAGGTTGATATTATAGACGGCGTACAGCGTAAAAGTCTTCTCCTGTACCCCCACCAATGGCTGGCAACCAGTGAACCCGGGTCAACCTGGGTAGCGTTCAAAATGGAAGCAACAACACAACACTGAATGTCTCCCACAAGGCACAAAAACACTGAAAGTTATAGTCAATAATTGCGATGCAGGACTCTCCTGCAAATCATGTTGTGATTCTGTAAAAATGCACCGGACAAGTCAGTCATAGTCAATACACTGCTTGATGAAAGCCTCGAAGCTGCTGCTTTTAAAACCCCACGCATTTCTGCTCCGCATATTCCAGTAAAAAGTCTTCGTCAATAAAGGTACCCTTGAAATACTGGTAATTTGGCTTTTAAAAAGGCTCGGGTGCCTTTCTGTGTGGAGTTTGCGAGTTCTCTCCCCGTGCCCGCGTTGGTTTTCGTCAGGCGCTCCGGTTTCCTCCCACAGTTCAAAAAACATGACGCAGCATAGGTTATTTGGCTTGCAGACTAAATTTCCCGCAGTGCCCGGTGATGGACTGGCGTCCTATCCTGTGTATATCCTTGCCTTGAGCCCTCTGTCTGCCGGGATAGGCTCCGGCTCACCGTGACTCTGTACAGGACTAAGCGGTTTCTGACAATGAGGATGAGATGGGAAAAGAGCTACTTCGGAGTGCCGACGAACGTTTTCAGGCCTCGATGCACGAGAACTGCTTTCGAAAGCTGTTCTTCCGGGATAGTCGTGTCGAGCGCCAGAGCTCTCTGCTTCACAACCTTTCGCTTCCTACGTTCCGAGACTACTGTGGCCCCACGACTCGGACCGCAGACTCGTGGCAGCTCGACGATAACAGCCACGGCGAGGATCAGCGTTCACTCCACGGACTTTCAGCCGGCGAGCAGAGACTTCTTGTCTTTTGATGTTTTATTGAACAGCGTGCGCGGGCCCGGGCATAACGAACACGAGCGGCGACTACATGTTGAAGACTGATGACTGCCCCGTCTGATGAGGACTGACTCTGACTCCGTCTCCAAACAGCAACTCCCCTCCACTCACGAACTCCTCCGTCTTTATATCCCTCCGTGTCGCCTCCCCCCCTTCGCACCTTCCGGATGACCTCACACCGTAGTCACGAGTTCCAATGAGTCACGCACCACGTGTGTAATGTGTATTGTGCACAGGAGCTCGCCAACAAGGGATTACGTAAATCAACAACCCGAGTTCGATGAATCACGGGTCTCGCAATCGCACTGTCCACTCGTAAAACTCTTAACTCCACACTATGACGAAGGAACAGCTTGGGAAAGCAAATTAGATGCGATAGTGTTCAAGAGGCAAACTCGCGAGTTGAGATCGCCTCTGTCTCTCGAGGCAAGCAATTTGTACAAAGCTGGCTTTGCCCTTTCACTTCATGTGGCACAGTACACTTCAAGGCATTGAGTCAATTCAATTCACCATCTCATATTTAACCACGTGCGAGCGAGCCAATGTTATTGGGAGGGTGCCGGTAAAAAAAAAGTAATGACTGACCGATCACAAATTACTCAAAGTCCTACAACAAAAGCCCAGCAGTAAACGATATTGATTCTAATGCTGGAGAGGGGAGGCATGGTGGCTTTGCGCTGCTGCCTCGCAGCAAGAAGCACCCGGGTTCGATTCCCGGATCTCGTGGCTTCCTGTGAAGAGTTGGATAGTCTCCCCGTGTCCTTGTGGGCTTTCTCTGGATGCTCCGTTTTCTTTCGACAGTCCAAAGACATGCTGCTGCCTAGGTTTATTATCCTTGCTTGCTCCTCCCGGTTGGACCACTATTGAAAAGAGCCAATACCTCAATGGTTTCTTCCAACTTAAAAAAAAAACTGCCCAACTGACTGAGTTTGTGGCAGTAGCTATAGGGCTGTGCTGTGAACCTGGCGACCAGAGTTCGAGTCCCAGCTAACATCAGCGGGAAGCAAAAACTAAGCCGATCCTGTACCTCCCCCCTTATTCCTCGCATGAAGTATAGTAACTCCCTCCCCACCTGCACAGTGACTCCCACCATAACGCCGGCCGTGACCTCACTGTGACCCCCACGGTCACCCTCGCCGTGACACCCACCGTGACCCCACTGTGACCCACACCGTGACCACACCGTGATCCCACTGTGACGTCCACCGTGACACACACCCTGACCCCACTGTGACCCCGACCGTGACCGCCACCGTGACCCCCACCTTGTGGATAGACCATCATTGGAGTCAACAAATAAACCACTTTATTGATCGAGGATTCCATGCTCGATTAATGAGAATTGCTCTAAAGTGCTACTCTTTCTGGAAAGGGGAGCAACGCTCGACACGGCTATCCAGAAAGAACTGCTCTTAAGCGTAATTCTCGAACAAAACACCGTTAATTACTTTCAATCTAATATTTGCTGACTTGAAGCACATTGTGTTGATGTTAATATGAGATGCTAAACTAAATGCGCTATGAGAATTAATTTCTCTATTAAAGACTCTTTGTACCGATGTAGGTCTTCACGGCTCGATGCATGATAATTGCTTTTAAAAGCCGTTCTCTCGGGACAGCCGCCTCCGTGCACTCCATCAGGCGTCCGGAGGCCTTCGAGAACTCTTTGTTAAAAACCTAATATTCCTTATTTGTCAAGCACCAACAAACGTCGCTGTGTGCAGCAAGCTGCCCGGCATGCTTTGACGTTTCATCGTGGACCTCGGCTTCAACTGTCCGCCTGCCAAGTGCGTCACAATCGCGCCCTCTAGTGACCCGGCCACGCGGTCAGCACCAGATCCTTCGTTTCACCCAGTCCGCAGGTACACCGAGGCCTACCCATTCGTCACAGCCCACGTGACGGCTCTCACCGCGAGCATCTGATCCGCATGAGGATCGGGAACCAGCAAATGGATGCCTATGACCTGGCAATCGACTATTGCAATGATAGAAGTGATTCGAGGTTTGTGTGAGTGAGTGTTGATGTGCCAAAAATAGTAAAACAAATCTTTTCTACTCTTTATGAGTGTTAATGTGGTTGGTGAGATCCGCCGGCAGGCGAGGCTCCGGTATTGTAATGTGCTTGAATCTGCTCATCTCGGTTAGTCAGCCCATGGTACCGGAAATCTGTACCGTGACCTTTCAGCGAGCCTTCGAAACTTCACGTGACCTCAAACTGCACCTGGCGTGGCACAACCACCGTGGTGACTTCACCATCAAGTAGTAGCGAACAGCGGTTATTGTTGTTGTTAACCTTGTATTTGAACGTTCTGTCCTACCCTCGGTGATGTTGAGATGGCCTACCAGTAATGGTGAGTGTCCAGGAGGTACCTTGAATGATTATTACTGCTGTCTGTATAAAGACTACGACAAGGCGCTGTGCGCTGCACAGTAGACGTTACAGATTGCCATTGCGCAATTATCAATTTACTCAAACAGGGGATTACGCGTAGCGATCAACGCCTCGCTACACTCCTCATCTCATCTCTCATTATCTGAAACCGCTTAATCCTATATAGGGTCACGGTGAAGCCGGAGCCTATCCCGGAAACACAGGGCGTAAGGCAGGAATACACCCGACGACGGGACGCCGGTCCATCGCCGGGCATTGCGGGACAATTTTAGTCTGCGAGCCAATCAACCTATCCAGGAGCATGCTTTTGGACTGTGGGAGGAAACCGGAGTACCCGGCGAAAACCCACGCGGACACGGGGAGAGCATGCAAACTCCACACAGAAAGGCACCGGAGCCGAGAGACTCGAACCCGGGACCTTCTTGCTGTGAGGCGTCAGCGCTAACCACTGGGCCACCGCGCCGCCGCGCCGCCCTACTCCTCATCTAATACTCAATTATAAGCCAAGCGACAGCAAGTCACCGTGTGCCCACAGAGCAGCTATCACCTGGGGTGCCCTTCGCACTGTTGAGATGTCAAGTACCGAGAACGTCCCGCAGGGGCACCGTGACCCCTGCCTGCTCAGCGAGCCGCCCCTCTCTTCACCATCACCGCTCCGCTATTTGATTACCACGATCATTGTTGTTGCCCATATAAACGGCTGCTATCCATGTTCACCCGGGTAGACCGTTTGCCCCAGTTGTGGGGCTATTGGAGCAGTGTTACGACTGAATTCCCTTCCTGACGTCAACCTCTTTTAGTTGGAGGGTATTCGGATCGTTTATTTGTATGGAGCCTCCCCCTATACGTGTTCACAAAATGGAGACCCAAGCAGGAGCGCTAAACTCCAGACCTGTTCACCAAAGGAGACCCTGTAAGGAACGCTAGACTCCAGACCTGTTCAACAAGGGATACCCGAGCAAGGGCACTAGACCTCATGCGACATAGCTGTGGGGTTGATCGTAACACGCAAACTCCTCCACCACAATGCGGTTACAATCTACGGTGGATGATTAACGAAACAACACCGCGTCAATTGTGGTTTCGTTATGAGCGCCGTGCGGTGCTTTAACGGCGCACGGAACTGATTGAAGCCCACGCGTGCCCTGTCCCCCGTTAACCCCGAGCCATCGTCTCTCCTCATTTCCATCGCCTTGACATCTCCCATTGCGGAATAGCGAGTCCGGCAGAGGGTAAACGATAACGGAGCGACCGGGCCACGTGTATGGGAGTAACCGGTCATTCGCTCTCAGTAACCGCTTGATCATGTTACAGGGCCGCGGCGGCCTCAGCCTATCCAGGCAGACACAGGGCGTACAGCAGGGCATTGCCCGGATTGGACGCCAGTGGAGCGCAGATGTTACCGCTGTATTGAAACCCTTGTAGGTGTAGTAGTAGGAACCAGTGTTGGAGATAGAAAACAGTGTTCGAGGCGGGAATCAAACCCCCTCGGGCAGGACCTTCTTTCTGCGAGGCACGAGATGTTACCGCTGCGCCGCCCTGCCGCCAAATAATAGAAGGGTTCGTCCCTGCCTATTAGCGCCACTGTCACACCTTGGCAAGAGCGAAGCACAGGCTCAGCAGCAGTCGCGCACGCCTCGGGGAAGCGCCCTGTGCACGGAGGGCCGTGCGCCTCGTGTAAATAACGCGCAGCGCGGCCGCCGCGGACAGTAGCGACGCACGCCGGGCAGAGAGACACGCTGATGTTGCGCTGTCACGCATGGCAGCAAGAAGTCACCGGGTTCGACTCCCCGGCTCGGGTGCCGCTGCCTCTCTGCACGGCGTTTGCATTTTCTCTCCTCCGCGTCCGCGTAGGTTTTCACCAGGTACTCTTGTTTCATCCCACAATTCAAATAATAATAATTGCACCTTACAACGATCAACCGGTTACTGACAGCGAATGAACGGTTACCTTACAGAAATAATCTGCAAACTTGTTCCTGGGGGTCGGAGATCGGATCACCATTTTCCCCTTTGAGAAGGGTAATCAATGAACGTTGCAAGGCAATCTTTTGATGGAATTAAATAGTGATTTTTTTTTATCACGGGCTACTGAGATAGACTCCATCTTCTCAGCATCCCGTGACCACCACTCATCCTGGCAACGCCACACAGCTCTCCGAGCGAAGGCTGCGGTCAACCTCCTCGTTTTCGGGCGTAAGATGTTGCAGGCGGTGGAAGTGGGCCTGCAGTTTGCTCTCGGTTAGCTTGAACACCTCCTCCGTCAACCAGGGTTTCCGGGGAGGTCTGGACAGTATACCCAGTGCAGCCATTCCAACTGCATAAGCCAAAGCTCTAAACCTCACCCATTTCCCCTCCGCATCGGGAGGAGTGAGGGACGATGTCAGCCCCAGCTACAAACGGTGATGAAATTCTCTTTTACAGCTTTCATCAGCTAGCTGAGACCAGGCCACTGCGGGTTTGAATGGGGTCCTTTGTGGATGCCCACCACTGCCGTGGAAGAATGGCAGGCAGATCTTAGAGATGACGAGCCGATGGTGAGGGTCAAATCAGCTCCTCGGTAGGTCTTGATGTCAAGGACATGGGCCCGCATCCACTGCTCCGCCAATACGTAGTCCAGCAGATCGTCTTGCTTGGACCCGGCATTCACCCAAGATGTTTGTTTGTATGCGCTGATAACGGAACAGCATGTTGGTTATTACGAGCCCATGGGCTGCACCGAAGTCTAGCAGTCTCCTAGCGTTGTTGTTTAGCTGACCTGGCTTTTGCCTTCCAATCACTCCAGCCTAGGTGGCTGCCTCATGACCCACTCGGGCATTAAAGTCACCTAGCAGATGACTCTATCCCGAGGGGCCACTTTCGCCAACACCTGGGACAGGAGGTCATAAAAGGCATCGGACTCATCAGCCTTGCCTGCATCCCTCCACTGATATTCATCTTTAGTGGGAGCATAAGACACCACCACCACCATCCCTCACCTCCCATTTATAGGTAGGCGAGCCCACAGTAGCCTGGGACTCACTGGTTCCAACACCTCACCACCAACGTTCCCACGCCCCCTTCATTGTTTTATTTAGAAGAAGAGCCACTCCCTGTTGCCTGGCAGTTTCTTGTCCCGAATGGAGGATTGTCCACCCCTCCTGCTGATTGGAACCAGGACCAGTCAACCGGTCCTCTTGTATCCCGCAGAGGTTCAGGCGGTACAGGTCCAACTCCCGACAGAAGAGTGGCAACCTCTCCTCTGCAACGAGCGTTCGAACATTCCACGAGACCACACGCAGCAGTGTCTTGTTGTTTCTGGAGGAACCCCGGGGGTGAGAACTGTCCCCCCAGGGCCTCCGGCACAAACTTGAGTTTTTCTTTACCTTCACGTGGTATAGTGGTTATTAAATTGAAGGTGAGGGGTTTACCAGCTCCCCGCACCCGTCCAGAGCCCCCTTGGCACACTGTGGAAGCTGTAAGAGCAGCTACCACAGCGTTACCGACTGGCACCACGAGGAGGAGGGGGGTTGTTTTGCCAGCCGCTCCCACACACACTTACACACACACACCGTTCCCACACACACACGTACACACACACACACACACCGCTCCCACACGCATACACCGCTCCCACACCCACACACAGCTCCTAAACACACACACACAC
>JAZEWT010000002.1:28871033-28884177 GCA_036362905.1 Mordacia mordax | reverse complement strand
ACACACACCACCCCCCCACACACACACACCACCCCCCCACACACACACCGCTCCCACACACACGCTCGCACACTAAGACCCACCGTGGAAGCTATCCCCCATAGGGATAGCATCCTCCCTGATTAACCATCTGGCTTCCGATTTAATAACAGCTCACAGCATCAAGGGGCGCTGCACTTACAGGCGCAAAGCACATGCGCATCAACGTAAACAGCGTAAACTCATAGAGCGGGTAGTGATCTCGGAAAACCAGGGCTCTCTGGACCAGTTAGGACATTTACATTGATGTGACGGAGACCATTTCTTTTTAAGACAATTCTTTCGGTTTAGCCGTGTCGAGCTTTACCTCTGTTTCATCTTTGTACAAGTTGGTGCTGTGAGTTTAATTGTGCAAACTTGCGAGTTCCTGATTCCTATTATACGCACGGTGAGCGTTTCATTCACACAGATTGTTGCTGTAAATTAATCAGCCCTTTGGTTTTATGATGTTCCGTTGGTCATTTAGGACATTTGTTGTGTAGCAGGAACCCACATATGGAGCTTGAAACTCACTGGGTAATTTCCCCTGTAATAATTAACATCTATCTAGTGGTTAGAGATAGGAGCCAGTGTTAAAGACAGAAAACAGTGTTGTATTGGAGGAATTCTATGTCGAGAGATTGGAAGCTCGCTGGGTATTTTCTGCTGTAATAATAATAAACATCTATCTCCAGTTCACATTTTACTTGGGATTATTGTTTAACCAGTTTCACCGTCCGGATTTGCATATCGAGTAACGTTCGTTGGATTCGTGAGTGAGACGTGAGTGTGTGAATGAGTAAGGATATGGGGATGCGGGCCACAGGGTGTCAATATTTGTACACATTGTATATCGTTTTGTTTGCCACTGACAATCAAAAAGCGAACGCGAAGAGTCAAAAAGACTTCTTGACATCCCCTGACCTGATGTCCATTGAATCATGTATGGTAACCTGATTCAATACACATCAGGTCACAGAGATAACCCCTGCAAGAGTATTCGTGTTTGAGAAATATTATTATGGTAAGAATTTCATGAAGAGCTTCCTCCCACCGTCTTAGGTTAATTGTCCTGCTGAGTAAATTGCCCAGTGTCCTGCGATGCACTGGCGTGAAATTCTGGGTATAGCTCCGCCTTAAGCCCTCTGTCTGCCGAGATAGGCTCCGCCCCCCTCCCCCGCGACCCTGTGCAGGATTATGCAGGTACTGATAATGATGATGATTTAATAACGGGTATAATGTGATGCGTGCCGTGACCGAGCGTCTTGCAGAGTTAATTTAGGGTAACCGTGTGTTTTATTCATCCAAGAAATCCTTGCGGACTTCCAATGTCCATTTTTCAAGGGCGTGCTGCTTGGCAATGCCTGGGCAATTCTTTCATTTAGCGCTGAGTACCGGTGACGAGAGCAGAAGATACCCGGAGCAAATCAACGCAATAGAGGGGAGAACGCCTCAACTCGTGGCTCATTGACAGCTCGAGGCAATGATGTGCAGCTCGAGGCAATGATTCACCAGGTGTGAACAAGATGTGCTGTTTCCGTGTAATCATTATTTGCCACATTAGGTTGCATGTTTCAATCACGCATCTCATTTGTATATCTGGGCGGCGCGGTGGCCCAGTGGTTAGCGCTGACGCCTCACAGCAAGAAGGTCCCGGGTTCGAATCTCTCGGCTCAGGTGCCTTTCTGTGTGGAGTTTGCATGCTCTCCCCGTGTCCGCATGGGTTTTCGCCGGGCACTCCGTTTTCCTCCCACAGTCCAAAAGCATGCTCCTGGATAGGTTGATTGGCTCGCAGACTAAAATTGTCCCGCAATGCCCGGCGATGGACTGGCGTCCCGTCGTCGGGTGTATTCCTGCCTTACGCCCTGTGTTTGCGGGATAGGCTCCGGCTCACCGTGACCCTATATAGGATTAAGCGGTTTCAGATAATAAGATGAGATGAGTTTTGTATATCTTTCCCCATTCATTGCAAATAACAATACAGTTTATAACGCGCGCAAATGCCACGGTTAGTCAAGGACGTGATACAGATACTGGGCAGTGCAGCCGACGAGCTCGTTGTGAGAATGACCTGATGAAATAAGGTAGTGCTGGGCTGTCGAAGTCGTACGGAAAGGTTGCTCCAGGCTGTGGGCGCGGATGTGGAAAAGCGCCTTTCTGCGTCTTGTGCTTCCCATCGTCATCTCTCCATCGTCATCTCTCCCCCACACACACCAGAGGATGGACCCCGCCCGGGTCGCCAGATCAGTTCAAGCGTTCAAACGCTGACCGCCCAGCGTCACGCGTGACCACGAGCCGGGTTGTGGCACCACGTGCGCACGCATATCCCGCACAGCGTGCTCCACGTGTCATGTGACCCCCCTCCCCCCACAATTAATTCCCTGAAGATGTTTATATTTTATGTGTACCAATGTGAGAGCAATGTGATGCGAAACAATGTGAAAATGAAAAACATATGAACGTTATTAATCTGAACTAGATAAGGTTTATTTTTAAACAAATGAATGAGAAAAGGAAAAACAATAAGTTAAATGCGGGTCACAAGACATATGGACCACACTGTGGCATTTCAGACTGTTCTGCAGTGAGTGGCACGGTGGCTCAGTCAGACCCGGATTCGACTCCGGGCGTGGGGGACTGCTTTTCTGTGTTGAGTTTGCGTGTTCTCTCCCCGTGTCCACGTGGCTTTTCGCTGGGTACTCCGGTCTCCTCCCACAGTCCAAATATATGTTGCCTACGTTAAATGTCCTGACTGAGATGTTGTAACTTGTATACCCCTCTCCACTAGAAAAGTCTTAAGAAGCGCTACATAGGTCAACGGTCCTTCCAGCTTAATATAAGGAAAACGATGGAAAAACAAAGCACACTACACTACTTTACACTACACCATACACTACGCTCTACACCACGATACACTTCGCTATACACCACGCTACACTATACACGACACTAAACACTACCAGATACAAAAGACGATACACTACACAATATGTTAAAAGAGAAAAGGCTTTTACAATTTCTGGCAATTATACACATGTTAAGATCTAAAAACACCACAGAGACACCTTCCACAAAGTGTCCAGTTTGCACAAATCCACACATACTTTTGGTAAAATTTATGCAAACAAGCAGCTTTGCTTAAATATACATTGTCCTTGAAACTGATTGGCCTACACTGGACATGGCTTTCTTTAGAGCCTAATTGTTAGTGTTTGCCAGATGTTGTCAAAAGGCAATATTTGGCCAAAAGGCAACATCTAGCTTTCTTTATAGCCTGAAAAAGATGTTGATATGCCGTTCAGATGTTGTTGTTATTGATATGCTGTTCTTTGCAGTACTTTGTAACCCTCATGTAAAAAGTTCTCTAGAAATGCAACTTTTGTTGTTACTATTGTTATAATTGTCAGTGTTAGCCAGATGTTACTAAAAGGCAATCAGCTCAGGACAATGGAATATTAATGCTTGAGTTGCTCTGGTCCAGCTGAGCTGTGGAGAGAATGGCGGGTCAACAACATCTGAACGGCATATCAACATCTTTTTTTTTGCTCTAAAGAAAGCCATGTCCAGTGTAGGCCAATCAGTTTCAAGGACAATGCATATATAATGAAAGCTTTTTGTTTGCATATTTTTTTACCACAAGTTTGTGTGGCTTTGTACAAACTGGAGACTTTTTGAAAGGTGTCCAATTTGGTGTTTTCAGATCTTAACATCTGTATAATTGCCAGAAATGGTAAAAGCCATTTCTCTTTTTTTATATATATACACTGCAAAAAGTACCCATACTATACATTACACTATATACTACACTCTACACTAAACCACAGGTAAATCCCATTCCGTCTCCACCGATCTCAACCCTGGGTATACTGGAGACGACACCAGCGACGCTGGGAATCCACACGCACCTCTGTGAACCTCTCACTGCTCCCCGTGATTGTCCTCCGAGGCCCAAACGCGGCCGCTACCGATCCTGGCGTCGCTGCCGCCACATTTTACTCGCGACTGCATGGTTACCACGATTATCGCGATTGTCCTGATTATGGCCGTTATCGCGATCGTACTTACAAGTGGATGAGCAGCCATGGCGATGCGAATCCAAGACAATCCGCGGCTCCGTTTAATTATTAAGAGAGATCAAGGGGAATAATTGCTTCACAATTCCATAATTGTCGAGCCGCCTCAAACCACAGAATTAAGGCTTTGGGGAGGAGAGGAGAGGGGATGTTCATTGGTGTCTTGAGAGCGCGGGATTCTTATGAAACACGTGTACTTTGGCCACACTGGGACGCGTTGTTCTGAAAAACACGAATGACTGTGATCAGCGAGCCCTTTGGAGCTTGGAAAGAAATGACAGCGACCTCCCGTGTCGCCTTCAAACAGATTGCTGAGACGAGGACGACTTGTGAGAACGTATTATTAATAGTGAAACTTCGACTTAAGAGACTAGTACACTGGCGCTGCTCCGACATACATCCGTGACCTTCTTCAGGTTTCCTCCTCAACACGATCATTTCGATCCTCCAATACGGGCTTGCTGCATGTGTCCAGTTCGCACCTACGATGAAAATCGCTGCTTAATGCAAAATAATATTATTTATATTACGACACCATTAAACAGAGTAATACATGTCTTTAATAGGAGCAAAAAACACCGCAACTATATAAAATACATATCATTTACATTATTTCCAATTCAGAGCGCTGGCTCGGAAGTAGTGGACATCGTCTGTTGCATCCGAAATCCGTTGAATAGATGTCCGTTAAAGCGAGGTTTTATCGTAATAACAATGCAATTTTGTAGCGCGAGCAAATTTCACGACGTCCCGAGACAGAGTTCAAAGAGCAGTGGAGAACAAGGAAATCCAGCTCGCGTTGCCACCGGGTGTTTTATGACATAGACCCCAATGATTGCACGGGCGCTGTACACAAGCATTGATTTGCACACGAGCGAAATCGTGACTCATTACTATATTGAATTACAAATAATAAAAATAAAAGTGTAAAACTAATGCATGTGTGATTACGCTTGAGGACACCCCTGAGAAGCGATTCCATGCGACAATACTATGTATAAATAATGAAGGTTCTTGTTGTGCAAAGACAAAGACCCCCTATATAACATTAAGAGGCTGTCGGGTCAAGTGCTGTCAGCAGGCTAGTACAACACACGAAGAGTGGTTGGTCAGGACCCCGCCCGGCCGCCTTTGTATCCTTATTGGCGATTCTTGCACACTGCACCAAGTATTGGTGGCCGCGAGTGGGAATCCAACTCGGGTCTTAACCCGATTTGTATTGCAGCACACTAAACGTTGCACCACATCTCCCCATAGCTGGCACATCAAACACAGGACACAAATCCCCACAAAACAAGGGCTTGATTTTCATTTTCCGAAAAGCTGCTATGCTGACTTCAAGCAGAAATCTGAGTAAAATACTAACACTGAGATACAACGTAGAATTATCAATAATTCATTATTGTAGTCTCATACTGTACATTTGCCATTCTCAAATGGTAGGTCGCAACCTGTGACTGGGCCGCGAGCACCATGCCGTGGTCCATGAAGACCAAACCCAAGTGAGCCTCAAGTTGAGAAAGTTTGAAAAGCCCTGCTCTACATCTGTGTACCCTCTACTTTCATCATCCCACGAGGGCTAAACAATAATGTCTCCCCAGTGCCGACGTTGGCACGCCGAACCACGGACTTCAAGGAATCAAAATCAGTGGTTATAGAGTTAAGAGAAATTTGCAAACCACTGCTCCACCCCAAACTCTATATATGTGTAATGACTTCTGGGAGGTGTTGGATAATTCTTATGTTAATTTAACTCACTACACTATACACAGTAAGTAGAATTAGTATCGTAATTATGAACTAATTTATTACAGCTGCTTCTATAACACTTCAGCTCCATCCACATCAGGTTTCATCCACAGCTAGGCTCTCGACCACAGCGACCAATCCCACCTTCTGTCTAGCGTCGGCCTAAATAACCTTCCTCGGTACTGCCCCTTAGTCCTCCCCCATCTTTGCCTTATGCCACCTGACCTTGGCCAACCACAATCCCTCGGTGGAAGCGCCAGGGTAACAGGCCATCCTTCCTCTGTGTGCACTGTGACCAATGGGAACCAGTGGTTGGAATCAATCCGAATGTGGTGGAAAACCAGCAAACTAGTAGAATCTCAACAGGCCTCAACTGAGGCCCCTGTTTAAAAGTTGTTACATCATCCCTCTCGCTGGTGGTGGAAGAAGCTATCCCCGGCTTTATTAAATTGTACTCCACTTTCCAACGGCAACCAACTCAACAAAAACGAAATCCAGACCCATCGAGCATAACAAACCGGCAAACCGAATTTCCTAAATCTTCCAAACCTGGCGCAACCACATATTTCACATGAAGCAAAACAAATATGAACATCTTAAGCGAAGCAACGCCATTACAGTAATCCCATAACACTAAACCTAACAACAATCACACAATTGTACAACCTCACACCCGTATTGCAAAGCACGGTATAACTTTTCAAAAAGTTAACCTGATGCGCGATGAATCGACAAAAAACATTCAAACAAGTGCATCGACCATAACAAAACACACTTTACAAGTGTACCACAAAGCCTGTTACCACATTTTTACATCATTCGCAACGCAAATCATATGGCTAACAATCTCTATCAAATCACTGTGCAACAGTGCAACAGTGACTGCGTTTTTCTCTGCAGCCAATCATTAGTTATGCGTCGACCAATCACAATCGGCAACTCATTATATATGCGGTGACACTCCAAGATGGCCGCCTAGTCTGTTCCTTCATGACAACAAGCCGCCATTTTGACAGCGTTCCCACGTAATTTTAAATTCTTAAAAACACCAACAAAGGCTACAGCCATATGGAACAAAGACACCAACATCTAATGTGCAACACAATCGGCGCACCAACGTGTGCACCGCAATCGCGATTGTAGCAACATCAGGAACATTGCATTTCGCACGTAGAAAAAATGTTCCGCTCACTGTAGTGCAATACTAGTTGCCCACCACACACCTATCATCATAGCAATCAATGCTACAACACAACGCAAGGCACTGTAATTTAACAATAACAAACATAATCAGCTACTCTTTGTGCCACCTGTGCACTGTCCTATATGCGCAATCAATGGCAATCGCAATACAATACTGAAACCAATCTTAACCACACTATTCTTAACCTCATATTTTATCATTTCCAATTTAAAGTTAACTGTCCAATTCCTGGGATAAACACTTGCCTGTTTCCGTTGTTGCTTCCGCTGCTATTCAGCAGTACCTCAGTCTTTTACATTTCTTCACTTTGAGATGGAAAATATATTTGTTTCTGTTCCTGTTGGGCTCCCAGCACAGACCCCTGCACAGGCACCAGTGCAGGCCTCTGCGTAGGCCACGGCGTAGGCCCGGGCACAGCCTCCAGTGTGGGCTCTAGCGCGGCGGCCCTCTGCTTCGTCCATACTTTTGCTCCAGGGTCTCCTTGTGCGGCTCCTTGCCCCTAAACAATTGGGGGAACTTCTGAGTGCAGACTCTTCGCTCCAGGGCCTCCTCTCCACACGTCGCTGCAAGCCACAACTACTTCAGCAGTGAGACGACTCTGACCGCACCCTCCACCACCTCCCCTTAGTCCTGCTGATTCTCCGCAATCCAAGCTACCCCTCATCCCGGCAAGGACATCTCTCTCTCTCAGTTCCACAACTGGGTTCCACGGTCGCCCACCATCATGGCATATATGACGGGCGCTCCAAAATTCCAGTCATTCGACTCCAGGATTTTCTCTTGACACCCTCTCCCTCCAAACACATGCGGTCGGAGTTCCGCTATGGCCTCCTTCGCTGGCATCCTTTCCTCCAGGTCTTGCTGGTCAGCGAGTACCTGCCCAAGACATGGCTTATATTTTCACTAGCTTCCCTATGAGCAAGGGCCAACCTGAGCAGCCTCATGGAGTCCCAGCTCAGGGTCGATACTACCCGCCCACTCTCAAGGTGGATTTGGCCATGCTCAAGCCTCTCTCCTCCAGCTGTTCAGTCTGCTGTGCACCTTTCCACTCTCCACTCTTCTAGCCTCGCATCGATTTTGTTTTGAATCCCACCACTGTCACCACTGTAATGACTCCAAAGCAGTGCTTGAGAATTGTTATATTTATTTAACTCACTACACTATGTACAGTAAGTAGAATTAGTATCGTAATTCTGAACTCATTTATCACAGCTGATTCTATCACATTTCCGCTCTCTCCACATCAGGCTTCATCCACAGCTTAGCTCTCGACCGCAGCTACGACCTCATCTTTCATGTGGCGCCGCCCTAAATATTATTCCTTGATCCTGCCCCTCACTCCTCCTCATTTCCTCCTTCGGCCCCCTGACCTTGGCCAATCAATGTCCTTTGGTGGAAACGACAGGGCAACTGGGCCTCCTTCCTCTGGGAACGCTGGGACCAATGGAAAACAATGGAGGGAAACAACCCCAAATTAGCGGGAAGTCAGTAAACTTGTTGAGTCTTAACAGGCTTCCACCGAGGCTCCTGTTTTAAAGTTGTTACATATATATTAGCATCTTTAGCTTTTAGTTGAAAAACCAGAGCACTTTAACGTTTCAGGCAGTAATCAGCGAAAGAAGGCCAGATAAAGCATAGCTGGGTTTGCAGATGTTATTGGCAAGTACCCTCCTTGTCGAAGAAGACTGCGCCAACCTCTGCCACTACAGGTCCACCCACAAACAGGATGTATATTCACCTCATGCAAAAGCAAACATTCCTCGTAGAGCCTTATCAGACTGTAAGGTCAAGTGTTATTGTTGAGCACCTATGAAGGCCAGCACGATACACGAGGGGGTGGGTGGCCAACACGAGGCTCCAATACCCCCACCATTGAGGCCAACCGGCAAACCTGGATCAGAATTTATTTAAGGCCATGTAAACCAGCAACCATATAAACTGCTGTACAGCAAACGTGGTCGTCCCACTGAGTCTAGGTACCGAGCACGAGGCTCCGGATTGCACCACTTCGTGACCAATCTTCAGCAGTGAGGATATCTTTCATTCTATTTTCCAACCCAATCATCTCGGTCACACACGCAGAAAGACAACCCCCACCCCCATAACTGTAACAATCTGTTCGGGTTTGCGGTATTAACTGCACAAGCAACCCGGTACTGTAAAATCTAGGTCCGCCACCTGGTTTGACCCAACAGTTCTAGGAATTGGCGTTTGTTCGGGTGGCAAGATTTGATTTGTAGTGAGATCTACAGGAAAAACAAAGCGGAATGTGCCGAGATTTCATACTGTGGTTGTATTTAAAACAAGCTTGCATTTGCGCGGTAGGTCGCAAATGCAAGCTACTGGAGACAGAGCGCAGCACGCACAGATTGGATGCAGCAATCACCGATAGTGTACAGCAAGCAGGCAACAGTGTGCAGTAAGCACAGACGTCACACTAAGAATAGTGTTATGTATAGCGTACATTTAGGGGTGTTTAATAAAGTCGATATGGTCTGTGTAGATCATGTTTTGCGCATGGGTTCAAAAGTGATCTCGTGTTTACACAGCTTTAGAGACCACAGGTGCAGAGCTAGCCTTGTAGGAATAGGTCTGAGGTTTGCGGTGCAGTGGAACAGGTGGCAAGCCTAGCAAACAGGTGAAGGTCTGCTCTGCGCCAGTGTGTTTGTTCAAATACACAGTGATGACAGCGCGGGCAGTCAGGCATCAACGCGAAGGCGCACAGGTATCAGTGGATCGCGAATGAAGGTTACGGCGGAGACCCAATTGCTCTGCTCCCACCCAATGACCTCGAGCCACGATCTCAACACGACCGTAACCCCAGCCCCTTTTCCTCTGCCGTGGAAACACCCGACCTTTCTAGTAATCACTGCGGGTTAAATTGCTTTTCCCAGCGATGGCTCTTCATCGCGTGGAAATGAGATTTGTGCTCAATGGTAATCCCGGTCATTAATCACGACGGATCACTCCCTCACTCCTCCAGCACTAGCCTCTGATACTCACACACAGCGTGCACATACGCACATGTGCACACATACACACACACAGTGCACATACGCACACGTGCACATATACACACGTGCACACACAGTGCACATACGAACGCGTGCACACATACACGCGTGCACAGACACACACAGTGTACACACACACACGTACACACACACGTGCAGGCACACGCGTGCGGGCACACAGAGACAAAGATCCCCCGTGTAGCCTTAAACTGGCCGTTGGGTCAAGTGCTGTTTGCGAGTAGCACCTTTGCAGGTCGCCACGGCACACGAGGGTGCGGACAACCAGCACCACATTCAGCCGCCTTTGTCTCCTTAGGGGCAATGTGTTTACACTGAGCACCAGGTGTTCACTTCAGGCCGAGTCGACATAAGGGTGACGCGGGACCGGTTCAGAAATTCGCCACCGGCGTTGACCATCAGTGGTAATCGAACCAACGTCACGAGGTTCGTAGCGCTGCGAGCTAACCGCCGCATTACCATTGCCTACGCCACAAGCCACATTCGCACGTAGAAGCTGAACAGCAATTCCAGACCTCACTCGCCAAACAAATAACTGAATCAGAACTCAATGCTGCCAGAGCCACGGAACTTGCAGCCGCGCTCCATTGTGGCACCTGCCGGAGTCCCAAGCAATTATGGAGTTCAAAGATCGATAGGAATGTGATGAAATGGTGTGGAGAAAAATAATCAACAATTCCCAGCGGCACAGGGGAAAAAACACCCACACCGCAAACTATTGAAGTGAAAAAGGAAAGTGGAAAATAAAACGTACAGGGTTTTCAAAGTATCAGTAAGGAGCAGGGTCGTTTAAGAGGGAGTGAATAAAATTACGTAGAATGAGACTTTGTTGTTGTTGTTATTGATATGCCATTCAGATCTGATTGTTGTTGTTGACATGCCGTTCTCTCCACAGCTCTGTACAGCGCTTTGTGACCCTCTGGTGAAAAACGCTCTGGAAGTGCAATTATTATTATTATTTATTCAGGCGGAAGTGTGTGCCTGAGCCTTGAACCCATACGGGATGTCACGATAACATTCCAGTGGTTTGGCAATGCCCATCATTCATCTGCGGTCAATAAAACGAGTATTACTTTGTGGGGCGTCAACAGCTGGCTTTACGTTCCCAATCGCTGCAGTCGTCAAGGTGCCTGTGGTTTTCAGGATATTTCTGTTGCCCAATTGAGGACTTGGCAAACGACGCGTGGCTTGCAAACCATTATTCTCGATCACCAACTGTGTTATAAGAGGACTCATCTTAAAGGCTGCTCTTTTGGGATAGCAGTGTCGAACGTTCCTCCTTCGAAAGAGATAAAAGGAACGCTCGACATGGCTATCCCGAAAAAGCAGCTCATAACAGCAATTCTCATACATGGAGCCGCGAAAGCCGGCATCAATACATTGCGCGTATGTGTAGTGATAGCGTCTGCAAGGAATATTGACATAAAATATATATAGAGATGCAGACTAAGTAGCTAGGTGTGACGATAGAGGTCTACTGATAAACACGCGCATATGGAATGATGATGCTATTTGATGATTGCTTCGATAAGTTGCTCTCTCGGGACAGCCGCATCGATCGCTTCCCCTCCTCTCGACGTCTTCAGGATGCCTCTAACGTGTGAGGCGAAACGTCGCGAGGAGGGGAAGCGAACGACTCGGCTGTCCCGAGAGAGCAGCTTTTCGAAACAATCATCATGCATCGAGCCGTGAAAACCTACATCATTAAATTGTTTCATTATTCTTTTTTTGTTGTTGTAACGTAATTGTTTCTATTGTTTTCATTTGATAATGTCCCCCTACGGGTTTAACTTATAAAGTCACCCGACGGGTCCAATTTGTGAAACTTTAGTGAGTATTTACCCCCCCCGGCGTTATCAACTCAACCGAACAGCTTAATCCGTCAGTGTCATTCATTCATTATCATTACCCGCTTAATCCAGACAAGAGGGTGCAGCGCGGGGCCATACCCAGATGTGATTCCAGTAAATCGCGGGGTCCTTTTTGGGGGGAAGGGGAAGAAATTTACTCAGCAAGCAAATTAACGAAGACGGCAGAATGTCTTTATACGGCGGGAGGAAACCGGAGTACCCAGCAAAAACCCACGAGGACACGGGCAGAACGCGCAAAGTACACACAGAAATGCACCCAAGTGCGCAATCGAACCGGGGACCTTCTGACTGTGAGGCAGCAACACTACTGAGCCACTGCACCGACCCCCAAACCGCTTAATGCCACAATTCTCAACCGGTCGGCCGCAAACACACCTCGTGGTCCGTGGAGACCAAACCCAAGTGGGCCTTGATTTTCAAAAGGTTGAGCACTCCTGGCTTTTGAACACTGCTAAAGTATATTAAATAGCAATTCTATATTTGAATATGTGGGAATAAGTTGCTGTCTTTGTTTACACACTTTTACTTAACTTAACCTACTATATATTCATGTATTTTCTTTCTAATATTTCATCTCATTGTCAGAAACCGCTTAGACCTGTACAGGGTCGCGGTGAGCCGGAGCCTATCACGGAAGACACAGGGCGCAAGGCAGGGATATACCCATGATGGGACGCCAGCCCATCACCGGGCACTGCGGGCAATTTAATCTGCAACCCAATTTACCGACGCAATAGCATGTTTTTTTGGACTGTGGGAGGAAACCGGAGTGCCCGGTGAAAACCCACGCGGACACAGGGAGAACATGCAAACTCCACACAGAAAGGCACCCGAGCCAAGATTCGATCCCGGGTCCTTCTTGCTGTGAGGCGACAGCGCTACCCACTGGGCCACCGTACCACCCTTCTTTCTAAAATGTTTACCCTTTTAACGCCTGTCACTGACAAATCACAGAGCTCAACGTTTGCAGGTTGATGTTTCGCGGTGGACAATTCGACCGATTAAATTGTGGCTTCCGGATCAGGCTGCTCCAGATCCGAGGATCAGTTCAGCACCCTTTCCAGAGCCAAATGCCGTGGAGCCAAATGGCCGTAAGAGAAATTAAAAATTTACAAATAAGCGGCGCGGTGGCGCAGTGGTTAGCGCTGACGCCTCACAGCAAGAAGGTCCCGGGTTCGAGTCTCTCGGCTCCGGTGC
>JAZEWT010000002.1:28857294-28870994 GCA_036362905.1 Mordacia mordax | reverse complement strand
CCCTATGTTTCCGGGATAGGCTCCGGCTTCACCGTGACCCTATATAGGATTAAGCGGTTTCAGATAATGAGATGAGAAATAAAGCGTGTATATATTTTCTTGCTTATGTGACTGAGTACTGCGACCGTCACATAACGCCTGAATATGCCTCCAACGTGGGAGGGGCGAAACGTCGCAAAGGGGAGAGAGTGAGCGCTCGACATAGCTATCCAGAATGAGCAACTTTTGTGATCAATCATGATGCATCGGGCCGTGAAAACTAAAATCAGTATATTACTTGTTCTCTCCTGGAAAGACTGCAAGTTCACGCAAAGCTCATGGCGTGGAACCGCACGAGAACCGAAAGATAGTTATCTGCTTGGTGCTTAAGTTTCATTTAAATAGCTGAAAACAGTGAAAATCCTTCACACGGTAGAGACTGAAAACTGTTTAAAAACTCCGAGTGTCAACGGCTAATCCGTGAGACTTAGCACATGAGTCAAGAGAGCCAATGTATGAGCACAACAGATCTATAATACGCATGGATATACGTATTTTGAGCGCGGAACATTCATTAAAGTTGAATATGTAATCATACGCCATCAATCATTTATCCCACAATGAGGCACCTTGGACTTGCCGCACCTCAAGACACTAACCTTTCCTAGAGTTCACATTTCCCTCAATGGCGAATGCATATACATCACCTGTGTACTCACCACCACCGCCCTTGTGCTCGCGCTCACCATCGTGCATTCACCACCATGCGCTCACCACCACCCTCGTGTACGTGTGTGTCCACGTAAATTAGCTTAAGGAGATCACACACCGCACTGTCAGGGCACTGTACAGCGTGGCCCAGATGTCTTCATGTTTTCTAACATGTTTTCCCGGTTTGTGTTCTTCCACGAGCCCGTACGCTCCTCCCTCACTGCAAGCATTCTGCAATAGCGGATGAACTCGTATGAGCCATCTGAAATAAACACGAGTTATTTAAGACACCTGGACCACCCTGTATTGAGCTGGCAATGCTAGCGTCATGTTTCGAATACGGGTGTTTTAGCGAGCAGTGGTATCTCAAGTGTAGTAAGGTCATCGATGGATTGTAGGTTCGATGAGAATGTTGTGTGTTTTTTCGCTCGCTGACCTCATTGCGAATACACAATCTATGGTGAACGTCTGCACCTACTGTGCAAAGTAAATTTACGTCGCAAGCCAAATGCTTTCCTCTTCCTAGATGGACTCCAGTGTTCTACATTGAGACGCGCTGAATGCAATATGAATGTCTGTGTGCTGTGCTCATTAATCTAGTGTTGATCGTGCATTTACGCGCCCTAATTAATTTTTTTTCACGTTGTTTTCTGAAGATATTCTCTGAAGATATTCTCTGACAGGATGAAGCACAATCTACAAATGAAATGTCTTCATCTCATTATATAATGCTGATGGTAAAGTTCTTCGCATATAGAAACGGGTGTAAATTATCCTGCACCTGACATTTTAGAAAATAATTTCATTATTTTGTTATGTTTACTGTTAAGGCATCTCATCTCATCTCATTATCTGAAACCGCTTAATCCTATATAGGGTCACGGTGAGCCGGAGCCTATCCCGGAAACACAGGGCGTAAGGCAGGAATACACCCGACGAAGGGACGCCAGTCCATCGCCGGGCATTGCGGGACAAATTTAGTCTGCGAGCCAATGAACCTATCCAGGAGCATGCTTTTGGACTGTGGGAGGAAACCGGAGTGCCCGGCGAAAACCCACGCGGACACGGGGAGAGCATGCAAACTCCACACAGAAAGGCACCCGAGCCGAGAGATTCGAACCCGGGACCTTCTTGCTGTGAGGCGACAGCGCTAACCACTGGGCCACCGCGCCACTGTTAAGGCAATACAATAATAATAATAATTGCATTTATAGAGCGCTTTTCACCAGAGGATCACAAAGCGCTGCATAGAGCTCCACCTTTGTCAATCCACTGCTAGACGAAGGCCTTCCGATGTTGGTCATGGGGATTATTTGACCATACTCCACCATGCTGGTCAGTTCTAATTAGTAAATGTGATTCCTGTAATCGGTTGAAAAGTTAGTTTCCGTTGAAGTGGACGAGTCAAAGCTACATCCAGTGAAAAATGTAGGCATCCTCAGCCCACTCTGCATAGATTTGAATTGTGAATAAAGCTGCGGATATCTAAAATTTGAGGCACATTTAAAAACAAAATCACCGCATGCCAGCGCGAAACAGTTTATCTGTTATGGCCATGACTGGTGTGATGTGATGTTCACATGTTCTTTTACAGCGAATAAATATTATTTTTCTGATTGAACAGAAAACATAACATATTTCAAATTAAAATTAATTCGCAGCACCTTTAATAATAACACGAAAGGACAGCGTTACTCTTCATCCTGCTCTGTGAATGGGAAACATTGGTTTTCAGGGACGCACACATTGTTACACCATTACATCAAGCCTTCAAAAAAATTATTTCCTGAAACAGCATATAGATTTAAATAAAGAAAAGTGATTTGCAAACCCGATAATGGAAAGATATTTACTTGGAGATGTGATTGGGGATGCATTTCCCCTGGCGGAGACGGAGCCTACAGGAAAGGGAGCAGTGTGAGTCTGGCTTACTTAATGTCTCATCCTCAGCACGTGCTTATGTATTGAGGTCGAGGTCTGAATACACTGTAGGTCTCATCTCATCTCATTGTCTGAAACCGCTTAGTCCTATACAGGGTCACGGTGAAGCCGGAGCCTATCCCGGCAGACACAGGGCGCAAGGCAAGGATATACCGACGATGGGACGCCAGTCCATCGCCGGGGACTGTGGGGCAATTTAGCCTGCGAGCCAATCAACCCATGTAGCAGCATGCTTTTTGGACTGTGGGAGGAAACCGGAGTGCCCGGCGAAAACCCACGCGGGCACGGGGAGAGCATGCAAACTCCACACAGAAAGGCACCCGAGCCGAGAAATTCGAACCCGGGACCTTCTTGCTGTGAGGCAACAGCGCTAACCACTGGGCCACCGCGCCGCCCATACACGATAGGTATTTAGTCATAATAATAATTGCATTTATAGAGCGCCTTTCACCCGAGGGTCACAAAGCGCTGTACAGAGCTGCGGAGAGAACGGCATGTCAACAACAACATAAGAACGGAAAATCAGCAACAATAACGCGTTTATTTATATTTAGCGCACATTCAGAAAGAGTTAAGAACAAAAACACCCACGTTAATTTAAATTCTAGTTACGCTTCATGAATACTGGCTGAGTCTCTGGATTATAAGAGATTCTTGCTGCGCTGTGTAAGGTACTGAATTATCACCGCTGTGAAATCATGATGTAAATAATACACAATAAATATACATACTAAGACCTAAAAAGACGTTATGAAAACAAGTACTGGTTGAATTGAAATTGTTTAAGGATATTGATGAAATAAGATTTGTACTGATGTAGGTTTTCACGGCTCGATGCATGATGATTGCTTTGGAAATAATCTTTATGTGGTCAGGATAAATTATTTCATTTATTTACACAGTACGACGTTGTAGACTAGTGTACAGTACTCTCTGCTATATAGTATATCACACCAGCAAGTACAATGTTAAAATCTAGTAGTGACAGAACAATGATGTTGTATTAATATAAATAATATTAACTATCCTCTACGTGTGAGACGAAACGTCGCGAGGAGAGGGGAGGAAGCGAACGACGCGGCTGTCCCGAGGGAGCAGCTTTTCTAAGCAATCATCATGCATTGAGCCGTGAAAACCTACATCATGACATTGATAAATAATATATTAATATATATTGTATTATAATGGCCGCCATGTCGAGATGGGTTTTCGCCGGGTACTCCGGTTTCCTACCACAGTCCAAAGACACGCTGCTGCTACCTTGGTTAATTATCCTGATGACTAAACCAGCGCCCAAGTGCCCTGCGATGGACTCGCGTCCGATCCAGCGTATAGCCCTGTTTTGTGCTCTGTGTCTGCCGGGATCGGCTCCGGTTGCTCGGCTATTCGGGATAACGCTAATGACGGCATAGTAATTAAACCTCATCTCATCTTATTGTCAGAAATCGCTTAGTCCTGTACATGGTCGCGGTGAGCCGAAGCCTGTCCCGGCAGACACAGGGCGCAAAGCAGGGATATATCCACGATGGGGCGCCAGTCCATCACCGGGCACTGAGGGCAATTTAGTCTGCAAGCCAATTAACCTCTATGCAGCAGCATGTTTTTTGGACTGTGGGAGGAAACCGGAGTGCCCGGCGAACCCACGCGGACACGGGGAGAGAACACGCAAACTCCACATAGAAAGGCACCCGAGCCGAGATTCGAACCCGGGAACTTCTTGCTGTGAGGCGACAGCGCTACCCACATATACACTGTATGATGATTTCTTCCAAAAGCTGCTCTTTCGGAACAGCCTAAAGCACTTGACTATCGGAACAGCCTAAAGCACTTGACTACAGCGTATCGGGACTCGCATTAATGGATTCCGTGTCCTGCTACAAAACTTCTAAATTTAAGGAATGAGAGAGACGGCGTTTCTCTCTGGGGGGGGGGGAGCGAGTCGCACTAATTTCTTTTACGACTGCAACTCCCGCTAATTAACTCAATCTGGGGGGAAGAAGAGTCATTTTCTCTCTCTAGCAGCAAAGTCAACGTCTCCGCATCATCGCTAAGTGTCGGAGGAAATTAACGCGATGACGTCCGTAGACAGGCAGGAGGACGAAAGGGACGCCCAGGGAAATGAGAATTGATCTCAGGAGGCTGCTCTTTTGGGATAGCCGTGTCGAACGTCCCTCCTCTCCGCTTCGCAGGAGTTAATCTCACGCGTAGACCCGTGAATATCCACATCGTTTCGTCCACAGATATATCTCACGACTCTGCCGCGTGCAATGACACCGCCCGCCACCCAGAACATCTCAGAGATCCGAGCTGACCGCGAGGCCTCCACACCCCACCGAGCGGCAAAGGTTATCACCAAAAAGCCCTCGTGTAGCCTTAACGGACTATTGGAGAAAGCACTTGCTAGCCAATAGCTACGAGTGGGTGGCTGTGCAACACCACGGGTGGCTGCCTGTGCCACCCCAGTGCCGATGTTTAAACACTGCACCCGGCACACATTTAAGGCTGAGCTGACCTAGGTGAAGCCCACCAGGGATTCAGATATTCTTCACTAATTTTAGCCACGGGTGGGAATTGAACTGCGGCGAATGGGTTCACGGTTCACCGTACTACGATCCCACCGTTCGATCCTAGGGAGCCACAAGGCCTCATAATGAATGAAAGACTCCAAAGCCAGTGGGGTCACGGTGTCCATTTACATGCCTAAATATGTCAATATATCCTAATATATTCTCAAAATTTGAAAGTCTTCAAACACGTGTATTGTGTGTTTAACTATAATCTCTGACCAAGGATTTTTTTTTTTGGGGGGGGGGATAGCCGTGCTGAGACAATCTCAAAACGCGTGAAGATGCCTCCAACGTGGGAGGCGAAACGCCGCGAAGTAGAGAGGAGGAGCGCTCGACACGGCGATTCCCGCAGATCAGCTTTGATGAGCAAACATCACGCATTGAGCCGTGAAAACCGACTTCTGTACATTGCGTGTTTAATCTACTCACCCAGCGCATAGAATCCAATTAATAATGAATAACGGTTTACATCCCTTTGTCAATTGCCAGCTGGATAATGTCCCCCCCATTCTAAGTTGGTCGTTTCGGTTCACCATACTTCACCTCATTGGTGCAGTACAGGTTGGTGAAGTGGGGTTGGCTGGGTCAGGTTCAGACACCAGTCGCCACTGACGTTAGGCGCGGGCGGGGTTTGACTTAAAGTCACCGGTTTCATAAACCCTGCGTCACCATTACGTCACCGCCTTGCGCTGTGCACGTGCTTCCCGAGTGGGCACAGCAGTGAGGCTGCTTACGCTGCAGCACATCACCGGAATTATCGGAATGCTGTCGACGCGCCTGTCCCAAAAGAGCGCCTCTCGAGAGCAATTCTCACTTCAAAAAAATACAATTTATAACGCGAGGCACATATTCATTCAATTTTAATAATAATAATTGCACTTCTGAAGCCCTTTTCACCCGGGGACCACAAAGCGTCGCACATAACTGCGGAAAGAACGGCACATCAGAAACAACAATAACAACAACGTATTAACGGCAAATCAACAACAATACATTTTTTTGGTTTTTTGTTACAAATCTAAGCTGTGGAGAGAATGGCATGTCAGCAACAACAACACCATCAGAGCAGTTTGACAGGCAAATAATGGCTATAATTAGAGAAGGGCATAAAATAAGCGATAAAAAATAATTTGTAACAAACGAAGGAAGGAATAAGTGTTCCCGAGCAGGCGCAGTTCGGCAGCGAGCCATCATCCCAACATAAGTGAGCTGCATTAATAGTCCTAACCAGAGGACTTGAAGGCCTTATGGAACAAATGAATCTTGAGACGAGTTTTGAAAATGCCCAGGGACTCAACTGACCTAATCTCTAATGGAAGGGCATTCCAGAGACTGGGAGCAGTGCGGGAGAAGGCTCTGTCACCCATCGAATGTAGATGCGATCTGGGCACATGCTGCAAGCCCGTAATGGAGGATTGAGGTTGTCGTGTTGAGGAGGGTGCCTGAAGTAGGTCACGGGTGTCGGACAAACGCCAGTGAGAGCCTTGTAGGTGAGAAGGAGGATCTTGAAATCGAACCTATATTTTGGAGCTATTTATTCAAATAGCTATTCAGAGGCATATCGAGGAAGCCACATACAGAAGAGGGGGGAAGGCAGCTATGCGGTCAGCCGGCACCAACATTTTCCAAACACTGCGTCTTATGTGCTATGATGTAATCGGCCAAAATTTATAAATACTTTAATTGTGGGATGAGGGCGGCGCGGTGGCCCAGTGGTTAGCGCTGACGCTTCACAGCAAGAAGGTCCCGGGTTCGAATCTCTCAGCTCGGGTGCCTTTCTGTGTGGAGTTTGCATCCTCTCCCCGTGTCCGCGTGGGTTTTAGCCGGGTTCTCCGGTTTCCTCCCACAGTACAAAAGCCTGCTCCTGGATAGGTTGATTGGCTCGCAGACTAAAAATTGTCCCGCAATGCCCGGCGATGGACTGACGTCCCGTCGTCGGGTGTATTCCTGCCTTACGCCCTGTGTTTCCGGGATAGGCTCCGGCTCACCGTGACCCTATATAGGATTAAGCGGTTTCAGATGAGATGAGATGAGATTGTGGGATGAAACCAGAGAACCCGAAAGAAACCCATGCAGAACAGGGAGAGAACGCATAGAACCGCCTCGGGCAGGACCATTGATCATCATTGATCCACTGCGGCCCAGACCTACATCAACGTGAAACGATAAAAGCGTATCACGGGTCATCCTAGATATGCTACGTCGCAAGCACAACCCGGGATATGTCACGCACAGGTTAAATAGAATAAGAAACAGAGAACAGCTGTAGCCTGTATAATTAGAGGGGAAAAAAAGCTGGGACGTTGAATGATGACTTATTCTGTGAAAACGTAAACATTTTCCGGGACAGCTGCCTCGTTATCAAGGACGATGCTGGAAAACGAGAACTGGTGGCAAACCTAGGTCACTTACCTGCAATAATTGTGAGTGAGCGGCCCCGCGTCCCGTGGCTGTGCCGCCCCCTCGTGGCCGCACGTGGCTTTGCAACTGTTAAAAAGGCTACTGTTCCTTCCGACTTAAATACTAATTGACTGACCGTGCAGCCGGCATCCCAGTGTTAGGCATTGGGCATCTGTGCAGAGCTTTGAGCACTATGTTAATTTTAATGTTATGAACTTGTGACAATTGCCAACACATTCAGAGTACGTTTATACATTACAACTATGTAACAACTATATAACTATACAGCAGCTAAACCCAAGCTAGAAATCCCTTGATATCTGCCTTGTCCTTGAGCTGTTTGCCTTTTAGCAACATTTATGCCAACACTGCTGAGACGAGGTCTGACACTGGTGGGACGACGTCTAACACTTGAAATGGGGGTCTGAAACTGGTGAGGTGAGGTCTAAGACTATTGAGACAAGGCCATAAAAAAGGATGCCACTGGTGTGGACTTATCCGTGTCAAGTAAAACGCACGCATTATCAAAGAACTCTTGGCATGTTCTGCCACAAGCCCATGCTGCTATTGAAAATTTGATGCCTTATGAAACGTGTCTGTTCGGTGTTGCAATAACTTAACAACTGTACATTTCCAAAAGTGGTCAAATTTGGTAGCGTTTTTCAGCACCGTACAGACAGAACCTCTAGGACAGTTACTGAAAGCAAAGCCAGGATAAAGATGGAAAGTGACTATTTGTAGTTTCTTCTTTGAAGAGACGGAGTTGAAATGATCCGTAGTGAACATTCCACTTTCATAATATTCAACCTGCAAGTCACTGTTTATATATTTTTCTTACTTTTATTTCCAAAACGAAAAAAAGCAGTTAAAACACATCATCTAAAGTGTAAGAATGTTTTCTTAGTTCTTAAACATTACCTTAGGCTATTATCTTCTTGTAATACAACGTGCAAAAGTTAAAAGTGCATTAGTACAATAATAAACGATGGTATAAAAGTGTTAAGAGTACCTTTCACGCACATAGCCAGACTTCCTCAGCAAGCATTCCCACTGGACCGCTATGACCAAACTTAACCCTTTCCCACTAAAGCTCAGCATTCCTCCCGCCACCCCCGTCCACATAAACCAGGGGTCAGCCACCTTTTACAAGCGTTGTACTAAGAGTTCACCTATTCCACTCTTATTTACGGATCTGCGTGTCACTGCATGGCTAGCTCCGTGAGGCCGTAATGTTGAAAATAAACCAAGTGAATCTTTTTTTTCTTTCGATGCCAAAGAGCCGTCATTGCGTAGCATCATTGAGAGACTGACAAGAGCCGACAAGCATGATTTTTATGCGAGTTGTTTTCCCCCCAACTTACTTTATCCACCGTCAAACATTCATTGCGCGCAGCGCTCAGAACCATCTCATGCGGCCCTCGTGGCACGCGAGCGGTGCCGACCCCAAATCTGTACAGAACCGGTTAACCTACTCGAACATCCCCACCGTGCAGCACATTCACGCGGCAGACAATACTCTAACCATAGGCGACCACGTAACATTACATAATCGTGGCACAGAGCATTCATTCAGTAGTCATAATGGGCCCTGATTTGGCTTCTTCACGTGACCCCTACAGCCCACCCACCCAGCCCACCCCCCATGGCTGTTTGTTTCCCAAACTTTAAAAAAACTGCTTCCCACGCCCCTGCTAGCACAGCAAGCGCTAGTGTCCTCCCACGTGCGTTTGGGGGCGTTTGGTCGACGTTGGTAAGAGCCACGCTACCCATACACGTGTGGGTGCTTGTGTTTCCCCTTTATCTGGCCAAGTGAGGGCCCGATGACCTTCATTAACCTTCTCGTCAGAGTTTTGAGTAACCACGCATACAATCGCTTAAGAACGCTCTTCTAGGTTTCTTGGATTCTTTTAAAGTACGAACATTTTTGTTGAATGACTCACGAGACTTGGGTTGCCACCTGTCCCGTATTTTTTTCAGGGACCATCCTCTCTCTTATGATGCAGCTGTCCTGGGAAATCTGACAGTTTTCCTGACACAGGGCAAAGTCCTCCATCTCTTTCTCTGCTTACCCATGTACCACACGTCCCGAGTTTTTGTGCCTCCGAAGTGGCAACCCTACTTGGGACACCGGGACATATTGTTTGCAAGCCACCTCGGCGGCGAGAACCACAGAGCACTGCCCTGGTTCAAGCTGTGGCCAAAGTCCCGAGGAGTGAATAGCGGTCACGTTTGAATCCTTCGCTCACGCTAAACCGCTAGGCACATGACCTCTTGAAATGAGCCATCCACAATTTAAAATGCACCAAGTACCGATTAATAAATGTGCTATTTTTATAGTCGTCGTTTTAAAATATGAGGTTAAGAAAAGAACGGCCAGTTCAGCTCCCATGTGGTAAAAACACACCATCTGGACAGTCTAAAAACACTACTGGTAGAATTCTATAATACTACCTCCGTACGAACTGATAAAGGATGTCTGTTTTATTCAACCTCCATCCTTGTGATTGATACGAATGAGAATTACTCAAGAGCTGCTCTTTCGGGATAGTCATGTTGAGCGTTCTTCCTCTCTCCTTCACTACGTTTTAACACATTGGTGCTGACGCCCACCCTTTCCTCATCGGTGTTTTAAAAAAAATGTTGTGACATACTTAAAAATAAATGTCATGTCCATGACCCCACAACGTTTTATGACCAGAGCTTTCATTACAGTAAATCATAATACGATTAGATGACATCCAGCAGGGCGCTCCAGGGTTGACATTCAGTGATTCCGTAATGGGTCACGACCCGTACTTTAAAAGCCACTGCCCTAGATGTATCACTGCTCTGCAAATCCTTATAAATCCTCAATCACGTCCTATGTTATGCACAATGGCATTTATCCAGGACAGCCTCGTTTCCAGGAGGACCCTGGCCTGGGATGCTATCCCACTTCCTTGATTTGCAGATCGCTTACCTGTCAGAAGTACATAAGCATGGTGGGAGAAATCCCACCATGCATTACAAGGTCATAACCAACTTGCTGCACCGCCACCTCCTGGCCACCTAGCAGGTGTAAGGAGTCTGACAGCATGTAATGACCCGTGTGTGATCCATCAACCCCATCTCTGCACGCGCACGCGCGCACGCACCGCACCACCACTGCGGAATGACTTGTTTTAATACGGATAGACTGCATCAGTAAAATCTAAGGCGTGTGAGTAATCGTCTTCCTCTTTAACTTCACTTTAAGAAGAAATGGTCCACTGACCTCTTCACTTCGACGTGTGCACCGGTCAAATACTGGTGTCAATGGAAGACTGCATCTCCTAACCTTCACTCCATCTGTACTGACGTACGTTATTCTTCACTGCATGTAATACAGCTGCACGGTTGATGCTAAACTGACACTGTGTGCAAAACACAAGACACACACGGGATCGGAGGCTACAAAATTCTGAAATCATTCTTTACATAAGACATACCAATCTGTTTCACTGCGCAAAAATGGAAACAACAGGCCCACCACTCTGTTGATGTTGTGGTCCAATTCTTGAATTTAAGCAGTAAAACGTGGATTTGGTTTGACATCTCTTGGTGTCATCAGCAGGGTCTGGGTCAGTTACACATATAAACTAAGAGGTGAGGGATTTTTTTCATGAAAATTGATACATTTTTTTCGCGAGTATTGAGAGTCTTGTGGCAATGTTGGATTATCTCGAATTTTTACTGCGTGAAAAAAAAAGGAGTAATATTTGTGCACAATGCCGTAAATAAAAGAATCCGCGACATGGGTATCCCCTATTGTCGCGGGTACAAGGAACTCTCCACTCTGAAGGCTTGCGTGTTCTAAAACTGTGCAGCCTGACATATCATCGTGTCCCGCTAATAAACATCCTACTTCCGTGCATGAGTGTCTAGATTTGTCCGGGTTTTTCTTGAAGTGCAATGCACTTGATCAGTCAATCTTCATCGTCGATGACACGAGGCATTAATCCTTGGCCAGAAGAGATGCTCACCGTGCTCATCTATCAACTCAGACCTCACAGCTGATGGTTCTTCACCATCACTAGAACCTCAATTCCTCTGCGAGTGATCAGGAAGACCCGTGCAAGGCAGGGAGTGCCAGCTCTTATGAGCGTGGGGGTTTGCTCTGCATGTCTTTGGATTATTTCTCACAGTGCTTTCCAGACTTCTCCGGATTACCCTGGATCGTTCCGAAAATGACCGATTGTTCCAAATTAATCTGTCGACAATTTCAACACCGGTAAAGGAGCACGGGTGCGATTACTGCACTGTTGCAACCTTCGCGAAGGTAATGTACCTTAATCGTGACGCACCGTCATCAGTCACACCGCTACCAATCTTGCGACGTCAGACCGCGGACCTTGCGAGAGTGTCGTCGATCACGTGACCGCGTGGCCACGATCGCGCGATCGCCGTCGGCCATTTTCAAAAGTCCCACACGGCTCGCACGCCGAGCGGAGCGACCGCCACCTCGCCAACGCCGTCGCCGCGCCTGTACAGGTGCCGCCAGATGGCGAAGTAGTGCACGGTGGCACCCAGCACCACGAACACGTGCCAGATGGCGTGCGCAAACGGCACGAGGCCGTCACTCTTGAAGAACACCACGCCCATCGCGTACAGGGCTCCGCCCAACGCCAGCTCCGACATGCCCTCCTGCTCAGACTACCGGCCGATTGGTCAACCGGAGGGGAGAGGGGGAGGGAGTTTGTGGGCTGGTTTGTTGATTGGCGACAATTGGTTGAAAAATAACATGACAGGGCAGGCTTAAAAGAGTAGCGCCTTTGGCCCGGTGCTCCCAAAGCATTGCCGGAAAGCGCAAAGTCAGTCCAGTTTTTATTTTACGCTGGAAGAAACCAGTGAGCTATGTAGCTGTGTTTAACAGCTGTCCAGCGGGGAGGGGTAAGCAGGTTTGTAGATAATTTCGGATATATCCGGGCTGGGACGCTAGTCCATCACAGGGCACCGGGGGGCAATTTGGTCAGCTGGTCAATTAACCTAGGCAGCATGTATTAGAATTGTCGGAAACCGGAGTATCCAGAAAACACCCACATAGATACAGGGACAGAATACAAATTGTAGTCAGAAAGACACCTAAATCCAGAGGTTCGGGGGACAGCCATGCGGTCAGCCGGCGCCAGCCTGCCAGAGACTGCCCCCTGTACATTATGATGGCATCTGCCAATTAATGAGGGTTTTTTAAGTTGTAGGAAGAAAACGGATAACCAGGAGGAAACCAGGTTATCCATTTTCTTCCTGCAACTCACGGATGATAAGGTGGCGAGCGCAGAACACATCAACTCCACATAGAAAGGTGCCCAACGCGGCGATCGATTGCCGCCTCGGGCAGGACTTTCCGTCCGTGAGGCACGGATGTGACCGCTGCATAGACACCCTGTATGGGTATGCATGCATGGGTGTGTGCACGAGTGTGTGTGCATGAGTGTACGTGTACGAGTGTGTGTGCACGAGCGTGTGTACACGAGCGTGTGTGCGCCGGCATACACGTAGGGGTGAGCTTGTGAATGACTAATTTGGCGCCACCACTCACGGATGATAAGATGACGAGCGCAGGACACAGGCCCATCGTGGCGTAGCACAGCAGCTCCAGTAGCTTGTACCTGCAGGCCCGAGGGGGAAGGGGGTGGGGCGAGCCCGTAGACAGTGCCATCTCAGAGCACGTAGTTCAGTGTCCAAATGAGCAGCTCGCAATCGAACAGTTGAGAGTTTAAACCTTGGATTTAAAATGAGCCCATCATCACTTTTGAGGGTTGATAAAATAGGCACTGCTTTACAGTAGAAGTCAAGTATGTATATGGATAGACTTGCCCTCACCATAGGCATAGGGAGGTTCCACCATTGGCTCATAGCTTCAAATGGGATCTGAATCTTAGTTGCCCACAGTCAAATCGGTGCTCAAGCACAGTGAGCGGATGGACTCTAGTGACTACACAGAAGCACATCATGCCAATGTGGTTTACACCTAATGTCTGCGAAGGGTGGCGTGCCCTCTCCGGGTGGGTGGAGAGGTCCTGCCTCAAGTGGAGGAGTTTAAGTATCTCGGGGTCTTGTTCACGAGTGAGGGAAAGATGGAGC
>JAZEWT010000002.1:28811863-28822179 GCA_036362905.1 Mordacia mordax | reverse complement strand
GCTGTAGGTTTTCACGGCTCGATGAGTATTTCTCTCGGGACAGCCGGCTCGAGCGTTCCTCCTCTCTCTTTACCGACGATGACGACACGAGTGACGCTTCCACTGCTAATCGACAGACTACAGCGGTTTGCTGTACGGCTCATCATCGTTATCACCGTCTGTAACAATGCCTCTGGATGCCGATAGCAATCACGGTGAAACTCTTCCCTGCCTCGTGAGCATTAAGATGGCGATAGCGGGGAGAGGACTTGCGACAAGGGAGTTATTGACAGCAGCTCTGCCTGCGGGTCGCGCTCTAAGCCGAGCCATTTACTGATCACATCTTAATCGGATGCACGGAGGAGGGTGCTCAGTCCTCTCTCCCCTGTCCTGAGCGGGTTCACTCACGAAGTCACTCGCGCGCACTCTGTAGATTAGATTAATCTCTTCAGTCATAAGCGCCGCTGTTACTTTGGCACCCGGAGCTGCGACCGCATCACTCCGATCTCATCTCATGTATAAAGCTGAACAAGGCCTGGATACCGCTTAAATGGGTGACCCCCGCCACTACTTGACAGGCGTTACAGGCTGCGCGGTGGTCAGGAGACGATTACGCTTTGCAACTTTGGAGGCTATCCACTTGCAGCGAAACGTTGGATATGCTAGCAGAGTACCCGCCACGCGGGCGCTCTTGTTCCAAGCTTGTAACACGTTCTGCTGAAGTCAGAAAACAAGGCGGAAGAGTGATTAAGAGGATTAGTGGTACTGGTGCAAACGTGGGAATATGCAGACGTGATGTGTTGTGACATAGCAGGACCACGAGAGATCACGATAGTGTGGGCGACCTCCACCCAGCAGTGGAGAGACCATGGTTCACGCCATGGTCCTATCCCGGAAACACAGGGCGTAAGGCAGGAATACACCCGACGACGGGACGCCAGTCCATCGCCGGGCAGATACTTTACCTCTCTTGTGAAATTGTCGAGTACCGTTTAACCACCAGGGGGCACTTGGTTTCCACGCAGCTGTCACCATTCTCCAAGCAATTAATATTCCATCGTTCCTTATCAGCACCCACTGGATCCTGTATAGCGTAGCGGGGAGCCGGAGCCTATCTCAGCAGACACAGGGCGCAAGGCAGGGCTATACCCGGGTTGGGATGCCAGGCCATTGAAACCTCACAGGACGCCGGGGACCATTTCGTCAAGTAAATTACCCGAGGCGGCAACAAGAGCGTGTCGTTGAACTGCGGACGTGGAGATAACACGCAGAATCCCCCACACAGAAAGGCACCCGCGCCGGGTTCCGAACCCGGGTTTTTTTTTTGCTGTGGGGCAGCATAGCTACTCGCTGCGCCACCGTGCCGTCCATCAAGATGAGACGAACCACCTCCGTCTCTCATGTACGGTGTCTCCTCCTCGACGCCCAGAGGAAAGGAGTTTCTTAACATTCATGCGGTGATCCACCAACCCTCGCTGCCGGCAGTGGTGGATAACAGGATAACAGGCGTGCCCAACCACCACCGACAGGTGGTAAAACTTAGTGACTCACTACAATTGCCACCTGTCTTGTATTCTTCTGGATTAATCTCCTTTTTTATGAGTAAACTGGACTGGGAAGTCTGTACATTCGCACAGACAAAGTCAATGTTTGAAGACCGCAGTTTTGCCACTCACACATGGTTCATCCTCGTGTAATTTACCCCATGGACAATATCCCGGTTATTACTCTCTCCGAGGTGGTAACCTTACCTGTGACAGGGTGGCGCAGTGGTAACATCTACGACCTCACAGAAACGAGGTAATGCCAGAGATGATTAATTTCCCACCTCGGGTGCCTTTCCGTATTTTGTGTGTTCTCTGCCTGTTCTGGTGGGGTTTCCTCGGGATTCTCCGGTTTCCGATTTTTTTTCCTTCCGCAACAACAAAAAAGCCTCATTTATTGGCCGACATCATCACAGCATATGTCTGCCAAGTATTGGCGCCAGATGGTTGCGTGGCTTCCTTCCCCTTTCCCACACCCCCGCCTCTCCACACTTTGATCTCACCTCTGAATCTTTATCTCATCCAATCCCGTCAACGTTGAAGGAATTTGCTCGGCGCGTTATGTATTGTATTACTCCTCTGGGTACCTTATTGCTAGAACTGAGATGTAAACAAGGAGTGGCTTTACCGTTAATGGCAATAACACAAGTGTTAAAATCTGAAAACACCAAATAGACACTACATGTCAAGTTTTCAACAACAACAAAAACACATTCTTGTGGCAAAACATGCAACCAAAATGTTTCATAATGTATTAACAGCTCGACAGAGCTACAAATACATTGATATTTGCGTTGTCCTAAGCTGATTGCCTTTTGGAAACACATGGCTAACACTGATACTGGGCTGTATAGAAAACCATCTCTGGTGTAGGTCAGTTTCAAATACAATGCATACATTATCAACGCATTTTGTTTGCATGTTTTGCAACAAGTATGTGTGCGTACTTTTTGCAAACTTGACACTTTTTTGAAGGTGTATATTTGCTGTTTTACGACTCTAACATTGCATTTATCTAAACACAACATGTGTTGTTATGACAGAGCCTTCTCATCTCACATGGCGCGCGTTTTAAGGACCAACACAGGGCAGCGGTATCGCACGTGTTTATTACAATCAAACACATCCGCCGTCACTGCCATCGCGGAGACAATGCAGCTGGCAGCACGATAAAAACGCGGGGCGCAATCACCTGCTCGAGCTCCACTTGTATCCTTGCTCAGCATGATAGGTGTACCCACAAAGACCAAGTTAGGTGCACCACAAGACCACATGCACATACGACAGAAATACTGCATGTATATACATACACAGGCACACGCACCAAATCCCCAAACGGTCCCGTTTTAGTTTGACAGACTGCTGGGATCAACACAATTTGTGAGCACCCATTAAGGCAGGAACGCCTAACACGGAGATTGCCCTGAACCACGCCCGGCCGCCTTTCTCTCCCCATTGACGATAACTACACATCACACCGGGTCTTCATTTCTGGCTGAGTCGACATAAAGGTGTCAATGAATGGTAGGTTTATATATAACTAACTACCCACGGACATTGTGAGATATTGAATCTGGGTCACGAAGTTTTGTGCAGAGCAATTCCTTGTCATATGCACGTAAATAAAATCGCACAGACACCACACACTGACACTTGAGAGCACACGCATCACCAAACCGCCCGGAGTGCACCCTGGCTCGTGCTTCAGCGTGTGGACACCACGCACAACACACGGGTGCCGCAGGCGTTGTGGCCACGCTCGTGATCGAGGGCTTAAACCATATCTGCGCTTTCCCGTCCTTCCTCTCTCCTTCGGCGTTTCACCTCCCACGATGGAGGTCATCATCAGGCTAACAATTCCTCCCACGTCCGAGGCGATAAGCCGTGAAGGCAGAGAGGAGGAACGCTCGACACGGCTGTCCCGAAAGTTCAGCTGTTAAGAGCAAATTTCGTACATCGTGCCGTGACAACCTACATCAATGCAACGCAGAAAAATCAATTTTTCTGCACTCATTCCCAACGTTGGCCCAACGTTCCGTTGTTACCGGGACATTCATCGCCCTGCAACAAACATTCGTGGTGAAGTTTGCAACAACAAAAAAGCACAATTCTTCATGCAGCAGTGGAGACCACACCACTCCATGCTCGAAGCAGGCTACCACTCCACCTCCAATGTGGAGGCACCTGCTTTTCGCCGTCGTCCCGACACCAGGACGGCTGGACCACCACTCGTCACGAAGCGACAGATTAAGTTCACTACAGGATCTCCACACTCACATCTGTCGGCCCCTCACGGCCGTGATGACGACTGGGTTCACTCAGGGAGACCCTCGCCGAGTCAGGGTGGGCCCGGACCCAATGCTATATTACGATGCTTTGACGCGTCCGGCTAGACGTGAGATGAATTGCAGTTGACGCTGCCCAGCCGCTTTGAGAGCTGATCAAACTTCACACGGAAACCGCACAGGACACCAAAACACTCGGCTCGTGGTGACTGCTCCAACCGCTGTCGTCGCCGCGCAAGATAACATTGGTTGCACAGTCGCCGTGTATGGCTCTGCACCGGGGTTGGGCAATAGACTTTGTTATAAGGTCGGAAGAAAATAATCTGGTGAGACGTAATGCACGGGATGGATTGGACCCGCGGGCCGTGTAGTGCCCACCCTTGCTCTGGACTACGTCGGGTAGAGAGATAGAGATAGATGTTCATTATCGGAGCAGAAAGTACCCGGTGAGCTTGCAAGCTGTAGATCCGGGATTCCTGCGATGCAACAAACATTCAAACATAGATCCGTCGCACACACGACAGGAGCGAACCCCTGTTGACGTCTCAAAAGACGAGAAATATAAAATTGTGCACAAATATTTCTTACAACTTCAACCATCCCATTTTACATAGATTTTATATTTTTATATATTTCTTAATCACAGTTGAGACCCAAACATGTCAGTCCAGTAGTTGCTTGGGTCCACCCAATGTGCAGGATCACGCAGAGATTCCACGTGGCTTTATGTAACATGTGACAATTCAGCCGACTCTCCCCGTCTTCAGGAGACCCAGAAATTTGCCTCTTGGAGTGTGACACTAAGGCTGGTAGAGAGCAGAAACAATCTTTGAATGGTTTATAGGTTGCTGTATATACCGTATGCCCACATATTAAGGATGTAGTTTTAAGTGAAAAAATTTCTCACGACCCAAAATACAATCCAGTTATGTTTCTGTCTAGTAACAGTACGGGACTCACACTGGGAAAGTTGTGAGTTTACATCCCCGTTAGAATCGTCGACTCAGCCCACTATCTTCCCCCCGGCACTGTTCTCTGCGAGAATTGCTCTTAACAGCTATCCCAAAAGAGCAGTCTTCGGGATAGCCATGTCGAGTGATTCCTCCCATCTTTCTTTCACGGTGCTTTACCTTCCACGTTGGACGAATCCTCAGCAAACACCACGAAGGAGAAAGGAGGAGCGCTCGACACGGCCACACAAGAAGAACAGAGGAGCAATTCTAATTGGTCCTGGCCTTAAAAACGTGGAATTTCCACCGCCGACCAGAGAACAGGCAAACAGAGACGCGTGTTAATTGTCTCAAAGCTCATCTAAGCAAGGGTGACGCTTCGCAAAAAAACAAAAACAATCGATACATAAAATAATAATACAACATTCTTAGTTTGCGTTTTCACAATACAGTCAATTCGTCAATACATGTGCGCTCTGCAGGCGGAATACTGCACTGGGAAATACTCAAACGACTCTCACACGGATACACAGAACACTAGCCAACTACACGGGTACGTGGAACACTCGCCAACCACACGGAGGCACCCACTCGGGCAGCCACCCATTCCCGCTCAGGATCCGACCCAGACAGATTTATCATTCAGCCTCGGTTCATCATCAACACTGTGCAGGTGACGACAGCAAAGTTCCACACGGCACCTGCACCGCACCTGTGCACAAATCAATTCGTGCTGCCGCCCCAACTTAGATGCAAATCAATCCCAGGACTGTCCGGGTCGAACCATTCATAGGTGGCAACCCTACGGCCTACACACACGACGATTACCGAGTTGGCACGGGGTGGACAGGGCTAACGATTTCGGGTGAGAGTGCCGCCCCTCTCGTAGCCGGAGGCGGTTATACGAACTTGACGATTCAGTCATCATCCGTAGCTGCTTAATCATCTACAGCAGTGGTCCTCCATTGCAAGACCCGCGAGACGCTGGCGGCCGCCTAGCGTGTGTTGTCCCTGACAACACACGCGTGTAAAAAAAATCACCGCCCGGTCGATAATTGCATTGTTTATTAGGCGGAGAGGTGGAGCTCAGACCGATGTCTTATCGGTGAAAGTGGCCCCGACCCTCTCAACACGTGACGATCACTGCTGTCGAGGCTTTCCCGAGCCGGATCCTTGGCGCGTAGAATTCAACGCCGTCGAAAGACGTCCTTCCCCATCAACCGATGCGCGCATCTCGCCTCTTGTAAATGGCCCCCTCACGTGGATTTGATCAGAGGTATGACGGACACACGTGCGCATCGCGACAACGTGGCCCGCCTTTGGGGTCTCAAACCCATGTGCTGATGATGCCTGGCTGAGCCGGTCTAGTCGAGGTGTGACGTGGGTGAGATGCAGTGCTGGCAATGCAGCCGCTTGCAAGTACGTTTCAGTTACTCGACCCAGCTATGCGCATCGCCTGACACGGGGCACCGGGAGCGGAGTTTGTTACCCCCTCCACATGGAGCTGCGAAGAGCCAGTGGTTGTAATGGATGCGCACGGTAAGCTCAGTGTACGATATTTTCGCTTATCGTGAGCAGAGGAGAAAGTAAGCCGGTACGCTCCAGGTACGATAACAAAGTGGCCAAAACATTCCGTGTGGGAGTGGCGTGGGTTGTATTACCATCGCACCGGCGAGAAATTGAAGTCACTTTCACCCCTCATTTAAAGTTAATTGTAAATTTCGAGTGCATGTCGGCATAGTTCGGAATGAGATCAGGGTCCAATTATCCCCTCCATCGATTCTATTCATACTCCTTCAACCAGGGTTGTCGTGAGAAGACCCCCGGTTTCCACTTTCCCACGGATCACCGGCGCAGAATAGCCATGCCACCCTGCTGCCCAAAGTGTGCCGATGGCTATTCATCTTGGAGAACATACCATAGCATATTATAAAATAAACCATGAACTTCCTACATAGAGACTGATTCCCCATCAACGAACTGTGAAATTACCATCACCAAGTTACACCCTCTCTTCTTGACAAGTAACACAAATCTTGCCCACTGGAATACCACCAAACTCAACTCGTGCAACACAAATCAATACGTTGTTTTTATGCCCAGTGAAAGGTGGTACCGTTTTGCCTGCACTTGACTCGTAAGTCAAACATTTATGAGTGACTCAACTTTCTAAGGTCTGGTGTAAACTCGGCCAATCATCCAACAAGGGTCGACAAAATCGGCACCACTTCGTGGATAGTCAGCCACAGTTTCTGACTATGATCTCTGTCACTTGAACTTTCAATTTCAACACCCACTCAGGAATCACTGCTTCATTGGTCGCTGGAGTAGAAACGCTCTAGCAAAAGGGTGTCATTGTGAGCGTAACGATCCTCGCCATAGGAACGTGGAATTGTCGCACCGCCGACCCCGACAACTGCGAGAGACGAGCGCTGACCGTTCGCCTGTTCGAGCTGCAAGACCGACGCTTGAAATATTGTAAATCACAACTCGGGAGTGGGTGTGCTTTAAGCGTTCATTCTCAACCAGTGGGTGGCAACCCATCAGCAGACTGCGAGCGCCACCTAGCGGTCTGTGGAGACCAGACCCAAGGGGGCCATGCTGATTCCGGCAGTTGGAACGTGAAAGTTCCACCACCACTTTTCTACGTCAGTATAGATGCACCTTACGTTGGCTTTGCTCCCATGTCCAACAATCTCGTGGCTACGAATCCAGATCAGGCTGGGCTAGCGAGCGAGTGAGTGAGCGAGCGAGCAAGCGGGCGGGCGGGCAGACACAAAGCAGTCAAACTGGCAAGCAGGGGTGCGGGCGGGCAAGCTGGACCAACTCCCACGCGATTAGGCCACCACGCAGCTGTTGGCCTTCTTAATGGGAGGCCGCGTCGCCTGCAGGGGCACGGGTCTCACAGGCAGGGTCTCCCGCCGGCGCTGGAGCGCGGGGCTCAGGCGGCTCGGCAGGTTGACCTCGCGCAGGAGCTGAGCGAACACGTGAGTCACCCCGCCGTCCTCCTTGGCTGACGTCTCCACCAGGCAGTGGTTCCACTGCAACTCGACGGTGGTACGGGCAAGCTGGATCTGCTGCTGGTGGAGGTCCTGCTCCTGTTGCGGCTGCTCCTGCTGCGGCTGCTCCTGCTGCGGCTGCTCCTGTTGCGGCCGCGGCGGCTGGGTGTCCGCCTTGTTGGCGATTATTACAATGGGAGGACGCTTGTCCTCCTTAATCTCGAGGACCTCCTGGCGGAGCCTCTTCACCTCCTCGAAGGACTGCGGCTCCTCGAGCGAGAAGACGAGTGCGAAGGCGTCGCCGTCGCGGATGTAGAGCTTGCGCATCGCCGGGAAACGGTAGCTCCCGCTTGTGTCCATCACCTCGAGCTTAATCTTGACGCCAGCGGCCTCATACTCGAATGCGTACAGTTCCTCCACGGTGGGACGGTAGCGCGTCTCAAAGGCGCCCTGCAGGAAGCGCTTAATGATCGAGGTTTTCCCGACGCCCGCGGCGCCCAAGAACACGAGGCGCACCTGCGTCCGCTCGGGCACGCTCAGAGACATCGCTGTCGTCCTGCACGTTCCACTGGTTTGCGGCGCGAGTGCTGCTAATGGTAGTGGTGATGGTGGTGGTGATGGTGGTGATGGTGGTCGTGATGGTGGTGATGGTGGTGCTGGTGGCAGTGGTCGATATTGAGGTTAGTGGTCGCTGTTGTTGCGGATTTTCGTAGTTATTCTAAAATAAATATTCTGTTTTTGCGTCAATTATTCTGTTCTTTTATTTTGGTCATTACCCTTCGAGTTTCCGTCTCCTAGCAGATGTCCTGACTTTGTTTATCTGTTCTTATTCGTGCTGATGTTCTTCTCACACCATTTCTGTCTCGGGCAGATAATGTTTAAAAACGCGAATGTTATTACTTTTCTTGGATGAATTTCCGTTTAGACGTTCTTCGTGTATAGATTGTCATGTATTCTCGTATTGTTCTCGCCCAGGAAACCAACTCGTTTTGTTGAACGGTCTGCAAAGACAAACAATTGTTTGTAATCACACCAGCAACGAAAACAATTCCGTGATTCACCCCGGAAAACCACACGGAGTCCTCATACCTCGTGTCCAGGTGGGATTCTGTATTTCGATGTACGGAAGGAAACCGGTGTTCCTGCAGACATTCGAGTGAGAACATTAAACTGGATGCACATTCAAGAGCACCTTGATGGTGACGAGCAAACTCTGAACCAGTAAATAAAAAAAACCCATTAATGTCTCATCAACAAAGTCTGGCTGGGCTTAAAATAATGCTGGCGATGTGTCTGATGTTTATTGACAAGATCCCTCTGTTAGAATAGAGCTCTCGTTCAATGCAACAAGATACAATATGGGACATAACGCGCATTAGGCACCGTTGTAGAGATTACAGTATAGCATTGTTATAACCAGAGGTGGGATTGGGAAAACACAATCACTGTGGGAACGCACCTGGGTAAACATCCCCTTTAGAGACAGAGACTCACAGATATACAGGGAGACAAAAACCCAGAGAGATAAAGATACATAGAGACTCAAACATACAGAAACTCATAGACACACATAGAGACTTCATGGAGCTACAAGGAGCCCCATGGGCATACGTGGAGACTCATGAAGCTACATAGAGACTCATGGAGCTACATGAAGACCCAAAGAGATACATTGAGACCGATATAGATACGTAGCGTGCAGGGGTCCTCCCCCAGACTTGCTAAGCGAGGCATATTACATTCCAAAGCACCTTTCATCTCCCGCGTCTCCTCCCAGTCCCCTTTCTGTTGAGCTATAAACATTCATTTTAAATAATCTGGACTAATCACATCGTCAACAATCGCAATCGTTCGGGCGGACACACACACACTCTCGCGCGCGCACGCACACACACACACACACACGCTCGCGTGCACACACAATAACCGCCATTCGCCAAGAAGTAGCTGTGACATCACCACGGCGCCTGTGCCGGGCAAGGTGCACCTTGAAGCCACGTGAAGTATCGAAGGCTCGCTGATAGGAGGTCACGGGACTGGCTCAGGTGTTATTGGTTGCCTGACTAAGATGACTGGCAGATGCACCACCTATGTCTCCTACTGTGCCAACTTCCTGTGGTTTATCCGTCCAACGCTCTGCTCGTTGTTGTGAGCGTCTCTCCTCTATCCTCCGTTGTTTTGGAAGGGCGACTGCCTCCAACTGCCCCGTAGCCTCCTTCACGATCCTCCTCCAAAGCGGTCGGTCATGACACCTCTGGTACCAGTCTTCCGCAAGTCCACTCAGCTCCAGGTGCTGCTATGCCACATCAGTCCATCTTTTCTTTAGCCCGTGCCGCGCCCATTTATCCCCCTCTATCTGGCCAAAGAGTACCTGCTTGGGCATGTGGTAGCTGGGCATGAGGGCTACATGACCCAGCCACCTCAGTCTCGCCTGCTGGAGGAGCTCACAAACGGGATTTTGTCCAGATCTTTCAAGAATGTGTGAGCTCCTCACACAATCCAACCTGGTTAAACCCAGAATGGATCATAGGCAGGCCAGCTGGAAATTTTCTAAACAGC
>JAZEWT010000002.1:28792324-28811809 GCA_036362905.1 Mordacia mordax | reverse complement strand
GGGGGGGGGGGGTCCACGTTTTGCAAGCATAGAGAAGAGAGTGCATGACTGCAGCTGAGAAGACCCGAAGCTTCGTGTGGAGCGACAGGCCAGGCAGCTTCCACACAGCGTTACGGAGCCGATGAATCGATACTGCTGCCCGACTGATTCGGAGCAAGGCCTCTGCTGTCAATTCGGAACCGCCCATAAGCACACTGCCTAGGTATGTAAACTTCTCCACTCTCTCCATAACTGCCCCATCACTCATGGAGAGCTGAGGAAGTGGAGTATTTGGTGGCACTAAATACTCAGACAGGTGTATGGCTTTGGTGGGACTGATGGTAAGACCCCACCTCTTTGTAGCATGCTCCAGTTTCAACAACTGTACACTCGCGTGCACACACATACACACTCGCGCGCACACACAAACACTCGCGCGCACATACACACTCGCGCGCACACACACTCGCGCGCAAACACACACACGGACCCTCACGGGCACATCAAAGCGAGTTTTAACATTTACGGAAAGTTGACATTTGTAGAAAGTTAGCAAGAATATACTTTGTGCAAAGACCGACAGAAAAGAGGGAGACAATCTAAATTGTAACCATGTGACAGTTGCATTAACGAGGTACTCTTAGCAGTGATTGTGGGAATTGCTCTCCAAAGCTGTTCTTGCCATCGTGTGGAGCGTCCCTTCTCCTTCGAGACCTTCTGCCTCCTGAAGCATCATCGACCGTATTTGAATTATTTTGCCGTTTGCTATTTAATAATGATAATAATATTTGCATTTGGAAAAAGGCCTTTCACCCGAGGGTCACGAAGCCCTGCACAGAGCTGTGGATGAAACTGGCATGTCAACAACAGCATCGTTAAAAGAAGGAAGCAAAGTGCTAAGGGCACAGAAAGTCGTAAAGGCCTCGCTGAATCTCATGAATGCTTTTTAAAGGCGGATCTACCGCGTTGGAATGTTTGACGAATTCCCCTGCGGTGAAATCAGGATACCCAGAGGAGATCTAGCACTCATGCGAGTGGGAGGGGCGCGGAGGTGGGTGTTACTCTCAGTGCTGTCATCTAAAATAAATATGGGTTTCTTTGAACAGAAATGAACAAACAAAAAAACAAATGTGCACAGGGTATTTATTGCAGTAGCGTGAGTGGGCAATTGGAAGGCTGCGCGTTTAACCTTTTCTGTACCTGTTCTCAGTAAACCCTAGATAGGAGCTGTGACCGATATCACATTGCATTCTCCGAGTTCGGAGGCAGGGCTGTTCCTCGAGGGCGCTTTAGAGCCTCTTAGAGATGGTGTTGGCCTCCTTCACATTGGTCAGTGGTTTAGCAGGTGGTGGGAGTCCTGCTTTCACAGCTTGCAAGATCACTGGGTACTGTATACTGCAATAATAATACTAATTAACATCTATCTAGTGTTGGACTGCTAAGAGTCAGGATCCAGTGTTAGTCAAGATCCAGTGTTAGAGACAGGAGCCGGTGTTTCAACAGTAGCCAGTATTATAGGCAAGAGCCAATATTAGAGATAGGAACCATTGTTTTAAACAGGGGGCAGTGTTACAGATGGGAGCAAATATTACAGACAGGGGGCGGCGCGGTGGCCCAGTGGTTAGCGCTGACGCCTCACAGCAAGAAGGTCCCGGGTTCGAATCTCTCGGCTCGGGTGCCTTTCTGTGTGGAGTTTGCATGCTCTCCCCGTGTCCGCGTGGGTTTTCGCCGGGTACTCCGGTTTCCTCCCACAGTCCAAAAGCATGCTCCTGGATAGGTTGATTGGCTCGCAGACTCAAATTGTCCCGCAATGCCTGGCGATGGACTGGCGTCCCGTCGTCGGGTGTATTCCTGCCTTACGCCCTGTGTTTCCGGGATAGGCTCCGGCTCACCTTGACCCTATATAGGATTAAGCGGTTTCAGATAATGAGATGAGAGATGAGATTATAGACAGGAGCCAGTGTTTGAGACAGGAGCCAGTGTTCGGAGCCAGTGTTATAGAAATACAGGAATCCCGCATCTAGGACTTACAAGCCCACTAAATATTTTCTGCTCTAATAAAATAAACATCTGTCCAGCTCCATCTGAAAGCCTATAATACCTAAACAAGCCTCGGTGGTCACCCATCCAGGCCTCAACCAGACTCGGCCTTACTCAGACCTTGAGGCGCGCTGTAAGTCCGTTTTAAATTAAAATCGATGGAACCGTTGATGCTATGTAGCTTTTTTTTACGGTTGTCCCGCGGGGAGGGGTAAGCAAATTACATCTCAGGTTAACAGAAGCAAATGTCACCAGGACAATTAACCTAGGCAGCAGCATGTATCTCGCGTTTGCGAAAAGGAAACCGGAGTAACCGGCGAAATCCCACACGGACACGGGAAGAACACGCAATCTCTGCACAGAATAGGTGCCCTGGTCAGGAGTCGAACCCTGGAGATTATTGCCGTGAGGGGGATGGGGGGGTCATTACTGACTGCGCCACAATAAGACGGCACACATTTGGAATGGTTAGATGGTCGTGCAGCTCCCATAATGCGCCCTACAGACTCACGCAAAGCCACAGTGGAGTGGGTGACGCTGCGGGCCACGTGCTCTGAATGAGCGGCTCCTGTGAAGGCCGCTGCCGCGCATTGGGGGTGACCGCCCGCTCGTCTCGGACACCCCGAGTGCCAATAAAGACAAAGATCCACCGTGTAGCCTTGACTGGCTGTAGGGTCAAGTGCTGTAGCGAGCGGGAATCGAAATGAGGGCGGCGCGGTGAGTTGCACTGTCGTCTCGCAGCAACAAGCACTCGGTTTGATTCCTGACTCGGGTGCCTCTTCGTGTGGCGTTTACATGTGCACTTCGTCGGGGACTCCGGTATTTTCCCACAATCAAAATCCAAAATACTTAGGTTAATTGTTCTCAATAGATTGCCACCGGTACCCTGAGATTTAACCTGAGACTTGCTTATCCCTGCCCGCTGGACAACTGTTAAAATGCGCTACATAGCTCAACAGTTCCTTCCAATTTAAATAACAAAAACGGACTGACTTATAAAAGCTAAAACGGCACACAAGGAGATGGGAGGCAAGCACCACGCCCGACCACCTTTGTATCCCCAACAGCGACGTGTACATAACGCACCACGTACTCATTCGACGTAGGGAAAGCCAAAAAATGATTCAGAAAGTCCCCACTGGTGCTTGTCACCGTGATCTGGAGTCGAACTCTGGCGGCCAGATTTGTAACCCAGCGCGCTAACCACAGAGCCACCGCACCTTATGCACACACACAGTTCAACAAACCCTCACAATGTATATTTTAAGATGCAGTAACCATTCATTATCAGCACCTAATTAATGCTAAAAAGAGTCACGGTGTGCCAGAGCCTATCATGGCGGATACAGGGCATGAGGCAGGGCTATGCCAAGGGACTAACGCCAGTCAATCACAGCTGAGGGAAATCTAGACTGCAGGCCAAAGAGCCAATGCATCGGCAGCGTGTCTTCGGACTGTGGGAGGAAAACAGAGTACCCGACAACACGGAGAGAGATCGTACCAACTCCACACGGACAGGCGGCACCCGAGCCGAGAATCGAACCAGGGTTTTTTTTTACTGTGAGACGGCATAGCTTTACCTCCTACCCCCCGTAATTATTTACATCCGCTTTTCCAATCCCTCATCGAAGGAAGGGGTTTTGTGGTTTGGCCATACTTCACCACATTAGTGAAAGGAGCCGGCTGAGTGCTCAAGCTAAGCCGAGCATCGAACTCAAGTGACCTGATTCACGGTTCAGCGCACTAACTAACCTCAGCCCCACCGCTCCTGCTCAATACATACAATGGGAAATCAAGCGGAGACGCTATTCAAATACACGTGCAATTTACGCAATAGAAATACAGTGCCAATGCGCGCACAAATACGCGTACAAAGTAATGCAGAGGCGCATGGGCGGCACGATAGTGCAGTGAGTAGCCGTGCAAGAGGCGGCCGGGTTCGATTCCCGGCTCGGACACCTTCGTGAATGGAGTCTGCGTGTTCGCTCTCCCCGTGCCTGCGCGGGCTATCGCCGGGTATTCAGGTTTTCGCCCACGGTCCTAAGATACACCGCAGAGGCCCATGTCACAACTGAATTGCCTCCGGTACCCTGCTTACCCCTCCCCGCTGGACAACTGTTAAAAAGAATGACATAGCTCAACGGTTGCTTAAAACTTAAATTCAAACTAACTGAACTGTGATCTCATCTCATTGTCAGAAACCGCTTAATCCTGTACAGGGTCGCGGTGAGCCGGAGCCTATCACGGCAGACACAGGGCGCAAGGCAGGGATATACCCACGATGGGACGCCAGTCCATCACCGGGCACTGCGGGCAATTTAGTCTGCAAGCCAATTAACCTATGCAGCCGCATGTTTTTGGACTTTGGGAAGCAAGCGGAGTACCCGACGAAAACCCACGCAGACACGGGGAGAGCATGCAAACTCCACACAAAGGCATCCGAACAGAGATTCGAACCCAGGATCTTTTTGCTGTGAGGCGACAGCGCTACCCACTGGGCCACCGTACCGCCCTGAACAATGGTCTCCAGCATATATTTTTTTTATTCAAGGTAATTTTTAGAATCTAAATGCCACACAAATGTCTGCGTTACTAAAACACGAACAAAATGTACGTTAACCATAACTCACCTATTCTTAGCGTGACATCTATGCTTGCTGCGCACTACCTGTGAGTGCCACATCGTATCTCCAGAAGCCAGCATTTGCGACCCACGACCGAACCTCCGTACCGCCGTACAGAACCTCGGGCTTTCTCACCGTCTCAACATTTATTTTGTTGAGACCTCTCGGATCGACCTGCCGATCGCGATGTCTGGGGACCACTGCTGTATAACAAGCATATGCAAACAAGTGTCGCAGAGCGATTGAAACACGCGCAGAAGTAATTTACACGTAACATACGCGCAGCGCCGAGGTAATTAGAATCTCACACGTATATCTCACACTTATAATGATACAGATATTCACGGCTCGATGAACGGAAATTGCTTTAAAAGACGGCTCTTTCGGGTTAGCTTTGTGGAGCGTTTCTCCTCTCTCCTTCGCGATGTTTCAGAGATGAACGCTCGACATTGCCACTTTTAAAGAGCAGTTGTTCAGACTAATTCCCACAATTCACACACTCAATCCAAAAGCGCACAAATGCACCAACTGAAATATACACAAGTCGTGATGAAATCTAAACCCGACACAAAGTGATCACGTTTTCAAAATAGCATAATTATTTTCACCGTAAAAGTACAACAATTAGACTTACACAGTTCAAATCAGACACGCAATTACTGCTAGCGCAGTTAAATTGACTGTCTTAGACAAAGGAGAAAATCCCCTTTAGAGCCTGAACCAGTGCTATTAGCGAGAAGCACCCATGAAGGTCCGCACGGCACACGAGGGGGTGGGTTGGACACTCACGACGTCCACACACAGAGGTCCCAGCCGCCTTTGTCTCCCTAGCGACGATGATTACACATAAAATCGTTAGCGATATTTGTCCGTGAGCGGGAATCGAACTCGTATAGCCGAGTTCATATCGCAGCGCGCTAACCACTGCAGCACCGCTCCCCACAACCCACACGCGGTCTACAAATAGAACGAGAACACACAGCTCAATTCACGCCGGCGTCCCATAGCCTCCCGGTGTTGAGCGATCTGTATTAATTATTTACCTTGGAGGGGTGTTCGCACATCAGAGCACAAGCTAACGAGGAGGAGGAGGAGGAAGGTGAGGAGGGATGTGAGGAGCGTGGCGCAGGCTCAACGTCCCTTCTCCACTGGCTTTTATAACCCTCCAGCTCCCGTCCGCCCTCTCCTTTGCCTCTCCCCTACAGCCTCAGACCACTCCCTCTCCCCGAGGCTCGTCCCATATTTTTGGGGACAAAAGCACGCTTGTCGAGTAACACCTGTGACGAGGACGGAATGGCGCAGCGATTGGATGGGCGGCTGATGCTTAAGCCCGGCCGCCTTTGTCTCCCCATGGTTACGCACCGGTTTACTCATTCGAGGCTGGGTCGACAGAATGCGGTATTCGCTGCCGCGTTTAGTCGTTAGCCAGGATTCAACTCGGGTAGCCGGGTTCATTCACAGCGAATTGCGAGCCCATTGCGCCACCCACCTCCGTAAATCCATAGGTAATTCTGTTAGCAAGTACCGCTTAAGGCTCAGAGAACGGCGTGATGTATGCGACACCATCCCTCGGCCGCCTTTGTATCAATCCACGTAAGGTCGTTTGCAGAGCGCATCCGGTATTCATTCAAGGCAGAAGTAGATCGAGTACATGCCAAACACAGGTCCCAAAAACAACACTCGCCGTTATCGCCACACGAACACTCCCTGTTCACAACAAAGGTCCCCTGCGTGTAGCCGTAACAGATGTTCGTGGCAGGTGCCAGGAGCGTGCACCTAAGAGGAACTGCGCGGTACAATAAGGGGTGGGTGACCAGCACCACATCCGACCACCTTTGTCTTCCTAGTAGCGATGTTTATACACCGCGCCAGGTACTCATTTGAGGCCGAGTCGACCTAGCGGGTCGGGGGGGGGGACTTCATTTTTAGCGTCACTGGTGTTGGCCGTGAGCAAGACTCGAACTCGTGTCGCCGGATTCCTTGCACAGCGCGCTAACCCGTGCGCCACCGCTCCCCACGCGAAGGTCACCATAGCTATCCTCACACACTGACGAATACGGGTGCTCACAGACAGACACGCGCACACACACTTCCATCACATACGCAAAGACTAGCAGCTGCCAGCGATTGGCGTGGTGACAGGCGAGAGTGGGGGGCTCGGAGGTAGGGTTTGGGGGGGACGGAGAGATGTGTGGTCACGCGCGACCCCGCGACACTAAATCATGCCTAATAGAGGCAATGACAGCCGCATCTGGGACACCTAGTTAGTGGGTACCTCATCGTACCCTGAACGTGCAGCTGTTCCATACAAATGCACATTTGCATGCGTGCGTGTTTGTGTGCGCGCGTGATCTGTGTCTGTGCGCGTATCTGTCCGGAGGTGGTGGGGAGCGGTGGCTCATCGGTTTGCGCACTGAGCTACAATCCCGGCCATCCCAGTTCGAATCCCGCTCATGGCCAACACCAGGGACGATTTTCTGAACCGGTTCCGGGCCTCCCCTAGGTCGACTCAGCCTCAAATGAGTACCTGGTGCAATGTGCAAACATTACCACTAGCGAGACTTCGACGAGGGCGGCGCGGTGGCCCAGTGGTTAGCGCTGTCGCCTCACAGCAAGAAGGTCCCGGCTTCGAATCTCTCGGCTCGGGTGCCTTTCTGTGTGGAGTTTGCATGCTCTCCCCGTGTCCGCATGGGTTTTCGCCGGGCACTCCGGTTTCCTCTCACAGTCCAAAAAGCATGCTGCTACATAGGTTAATTGGCTCGCAGGCTAAATTGCCCCGCAGTGCCCGGCGATGGACTGGCGTCCCATCGTCGGTATATCCTTGCCTTGCGCCCTGTGCCTGCCGGGATAGGCTCCGGTTCACCATGACCCTGTAAAGGACTAAGCGGTTTCAGACAATGAGATGAGACTAAGACGGCCAGGCATGATGTTGGTCATCCACCGTCTAGTGTGCCGTGTCGACCTTCATAGGCGCTCGCTAACGGCACTTAACCCTACAGTCTGTTAAGGCTTTACGGGGGATCTTTGTCTTTGTACGCGTCCAGAGGAGTGGCTCAGTGGTTAGCGCGTTGGGCCACAAGTCTGGCGATACGAGTTTGCATCCCGCTCACGGTCAACGCCAGTGTCGCTTTTCTGGTACTAGCTCTCCCCTAGATCGACTGAGCCTTAAACGAGTACCTGGTGTGTAAACAGTGCCACTATGGAGACAAAGGTGGCCAGGCGTGGTCTTGGTCACCCACCCCGTCGTGTACCGTGTCAAGCTTTAGAACGTCATTAAACCCTGCAGTCCGTTAAGGTCAAACGGGGAATCTTTGTCTTTTTTTGTCTGTGTTTATGCATTGTGGGGAGCGGTGGTTTAGTGCTTAGCGCGCTGCCTTACGAACCCGGGAACTCGAGATTCATTTCCACTCAGCGGCCAACACCAGTGACGATTTTCCGAACCGTTCTTGGGCCTATCCTAGGTCGACTAAGCCTGAAATTATTCGCAGGCCAGTGTGTAAACATTGCTACGAGGAAGACAAAGGGCAGCCCGGTGTGGTGTTGGCCACCTACCCCCTCTTGTGCCGTGGCGGCCATCACAAGTGATACTCTCTGACTACTTGACCCCTGCAGCCTATTGTAGTATTGAGGATATACGAGAGATCTTTTACTTTGTATATGTACTAGGGGCGGGCGGCACGGTGGCCCAGTGGGTAGCGCTGTCGCCTCACAGCAAGAAGTTCCCGGGTTCGAATCTCGGCTCGGGTGCTTTCTGTGTGAAGTTTGCATGCTCTCCCCCCGTGTCCACGTGGGTTTTCGCCGGGCACTCCGGTTTCCTCCCACAGTCCAAAAAACATGCTGCTGCATAGGTTAATTGGCTCGCAGACTAAATTTCCCGCAGTGTCTGGTGATGGACTGGGGTCCCATCGTGGGTATATCCTTGCCTTGCGCCCTGTGTCTGCCGGGATAGGCTCCGGGTCACCGCGACCCTGTACAGGACTAAGCGGTTTCTGACAATGAGATGAGATGCACTGGGGGCCCATAGTACAGTGGTTAGCGCGCTGCGTTAATCTCGAGTAACTACAGTACATGCATTCACATTCATGTGTACTGTACTCCAGGAATTAGAACCTTGAATCTCAAGGCCCACTTGAGTCTGGCCTCCACTGACTACTAGGTGGCGCTCGCAGCCCACCGATGGGTCGCGACCCACCGGTTAAGATTGACGGTTGTTCTCATCCCGCCTTCATGTCCCATTTCGCATCACACTCCACTGGGAGACAATTTACTCGGGTTATCAGCGGGCGAATAACAAATGGTTTGTTTATAGCGATGCGTTATCGTGAGTGGAACGTTAAAACTGGCTCGGCTCCACGAGTGACAGCAGAATTCACCAAACCCCATTGCAAGCGAGCATCTGTTTTTTTTGTTTCTAGTTATAAATATGGCGATGTGTACAGTATGTAGCCCTTCTATAAAATCGTCGGAAAATCACGTCAATGAGAGAGGCGATCACTACTGTCCTCGAACATCGTGAATGACGCAATGCCGTGACGATCGGTACCATTTTGACAGCACAAAGATGTAAACAATTTGAGGTTTTGAGATGATGTAGGTTTTCACGGCTCGATGCATGATGATTGCTTCGAAAAGCTGCTGTCTCGGGACAGCCGCGTCGATCGCTCCCTCTCTCCTCTCCTCGCGACGTTCCGCCTCACACGTTAAAGGCATCCTCAGAGAGGCGAGGAAGCGATCGACGCGGCTGTCCCGAGAGAGCAGCTTTTCCAAGCAATCATCAATTTGAGGTGGGTGACCAGCACCACGCTCGGCCGCCTTTGTCTCCCGAGCGACAATGTTTATACACAGCACTGGGTACTCATTTGAGGCTGAGTCGACGTCGAGGAGGCCCAGGACCGGTTCAGAAAATCGTCCCTGGTATTGGCCGTGAGCGGGACTCGAACTCTGGTGCCGGGTTTGTAGCCAAGCGCGCTGAACGCTGGGCCACCGCTTCCCCCGATGTCTGGTGAACCCCCAAAGTCACATACGCTCAGTAGAAGCCGTTGTGCAGGAGGGTTGCGACCTCGCCCGGTGGAAATAAATTAGGGGTGTTGAAAACATAAATTAATGGGCGAGCAGCGAGTGACGCGTGTGTTAACGTGACACTGTGAGTGACGCGCGTTATAGCGAACGCGAGCAGTGCCAATAAATCTCCTCTGTATCGACTCACCCCGCTGGGTCATGCCTATGTATATGGACACGCAATGTCGGTGTGGATAGAGGCGCAAATGGGTAACCAGATACGTTATTATTGATCACCATCGATTCCAGTGGCTAAAGATACGCGCATCAATTAACGTGCATAAAAAATAAAAATCAACGGTTGTCAATTTGCAATCTGCATGATGGATTCACGTGACCCATCAGCCACGAGAGGCCAATATATTCATCGCAATGTTAAAAAGAAGCTGATTCTCTTTAACAGAACCGCGCGGTTAATTAAGCCCCCCCCCTTCCCCAGTATACCGAGCATGAACTGGACAGGGCTGCTCAACAGGAATATCCTGGACTGCCCGTCGCATGTCGCTCTGCTTGCAGCGCGTCACGTCGAGATGTTTGTCTATGCGCTTAGAACTCGGGAACCATGGACAGTGCAAGGATGAGCGAACGCACAAATAGTCCTCGACATCGATTACTCCTCGCGAAGACGCAAACTTTGCTTTCGAGCGCCGTCAAGCGACCCGGGGGAGAATGCAACATCCGCGCCGACGAGAGCGAACGGCTCAGGTGATCTCATCCTCTGCGCTTGTCATCATTCATTGGCAGAACCCGCTTAACCCTATGCCGGAGCTCGCGGCGAAAATGAAAGCGGACGCGGGTAGAACGTGCGGTCTCGACACAGGGGGCACCCGAGCCGGGAATCAAACCCGAGTTTTTTTCTCTTGCTGCGAGACGGCAGCGCGATCGCACTCTACCACCGTGCCGCCCCAGTTGTCGTAATGTTGCGATTAAATGCATTGCACGGGTATAGTAGACGGATGGAGGCGTTGCAACACTATGAGAACATCTCCACAGCTCCGTGCAGCGCCTTGTGACCCTCGGGTGAAAAGCGCTCTAGAAGTGCAATTATTATTATTGATTGCAAAAGCTGCTCGTTCGGGATAGCCGCGTCATCATCCCCTGAGGATGCCTCCAACGTGGGAGGCGAAACGTCGCGAAAGAAAGATGAGCAATCGACGCGGCTCTCCCGAAAGAGTAGCTGTTGTAAGCAATCGTCATGCATCGGACTGTGAAAACCCACAGCAGTACAACTAATTTTTTAAAAAATTACACAGTTATTGCGCAGACTCAAAGGCCCTTAAACGTCAAACGGCCATCTACAAACAGCCAATATCAAAGCTGCAATGGATACGTATAACACGATCCTTCAATTAATGGAAGTTATTAGAGGCTTCGGGGAGAGAGGGGATCGTCTAGAATTCCTCTGTGGCTTGGTATGGGAAGCACGGAGATAAATCTTAGCACCATTCAATAATGAGGGTTTTTTTCTGAGAAGATACTACTGCTGATGCGTCGCAAAATGTGTGTTTGTAATTCAGCCTCTCACTATGTTATTAAAACAAAATTTTCGTGGCTAACTGGCAAGAGCACATTGGGATAACAGCATAGCCAGCGTCTCCACAAATGCACTGATGCAGGTTTTCACGGCTCTGTGCGATGGAACTGCTCTTGAGGAGCGCATCGTCAGGCTTTCTGAGCAAGGTGGGTGGGAAAACGGTCACGGAGAGAGGAGGAGGAGAAGGAGGAACGCTCAACACGACTGTCGCCAAAGAGCAGCTCTCGAGAGCACGAGGCAGAGCGGTGCACGGACGAGTTGGCGTGGTCAGGGCGGGCGTGGTGGCTGCACAGCGAGCAGCGCTGTCGCCTCACAGCACGAAGGTCCCGGGCTCTGTTCCCGGCTCGGATACCTTTCTGTGTAGATATGTCATAAGTAGAACAGGTTTTACCATTTCTGGCAACACCTGCATAATTGCCAGAAATGGTAAAAACCTGTTCTACTTATTACATATGTTTCTGTGTAGAGTTTGGGCGTTCTTTCCCCACGTCCATGTGTGTTTTCGCCGGGTATTCCGGTTTCCTCCCACGCCCAAAGACACGCTGCTGCCTAGGTTAATTGGCTTGCTGAGTAAAATGCCCCCAGTTCCTGGCAATGTCCCGACGTCACATCCTAGGTATAATAAGCGCCTTGCGCCCTCTGTCTGCCGGGATAGGCTCCCGCCGTATATACAGGATTAAGCGGGTACTAATAGCAATGAACACCAACTACTGTCGTCAGGCGGCTTGTGAGTGATGGCTGCGCCGGCTCGACCTTGTCCAGCGTGGCTGCCACAACATCCCACGCACAATGAACACAATGGGGGGCAGCTCCATCGTCTCACGGGCCTCCTCTTCAATGCCCGGCCCGCGGCCGTCCACGGGAAACCGCAGTTGCGCCGCCTGCGCACTCGATTGCTACGCTAACTGCCGCCGTCCGCACCTTCATGTGAAGTATGACTGGCACGGAATGGGCACGGACATAGACGACTTATTTCTTGTACTGAATGTTTGATTCAAGAGGCTGTTCATGGTCTTGCATCAGCGCATTTAATTTAACAAATGTATTAGAGATGGGGGCGGCGCGGTGGCCCAGTGGTGAGCGCTGACGCCTCACAGCAAGAAGGTCCCGGGTTCGAGTCTCTCGGCTCCGGTGCCTTTCTGTGTGGAGTTTGCATGCTCTCCCCGTGTCCGCGTGGGTTTTCGCCGGGTACTCCGGTTTCCTCCCACAGTCCAAAAGCATACTCCTGGATAGGTTGATTGGCTCGCAGACTAAAAATTGTCCCGCAATGCCCGGCGATGGACCGGCGTCCCGTCGTCGGGTGTATTCCTGCCTTACGCCCTGTGTTTCCGGGATAGGCTCCGGCTTCACCGTGACCCTATATAGGATTAAGCGGTTTCAGATAATGAGATGAGATGAGATGAGGTTACAAACCTTGCGACCCCGCTCACTGCCAACAGCAGTGACTATTTTCTTAACGGGTTCTGAGCTTCCCTAGGTCGACTCAGCCTCCAATGCGTACCTTAAACAGTGTGTTTCCACTGCGGTGTTGGTCACCCACCCCCTCCTGCGTCGTGTCGGTTTCCATTGGTGCTCGTTAACGACACTTGACCCTACGTGAAATCTGTTCGGAGATCTTTGTGTTTTGTAACCGTGTGGGTAAAGCATTGGATCTTGGAAGCGATGCTGACTGGGGTCTAATTGACTGCTGTGCCAGGTGTTGAAGGTGATGTCTCACAGGAGACTGCAGAGCAGCGATGAGTGTCTCCTCGTACGCTGGTCGGTTCTCTCCATAGTCTCCGATGTTCAAAACGCATACAGGCGATATTCTCATCAACCGAATTGACCAATCAATGCAGGGCGGTACGGAATCAATGCAGGGCGGTACGGAAATAGATTCTGGGGGTGCAATTGTGATTGTCGAGGTCAGAGTTTATCCATCGACTCCTTCGTCTAACCAGTCACTCGCCCTCACCTCTCCTCACTAATGAAAATCAGGTGGATCGTTTGATTCAGTTTTTCTCAGAAAAAAACTGAAGCCCACCGTATCTCTACCCTTGTGGAAACCCCGCACATTGTGGGAACCCCGCACCAATTATCCAAGGCTGAACCGATCCAATTGATGCTTGATATCAAACCATTGAAGTTGCTAAGGCAGTCCGGAGTCTCGGTGTGACTCTTGATTCCTCACTCAGCTTCGAGACACACATCAACAAGGTGACGAAGGTTGCCTATTTCCATCTCATAAATATAACCAGACTGTGCATCAATCTATAACCCTCTGATGCTGAGAAGTTAAAACACATCTTCATCTCCACACGAATCGATTACTGCAATGCATTGCTCTCTGGCACCCTGCCTAACTAATTAATCGTCTGCAAAGTATGCAGAATTCACCTGCTAGAGTCCTCACCCGCACACCCATCCACGATCACATATCCCAAGTGCAGATTTCTCTCCACTGGTTACCGGTTAAATACAGGATTGAATTCAAGATCCTCCTCCTCACCTACAAGGCTCTCACAGGAGCTGCTCCTACATACATCTGTGACCTACTTCAGGCACCCTCCTCAACCCGAACACTCCAATCCTCCAAAACGGACTTGCTGCATGTGCCCAGATTGCACCTCCATTCAAAGGGTGACATGCTTCTCACGCGCTGCTCCCAGACTCTGGAATACCCTTCCATCAGAGATCCGATCAACTGAGTCGCTGGGCATCTTCAAATATCGTCTCAAAACTTACTTGTTCTATAAGACTTTCAAGCCCTCTGGCTAGGACTGTTGATGCGGCTGATGGCTCTCTGCCGAACTACGCCTGCTCGGGAACGTTTATTCCTTCCTTGTTTGTTAAAGAATTATTTGATTTTTTAATATTGCTTATGTTACGTTCTATAATTCATTGCTACTTACTTGACTTTCAGTTGAGCTGTATTGATGTTGTTGTTGACATGCCGTTCTCTCCAGAGCTCAGATTTGTAAAAAAAAAACCCCAAAAGATATTGTCGCTGATTTGCCGTTCTGATGTCGTTGTTGTTGTTGACGTATCGTTCTCTCCGCAGCTCTGTGCAGCGCTTCATGACCCTCGGGTAAAAAGTGCTCTGGAAATGCAATTATTGTTATTGTTGCCCTTGAAAACGCACGCAATGCTCGCTGACAGACTGCAGCCCGCTCCCTAATCCACGACGCGCTGACCTACGCCGTGCAGTTCATGGGGTTTATCGAAGCATACTTCTCCATGCGGGTCACACTACGGATTGGTGACGACATGAAGCACATATTCAGTGGGATGGATGAAAGCACAAAACTACATATTAAATTGTAGCATCTTGTATGCATATACTAGCTAAGTTAAGTCACCACCACATCAGCACTTCAATCATGATCAATAAAATGCACGCGGCTCTCCTAAGCCTCTGCCCCGAATCACTTCTCAACATCCCCAACCTTCTGTCCATCAGGGTGCTGGATAACAAAAGCTCATTAATCTGCCCATTACCGATTCCCCTAACTCCACTCCTATACTTTGCCCTACATATCAGCTTCTGAGGAAACAACTAATTAGGCATTTGGCAGCTCAGCATTACTTGTGACAATACCGCTGCTGGTCAACGCCCTCCAGTACGCACATTTTCTGCAAATTAAACCCACTTTGCCCTGTTAAATGTGCGCTCTCTGAATATAGAAAGAACTCCACTCACTGCTGAGCTGATCTTGGACAATAATCTGAACCTGCTCTGCCTAACAGAGACCTGGCACCATCAATATGATTTTCTCAGGCTCAACCGCGGGACTTTGCACTCCACCAGAAGGCTCGTCTACATGGCCGCGATTGCTGCCTTGCAGATCTCCACTGTATTACTGCTGACATTCGACCGATTCCATCGCCAACCTTCCAGTCATTCAAACATATGTCTCTGGATTGGAGGTCGGCTCAGCCTGTGAAGTTGGTGCTGCTCTACGGTCCGCCTGGAACCTCCACTTTTTTTGTCAATGAACTGTCTGTGCTGCTTTCTAAGCAGTCCTTCAGTTCTGAGAGGATCCTTATACTTGGTGATTTGGAGATCCATGTTGACTCTGCAAAGAGCCCCCCCCCCCCTTGTTGGGGATCTCATGGCGACTTTAAACTTATTTGGCTTCATTCAACATATGACATCTGTCACTCATAGATGTGGCCATACTCTGGATTTGGTTTACAAAAGGGGCATATCTTAAAACAACCTGTCTGTCATTGACCCTGGTGTGTGTTGTTTGATCTTCAGGTACCGCTACCATTTCCATCACGAAGCACCAAATGCAATTATGAAATATTAACGTCACCACTCCAGACATATTCATCACTGCAATCAACAGTTTATCACTGTCTGCCTCGGCTTACACTGCCTCTAATGCGACAGTTGAAACTTACAACAACTAGCTATCAAGCATACTGGATGATTTGTCCCAAATAAAATCACCCTATATCTCAGGCATAAAACCATCCCCCTGCTATAATGTTGAACTCCAGGACCGCAAGGTGAATGCACACAGGGCCGAACGGACTTGGAGAAAAATCTGACTGACTGTTCATGCTCAAATCTTTAAGGCCCAGCTCAATGGCTTTCGGAAAGCACTTGATTCGGCCCGTACCAATCGCTTTTCTGGCTCCTTCATCCAATCAGTCACTCACCCTTACCTATCTTCATTTATAAACATCAGGTGGATAAGCCGATTCAGTTTTTCTCAGAAAAAAACACAACCCATCGCATTTCTACCCAGTCTCAACCAACAACAAATACCTCAACAATTGTTCCTTCTCCTACCCTAATCTCAAAACTCCTGGAATTTTCCGAGTTAATGGAATCTGATGTCTCTTTATTAGTTACCAGATCTCAGCCTACAAACTTCTCCATGGACCCATTCCCATCCAAACTCATCTGGCCAAATTTCAAATCCCTTGCCACCTTCGTCACTAATCTCTTCAATAACTCACTCCACTCCGCATCGTTTCCCCACTGCTCAAATGTGCCGCAGTAACCCATCTCCTCAAAGAACCTGGTGTCGATTGCAACATCGCTTATAATTATCGCCCCATCGAAAATTTACCATTCCTCTCTAAGGTCCTTGAGCATGAAGTAGCCATGCAAATCCAGAAACACCTCCTCAACAACAACCACCTCAATCCCTTCCAATCTGGAATTAGATTCGGCCATTGTACTGAAACTGCTCTGGTTAAAGTAAACATCTACTTGTCGCTGCTGATGAAGGCTTGCAAAGAATTCTTATCTTCCTAGACCTGGGTGCATTATTTGATACCGTTGACCATCTAACCATACTGGAGCGACTGAAGGCATAGGGGTATCTGGCTGTGGCCTGCACTTTCTGAACTCCTACCTCTCCAATGGGTAGCAGTTCGTCAGCCTTGGAGGATGCAACGCAGAGATCCATCCCATTTTGTCTGTAGTTCCTCAGAATTCAGTCCTCGGCCAATTCCTCTTCAGCATCTTCTTTATACTAATTGGTCATATCCTGTGAAGCCTCAATCTCAGCTACCATTGCTATGTCGATGACATCCAAATATAAACCCGTGCAAAATCATCCATAAATACGTCTGGTCTTTGGATGTCGTCCTCATTGTCAACACCTGGCTCATTTCAAATTTCCTAAAACTAAATGGCGACAAAACAGCAGTTTTGCTTATTGGAATCTCGCACAAATTGTCCAGAGCTGAACCTATACAATTGATGCTTGCCGACCAGACAATTGAAGTTGCTAAGGCAGTCTGGAGTCTCGGAGTGACTCTTGAGTCCTCACTCAGCTTCGAGACACACATCAACAAGGAGACGAAGGTAGCTTATTTTCCATCTTATAAACATAGCGAAACTGCACAACATCCTGTCACCCTCCGATGCTGAGAAGCTAAAACACATCTTCATCTCTTCACGAATCGATTATTGTAATGCACTGCTCCCTGGCATCCCTGCCTACCTAATCAATTATCTCCAACGTGTGCAGAATGCGGCTGCTGGAATTGCCACTCGTACATTTATCCATGATCACATGTGCCCAGTACTGATGTCTCTCCACTGGCACCAGTTAAATATAGGAAAATATAGGATTGATGTCAAGATCCTCCTTGTCACCTTCAAGGCTCTCACTGGTGCTGCTCCGACATACATCCGTAATCTACTTCAGGCACCCTCCTCCACACGACATCTTCGATCCTCCCATACGGGCTTGCTCATGTGCCCAGATCCCACCTTGGTTTTACGGGTGACAGAGCCTTCTCGCACACTGCTTTCAGGCTCTAGAATGCCCTTCCGTTGTAAATTCGGTTAGCTGTGTCCCTGGGCATTTTCAAATTGCGTTTCAAAACTCACTTGTTCCATAAGGCATTTAAGTCCTCTGGCTAGGACTGTCGATACTGCTCACTTTTACTTGGATTATGGCTCGATGTTAACCTGCACCTGCTTAGGAGCACTTCCTTCATGTGTTTAACAATTATTTTATGTTGTTTTACGTCCTTCACTGATTTATAGCCATTATTTTACTTTGAGCTTATCTACTCTGATGTTGTTATTGACATGCCGTTTTCTCCAAAGTTGAGATGTGAAAAAAAAAATGTTGTTGACTTGTCGTTCTGGATACAGCTCTGTGCAACGCTTTGTGACCATCGAGTGAAAAATGCTCCAGAAGTGCTATTATTATTATTTTGTAGAGTGCATGGACATTCGCGTGGATTGCAGGACCACGTGCTGTTGAATTCTGATTGTAAACGTATAGTCTTGGGTGATGAGTGCTCGAGATGTGCCATTATTATTACAGATAAATGCTGAATTAAGCCATTTCCAAATATATGTATTATTTTTATTCACTGATAAATTTGCATTTTAAGATTGTAGTGGAAGGTCTGATCATGTTTTGATTGTTGTTCTGCAGCGCTGTGTATATTAAATTTAAAAACCCCAAAAAATGTTATTGCTGCTAATTTTCCATTCAGGTGCCATTGTTGTTGACGTGTCATTCTCTCCGCAGCTCTGTGAAGGGCTTTGTGACCCTCGGGTGAAAAGCGCTCTGTAAATGGAATTATTATTATTCTAGTTGTCAGCATTGGAGTACGTTTTGACAGCAAGGGATGGTTACATATAGGGTATGTGCGTGTGTGTGTAGCGGTGGTGCAGTGGTTAGCGCACTGCGCTAGCTACGAACCCGGTCAACCGGGTTCGAGTCCCGTTCGCGGCCAACATCGGTGATCAATATCTCAACAGAATCTGGGCGTCGCCTAGATCTACTCAGGTGTAAGTCAGTACACTGGTGCTGTCTCATTATAGCCCTGGGTTACACGGCCACGTACATTTCCACCACGATGGGGCTCAAGCCAGCATCATCGCCAGGGCACTGGAATTGAACCGAGGTTAAGCAGACGGCGGCTTAGTGCTCGTCGAGCGGGATGCCTAGCGTTAACGATCCGTGTCGATATGCGCTAATGAACGGCTCAGGCGGCCGCGGAACCGCCGTGATGAGCCATGCCCAGCGTCTTTTCACAAAACGCCACTCGCGCGTAATTATGTGTGCGGGTCACGACTGCATATACAGCACGTGAGTGTGTGTGTGTGTGCATGTGTGGGCTGGGATCCCGTCCGCCCGAGTTAGAATCCTGCTCACGACCAACACCAGTCACGATTTTCTAGACTGGTACTGGACCTCCCCTAGGTCGACTCAGCCTCATATGAGTCCCCAAAAAAAGTACCTTGTTCGGTATGTCAAATTTCACCACTAGGAAGACAAAGGCGTCCGGGCGTGATACTGGCCACCCATGCCCTCGTGCGCTTTAATCGCCTTCACAGGTGCTCGCTAACAGCACTTAACCGTAGAGTCGATTAAAGCTCAACGGGTGAACTGTCTTTATCAGGGTCACACTGACTGAGTCAACACTATCTTCCATGGTTACGTTGTTTTCAACATTAAATAAAATAACAATAACTTAGTACACATACCCAGACGTCTCAAGATGCTTCAAAAAACCGCAAAAGCAGTGGCGGGAAGGCATCCACGTGATAAGTCCGCGTCAACCCGCCAGACACGAGACGACGTCATTATTGGATAATTGGATCAGCCGGTCAATTTATAAGTGTTTAGTTTGATTTATTTGCGGAGAAAACAGAAGAATCCATAGGAAACCCACACCGAACTGGTGGGGAAAGGGGGGGCGACACAAACTCTGCTACGTGGAAACACGCCCACCCGACCTGCCACGCGACCTGCCACCCGACCTGCCACGCGACCTGCCACC
>JAZEWT010000002.1:28774995-28792278 GCA_036362905.1 Mordacia mordax | reverse complement strand
CCTGCCACGCGACCTGCCACGCGACCTGCCACGCGACCTGCCACCCGACCTGCCACCCGACCTGCCACCCGACCTGCCACGCGACCTGCCACGCGACCTGCCACCGTCTTCTCGTTCCTCGCCTCCACCAGCTGCCCTAGGTAATCACCTTGAAGTGTGACCAGTCAGTCGCCTCTCTCTCTTTCTGGGTGGTGCGTTGAGGAGCGCCGCTGTCTCACAGCAAGCTTCTGGGTTCGATTCCCGGCTCGGGTAGCTTTCCTTCTGTAGATCCTTCCTGTGTAGAGAGAAAAAAAACCCCAAAAGTATAACGTTATTGTTGTAATTTAATTTGTTGCTGCCGTTTGACTTTCAGTTGAACTGTCGTGATGTTGTTGACATGCCGTTCTCGCCACAGCTCGGATTTGTAAAAAAAAAAAACTCCAAAAATAAAAGTTATTGCTGATTCGCCAATCTTCTCTCGTTGTTGACGCGCCGTTCTCTCCGCAGCTCTGCGCAGCGTTTTGTGACCCTCGGGTGAGAAGCGCTCGATAAATGCCATCATTATTATATGTAACGTTCTTGTTGCTGATTTTCCGTTCTTATGTCGTTGCTATTGACGCGCCGTTCTCTCAGCAGCTCTGTGCAGCGCTTTGTGACCGTCGGGTGAAAGACGCTTTGTAAATGCAATTATTATTATTAAAGACGGGCGGCGCGGTGGCCCAGTGGGTAGCGCTGTCGCCTCACAGCAAGAAGGTCCCGGGTTCGAATCTCTCGGCTCGGGCGCCTTTCTGTGTGGAGTTTGCATGCTCTCCCCGTGTCCGCGTGGGTTTTCGCCGGGCACTCCGGTTTCCTCCCACAGTCCAAAAAGCATGCTGCTACATAGGCTGATTGGCTCGCAGGCTAAATTGCCCCGCAGTGCCCGGCGATGGACTGGCGTCCCATCGTCGGTATATCCTTGCCTTGCGCCCTGTGTCTGCCGGGATAGGCTCCGGCTTCACCGTGACCCTGTATAGGACGAAGCGGTTTCAGACAATGAGATGAGAGATTATTAAAGACTGCATGTTCGACCTCGTGTCCGCATGGGTTTTCACCGGATACCCGGTTTCCAGTCAAAAAACATGCCGCCTCGGTTAATTGCCCCGACTAAATTTCCCCCGGTGCTCTGAGAAGCCACTTCTTCCTCCCCGCTTAGCAGCTCCTTCCAACTGAAATAAAAATTGATTAACTAAATAGTGACATAACAACAATATTAATAATAAAATAGATAGGGGGGTTTGTTTTTCCGACGAAATGTGATTATCTCTTAGTTCCTCTTAAAAGAACACCACCATATGTCTGTGTATGCAAAACATTTGCCAAGCGTCGATGTTAATGATTCACGTGAAAGAAAATTTACAGTCAGTCAGCCGGTCTTTTTGCTCAAATGACCATGGGTAGGTGATTGTACTTACAGCTCTGGCCCAACGGTGGAGAGGAGATCCCATGCTTGTGTGACGGTGCTCAGATAAATACAAGGAGCTACTATCGTTGCAACAATTGCAACACTGCAGTGATGTCGGTTTTATTTGCTCTGTGTAGGACATTTGCTCTCAGAAACTGCTCTTTCTGGATAGCTGTGCCGAGCGCTCCTCCCCTCTGCTTCTCGACGTTTCGTCTCCCACATTGGAGGCACCCTCAGGCTGTTGAGTGATTGCGCTTAAGGTTGGATTTGTTTATCTCTAGATGCAAAAATATTCCAATTCAGGTGTACGTTCAAACAGAAAAGCAAATCGAAAGATCGGTGAGAATTTGAGCAACACCCATCGCTGCTCGTGGGTCTGAGCTCGTGACAGCTATTACACGTTCCCATGGCAGGGGCGAGTCCGTACGTGAGTACACCCCTATAAATATCGCGTCCCTGTTATGCAGCGTGGCAACGTTCTTTTGCATGGTAGGTAGATGATCAGCAGACATTTAGAAGGACCTGACCGCTGAGCGCCTGTCGCTCGTTGCAATGATAACGTGACACATCGTCACGATAAAGCACCCAACGAAGGCGATCGAGCAGAAACTGCACTTCACCTCATCCAAGAAGCCATCGGGGTTTGAAATTTGTATGAGTTTGTGCAGTGAGTTTGCTTAATTGTGTAATCTTGAGTGTTACTGTTCATTATTACGGTTAGAGTTCCTTGCTTTGTTGCGTTGGTCAGTGCGCACATTCGTGTCGTAGAAATCCCGCATCTAGAGCTTGCAAGCTTCCTGGGTACTTTCTGCTTTATTAAGAAATATTTGTATAGTGTTAGGCGGCACGGTGGCCCAGTGGTTAGCGCTGTCGCCTCACAGCAAGAAGGTCCCGGGTTCGAATCTCTCGGCTCGGGTGCCTTTCTGTGTGGAGTTTGCATGCTGTCCCCGTGTCCGCGTGGGTTTTCGCCGGGTACTCCGGTTTCCTCCCACAGTCCAAAAGCATGCTCCTGGATAGGTTGATTGGCTCGCAGACTAAAATTGTCCCGCAATGCCCGGCGATGGACTGGCGTCCCGTCGTCGAGTGTATTCCTGCCTTACGCCCTGTGTTTCCGGGATAGGCTCCGGCTCACCGTGACCCTGTATAGGACTAAGCGGTTTCAGACAATGAGATGAGATGAGATAGTGTTAGAGACAGGAGCCAGTGTTAGGCACAGGAGCCAGCGTTGTGTCGTAGGAATCCCGCATTTAGAGCTTTGCAAACCTACTCTTGATACTACTGTCTGTTGTAATTATAAACATATATTTATTAATTTTCTGGATCCGCAACTTGGACATTAAGCGTTGAACACACGGCCTGCCTGCATACGACAGATAAACGTGTCGTGGTTAGCGCAGGTGTCAGTGGTCAGCTATGGGAGCAGCCTGGGGGAGATTTGAAAAGCTTTGAATTTAACAGAGCAATGGGGAGACAGACGCGAGTTCTTTATGAATTCTGCATTGGCCCGGCAAGCAAGCGACGGGCAGAGGGCGGCTAATATTCATCATCGTCGCCATCATCGCTTTTAACGCCACTCTCGTAAGTCAAATGGGTAATCATTGGGGATATTCGGTTACATACTTTGACAGTAATAGATGTATGTTGATGGATGGGCGGCTTAGGATCTAGCGAATTGATCAACAGGCCTCGTTGTCTTCACGTCGTCTACTCTTCACTGTCGCCCGGACACTCGTTCGCCAACCCCGCTCCTGTCTCTCACCACGTGTCCGCGCCTCTCCTCGGGTTGTGCCCTCGAAGCGCTGCTGTGCCTTGGAACGTCTCATACGAAAACGGCAATGACTTGTTGGATTTACACCACAGCAGCGCCTTTAACCCGGAGGTCTCAAGGCGAGGCAATAAACCGCAGAGAGGTTGCGGGCTGGCAGCTGCGCGGTCAGCCGGCGCCAACCAGCCAGACACTGCGTTCTGTGATGGTAATATAGTGCTTTGGAAATTAAAAAATATTTAACTGTTACTCTTGTGAAGCCTGTAACGTATCGCAACAGCGTTTAAAAGTAACTCTACCAATCGTGTCTGGCACAATAATGTTTAAACATGGGCTGTTCCCGTCGCATTACAAACTTTACTTGACCCACATACAAAATACATTGATAAAGAAAGCACTTAAATAAACAGATGAATGATCCAAAACAGGGCATCTGCATGGGCTGGATTTCAATAGTTCTGTTTCGAGTACCATTTAATGGAAATTCAACAGCCGTTGCCTTGTGGATAGACTAGTCCCTACCATACGAACGCAGAATTTCCACCACTGTTTCAGGGCTGCCGATGGGGCCGCCGTACGTGTCTTAAGTCAGAGAATTTCCCAGAAGCAATGTTTTTAGTCGCCTTGATTTTGTATTGAGACAGCAACACAGTATCTGTGAAACGTGTGTGTGCGCGTGAATTTAAATTAATCCTGCACCGATTGTGTAATTTCCCTGTTCCGTTGGCGTATTTTAATTTGGCATGTCTCACTTGGAAAGCTAGGATGTTTTCTGGCCTCCGTCGGCTGCGAGCGTGGAGGTCATCAGCATTCCAAGAGCTCTTCTGGCCTTTGAGAAAACCCTGATTACTCCAGGAGGAGGCTTCAAAGCAGCTGACGTCGTCAATTAGGAGCGGCTGCCCATCAAATTTGCCATGACAACTGCAGGATATCGCAAAAGGAAGGAAGTGACAAAGAGGTTTGAGCACATCAGTGTGGACTGGTCACGAAGACGTCTTGACTTCAATCGATTCTCTGAGCTTGGAGAAATCTTCTAGGTCTCAAGCACAACAGTCGTGGTGGTCTGTGTTTCGCTCTGTGAGTCTCGTTTCCAATGGTCGCAGTTGGCACCATGGCGCTTGCACTGCACGTCCAGCCCAGCGACGACCCGAGTTCGAAACCCCAATCGTCATCAACATCGGTAGACATTCAAACCGGTGCCGGTCCTTCCTTTCGTTAACCCAACAATTACCAGCGTGGCATAGTATATCCAAACAACCCTCGTGATGGACAAGGGATGGGGGGAGGGAGAGAGAGACGGCTCGATGTAATAATAATTATAAGTGCACTTCTAAAGCGCTTTTAACCCGAGGGTCACAAAGCGCTGCACAGAGCTGTGGATTGGACGTCATGTCAGCAACGACATCAGAGCAGATCAATTGAAAGTCAAATAATGGCTATAAATCAGAGGAGGACATAAAACAAGAGCTAAAAATAATTGTTAAATTAAGGAGGGAAAATGTGTTCCTGAGCAGGCGCAGGTCAACAACATAAACCATATAAATCACTGAGTAATTGCCTGACAAAGGGTGCTAAAAATATTCCGAATGCATTTGTCCAATCGACCCAATAAACATCCTAAAGGCGTGCTCCGCAGGCCCAGCTGATTTGGATTCAACGCGTGCCCGCTGACCGAGGTCACGCTAACACCGGCGGGCAGGACCTTTCGCGGCAGCGCACATTTAAAAAAGGGCTCTCAATGAGAAACGCGTAGAATATCAGGGGCAGGTAAACTCCAGCGTGTTTTATTTATCAAGGCGGCTTTCCGGGTGCGTCACATTAGAACACCAATGACAATAATGTCCTTTGCCAAGCAGCGAATCGCAGAAGATCTCCAAGATGATTTTGTCCACGGCGGGCACTGTCCTCAATTCGTTCGTCCAATTCTTCTGAACGATGTTTGGAGTTCCGAGCGCTAGTGGATAAAGCAGTGCATGTGCATACGGACATTGTTTTACTGCATAGCAGGGACGGTGTCACGTGGAACATGCGAGTCATATGCTGTTCTTGGACTAACTTTTGAGTGGTATTAACATGACTTGTTCATCTCATCTGATTGTGGCTTGGTGTACTGTCGCGTGGGTGTTGTTTGTGAAGGTACGTAGGTGTTTTTTTTTCGGGATTCGATTGCGTAGTTCTGCGATATTCAGAGGTTGTAGTTTGGTAATACTGGTTCGAGAAGATAGTCGAGGCACGGTGGCCCAGTGGGTAGCGCTGTCGCCTCACAGCAAGAAGGACCCGGATTCGAGTCTCGGCTCGGGTGCCTTTCTGTGTGGAGTTTGCATGTTCTCCCCGTGTCCGTGTGGCACTCCGGTTTCCTCCCACCGTCAAGAAAAACATGCTGCCGCATAGGTTAATTGGCTTGCAGATTAAATTGTCCGCAGTGCCCAGTGATGGACTGGCGTCTCATCATGGGTATATCCCTGCCTTGCGCCCTATGTTTGCCAGAATAGGCTCCAGCTCACCGCGACCCTGTACAGAAAGGACTAAGCGGTTTCTGACAATGAGATTAGAACATGACTTGTTCATTTGGTGAATTTGATTAATATGCAAGAGAAATGCATATGTATGAGTTAATATTGAAGTCACCTTGACCAGGCAGACAGGTGGCTCAGTGGTACGGCAGATGGCTGGGGGATTTAACTCAGCCTATCATTCCATTCGGTGTCAATAAAACGAGTACCGTTTTAGGGGGGAGCGAGTTGGGATTGTCATACGGGTCGACTTGTCGCCGTCATGTGAATGTGGCGTTGCACCCACTGGCGCAGGAATGTTAGCTGGAGATAAGCACACCTTTAATAATTTCTTCAGCAGAAAATCACCGACTCGGAAAAGTGTTTTCTTTATTCCATGCCTTTACCAAGGTCACTAGTTTTGATTGACGATGTTACATAAGCCGCTTATTGCAGATGAAAGGCTCCTACACTCTTGTTTGGAATAAGTGAATGCAAATATATTAACAAAACAATACACGTCGTCATAGTAATGGCTCAAGGCATTATGGTTATGTCATCATGCAAAGTGGTGACATCCATTTAATCGGATTTAGACCCAAAAGTAATGTCAATCTGAAATTGCCTTCCTCCTGACCTGGATATTGGTCTGGACAATAACATTGTTCCTCCGTGTGTTGGCAGAGTAGGGAACTCGTCCGACAGGATGGCTGCTGCAGACACGGAGGGATAAGATCACGCACAGGTGTGAGAGCGGTTGTTGCATCACAGGACCAAGAGGAATGGCGGTGATGTGGAGAGGCCTTCGTCCAGCAGTGAAGAAAACGTGACCGATAGACAGGCCTTCTTTTGCCCAAAAATTTGGGCATTATTCCCCCAGGAGAGTCCTACAGTTGGGAGTTGTGGCCCTGTATTCCTGAGAGAATAGTTTTAAAACCAAATGTGTGTGCAAATGGAACACGCACACGTGACAAGAGATAAAAATAAATACATAACAACAGTAGCGTAGTGCGGCACAGGTAGGTACATAACCGCCTATTACTGTCATGTAGGTGCGGTTCATTGCATGATACACTGTTCACTTCACCAGGACACTAAAGCCATCAATCTGCCACGACCACAAGCGGCATAACCACATTCAGCATCACGCATCACCGACACAGCTGGCACTGGAGGTGAAACCGGTTCATGGAGCATTCCTCGCTGGCGTTCGCCACGGTCAAGACTCGAACTCCTGGTCCGGGTTCGTTACGCTCGCAGCGCAACCATTGTACGCGACTAGTGAGTAAACCCGATGTGTTCGTCTGCACCGTGGTTAGCGCCTGGCTCTGCGAACCCGGATGGATTCCCGCTCGCAGGGCGATTATGTGATCCGGTCCTGGGCTTCCCCTCCGTCGTGTCAGCCTGAAATGGAGTTCTTGGTGCGATGCGTAAACGTCGCCACTCGGGAGACAAGGGCAGCCATGCGTGGTTCTGCCCAACCACCCCTCGTGTGCCGTGCCGGCCATTATAGCTGCAACTGGCTAACAGCGCTTTCCCCAATTATCTGTTTCGTCCACACGGGGGATCTTTGTCTTTAGTCAACGCGACGCGAAACAGGAGCAGACATGAGCAGCAGCAGCTCCATCTCCTCGGCACGTGTAGCCCAGCGCGTACACATCACTCGCAACACGAATACGCCGGGCGCGTTTCGTTCGGGCGCGTTTCGTTCGGGCGACTCTCCTTTCATTCGCCCCGAGATGTGTGGCGACACACTCCGGTCTCCTTCGCTCCGTAACGCGCGTCGTTGCCCCTCTCTCCGCGTGTGCGAGTTCCTCGCAACAGGTCTGCTGCTGCCGCCGCGCACGCGCCCCCTCCCCTCGTTTAACGACCCCCGCCGCCGCGCACCGACGCTTGGCCTCCCAGCCATCCGCAGCCCTCCCCTTCCCCTTATTCCCTCATTGTCATTCGGAGCGAGGCCCCGGTTATTCCCCACAGCAACTCGCCTGCTATTCAACCACCGCGTACTGCTCGTTCATCACACACCACGCGGACCCCCCGTTGTGTCACCGGGGGTTCGGCGCTATATTTAGCTGGTGATAAATGTCACGGCCGTCGGATAACACATTCCTCAAAGCCCAAACAACGCGGCGTTTAAGTGGAGTTCAAAAATTATCTTCCCCTCTGGGTAGCTTGTGATTCAGTGCGGACAACTTAAGGCGAGCCAAAATATAGATTTATAAAATGGTCGCTACACTGCTACTATACCTGGCACTGTCCTCGCTGTCATCTATCACTGCCAGTGTCTCAATCGTTCCTGTCGGGTCGGCAATTTGACCACAAGTCAGCTTTGACAGTCCCGGAGCCCCAAAACAGGCATGTGATTTGTTAGTATGCACCGTCTGCAACTGATGTTGCAAATAATTACCCCCAAAGAGCTTTCCATAAAACAGCACTCACTGCCCTTAGCCACTTAATCCACCCTATTATGTAGCATGATAATTATACACTCATCCATATCTCACTCCTTTTTATCTGGATGATTGCACCAAAGGTTATTTTCGTGCATACCTCTCTGATTAACCTGAGAAGCGATTAGGTCTTCAGAAGGAAAATCTAACTTGCAAAATTGCTCCGCGGCTGTGTGTGCTTTTTTTGTTCTCTAATAATCGAGCTCCTCTCGAGGGCATCTGGCCTCGAGCTTCAAACAACGACGCGAGACAATCTGCATTACACCCGTTCAAGGCACGCACGGATCACATTTCCCTGTCGGACCTTTAATGATCACTGGCTTCCGTGGACTCAATTTCATGGAGGAACTTTTACGTGTAATGATGTAGGATTTAGGTGGCCATCGTCTGCAAACCAGACGATGGCCACCTGGCAACCGTCAGCTAATGACAAGGGTCGGTTTCGTCAGTACACGCGATCACATCATGACCACGGCCATAACTCATAACTGGCGTTGGAGAAACTCGAGGATGTGTGGCACGTGGGCTGCAGGGTGGCAATGCAGCGGTAACATCGGTGCCTCAGATAAAGATTCGGAGGCGGGGGGGCTTTTGCATGGAGTTTTAATGTTCTCCCCTGTTATGCGTGGTTTCCCTGCTGGTTCTCTGGTTTCCTCCCACAACTTACAAAAAAATACTCATTAATATACTGGTTGGCTCCGGCTGACTGCGCAGCAACCTGTCCGCTACAATTCCCGACATTAACTGAATGTGCCACGTGTTGTAGATTATTCTATTATTACGTGATGGTGAAGCTGCTGATAATCGCCGTTACCTTTCGTCTGGCTGATGTGGGTGTTGAGCAACAACGAGATGATAGATGTTTACAATTACAGCAGTGAGTTCCCAGTGAGCTTGAAAGCTCTAGATGCGGGATTCCTGCGGAACTACAAAACGTACGAACTGACCAACGCAGTAAGGGATGACACCAAACGGGAAAAAAAAAACTTCCAGCAACTAGAATTATACTGAAACAAAATCAAGTGATCAATAGACTAAATGGGTTAGTTCACTTAAAAAATATTTGTCGTAAACCCTCCACCACCTGATGTGGATTTTCACGGCTCGATGCATTCATGCAGTATGTCAATGTTGACAAAACGTGCCAATTCTTTACTATCTCAATACACCGGTGTGTTGAAGAGCAAACTCACAGCATTTAAATATTCACAATATCTATAAATATTGTGAGTTTAGAAATGCTGTACGTTTATAAATACTGTGAGTTTATAAATGCTGTGAACGCATCTTCAGAACGCCTGACGATGCGTGGGTCGGCGTCTCCATTACCTTTAAATTTCGAGGGGTTTGCGGGAGATGGGGGGAGATGGCGCGAGTTCACGGATGCGGGGATCAACGCAGCTGTCTCTTGCTCGCTCGGGTCAACCGGCCTCGACCTCCTCAACCACCTCAAACCTCCCCCCCCCCCCCAGGTCTCACGGAGGGCCAGGTTCTAACCGAGTGAAAGTGGCGCGCATAGCATCAATATCTAAACATCCATGAGCGGTGACTCTTACCGCACGCGTCTCTTAAGAGATTTTACAGAGCCGCGTGGTGCTCAATGGTGGAGTCCATGGCGAGCGGAAATCGCCTCGCAAAGCCACGGCCAACAAGTTAATGTTTAATCCCTCCTGAAAGATAACGTTCTGCACCGTAGATGAATGCCGGCCGCAACTCTGCCCCACCGTCAATTTCTGCACAATCACTGAGCCTCTTTGGGAGCGCTTGAGGGTGGTGGAATCCTTCAGCTTGCGAGCGCCGCGCCTTAAATACTTGTTTGACTCGTATTCGGCTTTGAAGGGAGTCTGCAAATAATAAAGTAAAATAGTAATTTTGTTCTAGGGCGGCACGGTGTTCCCAGCGGGTAGCGCTGTCGCCTCACAGCAAGAAGGTACCCGGTTCGAGTCTCGGCTCGGGTGCCTTTCTGTGTGGAGTTTGCATGTTCTTCCCGTGGGTTTTCGCCGGGCACTCCAGTTTCCTCCCACAGTCCAAAAAAGATGCTGCTACATAGGGTAATTGGCTTGCAGACTAAATTGCCCGCAGTGACCAGTGATGGACTGGCGTCCCATCGTTGGATATCCCTGCTTTGTGTAACGGGTGACTATGGTAATAAGTTGTACATATTCATGGTCACACATTAAAATGCTGGCGTTAGCATCGCACTCGCTCCCACGTACAGGGAAACACGTCCACGCTTGCGGAAGCGTTCCTCAGTGTGAGTGAAGCGTGATTGAGGTGAGAACGTTTGGTGCTCGAGCGCTGCACATATTTATAAAATTATATCCGTAGTTGGTTAATAATGAGGTGTTTTGTATTATCCGCAGGGCTGTGGAGTTTTGATGTGGATTCGTATGTCGGTGGGTGTGTTTGAAGCCGCTGTGTCTGCAGAGTGAATAAACATCATTTCGAGGGAAGATACGTGTGGAATCAAGTCCTTGTGGTGGAAAAGAGTATCGAGTGTCGGCGGAGCAGGAGCGGTGCATGCGGAGCGCAAGGGGGGGATTCACAAAAAACACAACGCAGAACTTTACCATCAGAATCACCTCGCCACGTGTGCACTCACGCGCGCCGAGTTCACCTGGTTTCTGACATCTCGCTGGCCCAGGCGCCGGCCTGCAGTCTCTCGTGCGATCGGCGGCCGTATTGTTGGGTATAGAGAGACGGTGCAGGTTGGCGCCGGTTACACTTGCGCCCTCTGTCTGCCGGGATAAGGTCCTGCTCACCGCGACCCTGTACAGGACTAAGCGGTTTCTGACAATGAGATCAGAATAAATTACTAGAATTGCTCTCCGTAGCTATTGTTTCAGGATAGTGGTATCGAGAAGTCCTGTTCTCTCCTTTGCGACACTTCGCCTCCCACTTTGGAGGCGGATGATGGGATGGGAGGCGAAACGTCGCGAACAGGAGCACTCGACACAGACATCTTGGAACGACAGCCACGGAGAGCAATTCTCAAACGCGGTCAGACACAGTAGCCGCTGTGACTGCCGTGGCTTTCTCGTAAACAGTTCCCGCACGCGGAGATAACGCACGTAGGTTTCGCCGGTGCAGAGTCATGCCCGTGTGAGGACGCCTGCTGGTGCCGGTAAGTGACGGTGGGAGTCTCCAACTCTCGATTTACAGAGAACAAGGACACCAGAGTTATTTCACAGTGAGTATATGGGCTCATAATAGATTGCAAATCCGGAGCAGCCTGTAGAGTAGGCAACGCGGCTCATCTCGATTGTGACGATGCTGGCGGTAGCTGTCGTGTAACTAACCAACACAGCACGGGAACTGACTATGGCAAACACGGCCTCGTGGGTTGCAGAAGTGACGTTGGAAAGAATGCTCAAGACTTCACTAGAGATCCGAATTTTTGTTAAACGAGAACAATCCCGGCGCAAACCGGGTGAGGTGGCAACCTTAGTGGCGGCGAGGCGCGGAACACGGGCCATGCCGCGTGGTTTAAGACCGCCTCGTGCCCGAGCCACTCCAATTAGAGCATGGAGGTCGGTGGGGCGGGCGGGGGGATCTGGCCAAGTCGCGTGTACACACAATGTTCGTGGGCGTTGTTTTAGCAAATTCTTCGGTGTTGTTTAAGAGATGCACGTTGCGTATAGTAACCTCTTGTAGTGATGGAGTGTTTGTAAATAACCGAAATAAGGGTACCGCGTTTGTATCCTTCATCTCTGTACGATCTGTGTATGTAATGGAGCAAGTGTTCGTGTGTATGTACTGGTCAATGTTCCAATACTTCATTTGCGTACATTTTATCCACACAACACCAAAGCGCCTTTCCGTTTGACCTCCCACTCGTTGACCATTCTGAAACGTTAGCACTATTTCAGATTTAAATTTCCACTTTGCACGAGTATCATAGCTTAACCTTCCTAAGCATTCTTCCGCCTTTACCCAGACGCCAGAAGCACGTGTGTCAAGCTTAGAACAACATCGCCCGTAGGACGGGCACTCTGCTAGTATATGGAAAGAGATCACTTAAATACGAATTTCGATCAACCCCTGATTGAAGGACTCCCCACGCAGTGTAAGTCACGTGGGGCCGTTCGACCATGCTTCACCACACTGGTGACATGGAATTAAACAGTTTGCAAACATCGATGTCAGACAAACCGTGCAAACACAGCATTGACCATTCACCCGAACAGCAATTTCCTGTCGTTTAAAATGCAGCGAGCCTGGCCCGAGTGGGGCTTGTCTCTTCATAGGACTCATCAAGAGCGCGCTGCCGACGCAGGAGACGAAACGTAGCGAGCGCACGGCTCTCGAACGCTCGTCTCATACATCAGACAGTGAACACCGACATCAATATAAAGGACTTGTCCCAGTAATACTGCTTGCAGAAGGCAGCGCGTGTGCATGCAACAATGAATGGTGATGAATTATGAAAGGGTTGTGGCGGGGGTTTTTTTACAGTTTTATTTCTGTAAAAATGATCTGGTTTCCTTATTTGATTACACTGCAAGGGCTTGCCTGGGGAAGGGCACGTGGAACAAATTATTAATTATTTCACGTGAACTTTTGCACCGCGCGGAATGGGAGACACGCCTATCTAATTATCCGGCAGCGGGGCATTCAGTTGCTCTCTAATTAAGCACCGTTGACCTGAATTGCTCTTTTAACATTTGTCCAGCGGGGAAGGGTAAGCAAGTAACAACATCTCGGGGCACCGGGGGGAAATTTAGTCAGGGAAATTAACCTCGGTGCTGCGTATCTTTGGACACGAGGAGAGAACAGAGAGGCACGCGAGCTGGGAATAGAGCCTGGGTTCACCGAGCATACGGATAGGTCACGGGACAAACTCCTTCACCAATGCGCTGCGTGCCATGCTATTGCGTGAAGGAGCTGTAAATGACGAACACATTTGAAACTTCTGTCAATATTAACGTGGCCCACCTCTACAACAAGACGGTGCAATAGCTGCCTCCTCATAAACACTCGTTCCTTGCAGATTCATCTTCTGAACAAAAGCGAATTGCGGGCGGCACGCTGGCAAAGTGAACAGCGCTGCCGCCTCACAACAAGCAGCACCACGATTCCCGGCTCGGGTGCCTTTCTGTGTGGAGATTGTATGTCCTCCCCCTGTGTCCGCGTGGGAGTTTTTTTTCCGGGTACTCTGTTTTCTTCACACAGTGCAAAGACATGCTCCTGTCCATGTTAATTGACCTATTAAAGAAAATGTTCCTCTGTGCCCTGCGATGGACTGATGTCCCATCATGGGCACAGTCCTGACTTTTACCTTGTGCCTGCCGGGATAGGCTCCGTTTTGATCCTGACCCTCGAGAGGATTTATCGGGTGTTAGAAATTAATCATATTTTTTTTTTAAAACCTAAATGTTTAGAACAAATGAGATATATGACAGAGGCAATACCGATACGCCAAGCTTCATAGCAATCAAGTCCACACGTGCGCATGGCATTTGTACCACTCTTATAGCTCCATAACCACAGGCGCTTTGGTAGTATTTTGCAAACCTTACTTTCACTTGGCATCACTGGAAGCCAGTTACTATCTACAGATGAACACCGCCATAAACATAGCAACGTGCTACAACAGCCATTGCTCTTATCGCGATTGCTATCGATTATCGCGTGCATCTTACTCTATGCAGATTGCCCGATGCAGAAAACAAACAGCAATAGCAGGGCACAGCTGCCAGTCATTTCCCCGTTACATTCCTCAGCCGTTCCACATCCATAGGGCAGGGGAAGCGCTCTTGTTAGGAGTACGATGAGCCAATTACACCCAAGACTGGGTTTGAACTCGAAACTTTCCAACTGTGAGCCGAACGCTCCAATACAGCAGCGCCCCATGAAAAGATGCACATACGTGTTTTGTCTGAAATACGAGTACGCACCTGGCATTCACACGGGAAAGAAAAAGAAAACCTCTCACACGTGGCAGACCTCCGTCTCAAACTTCAGGTCACACCTGACCATCAAAGCGAACCGTTTCTCCTTCAGCTTCATTGCTGTGGATCAGTTCCTCGCGTTCGAGGCAGCGCATCTCGCTGAACCGCCTCATTCGCGTCCCCAGCATCGCGTCTTTCCCCGCCGATGGCCGAGAAGAAAAAACGAGGTGAGCTTTGACGCGGCCTTGCTGTCGTGAAGACTCGGAGCCTCCGTGCGCCCCCCGCCCTCCCCACCGCGCGTTCTGTCCGCCCCGCCAACCGCAGCGCCGACACAACCCCCCCTCATCCTCGAGCAACACTCCTCCAAATTGGCTTAAGTGCCACAGATAGAGACAGCCAAGCCCCCAATTTTCAGCTTAACCTGTTTACAAGGGTTCACCGTGTGCCAGCATTACTCAATTTGTCCCTCCCGCGACACAGCTGTCAATCCCGTGCTGCCAGTGTAAAGGTTCGACGTGCATGAGGTGGGGGGTGCACGTGTGCGCGCTCGCTAATACCACGTGGCCCAACGGCCTGTCAAAGGCTGGATATTTGACTGTGCGGGGAGCGGTAGTGTAGTCATGGGTGCTGCGATTCCGCAGTTTCATTTGTGATGAATATCCGAATCATTCCCGGGTCTCCCCTACATTGACTCCGCGTCGAATAAGTGTCTGGTTCTGTGTAAACATCAGAATTAGGGAGACAACAGTGGACAGGCGTGGTGCTGGCCATATACCCTCTCGTGCGCCGTTATAGGTTGCTCACTAAAAGCACTTACTCCGATTGTTAAAGGCTATGAGTCTCTTTGTTTTATCTTTGGGGGCGTGATGCTCACATTACTTCCCTATGAAATCACCGCCGTAGGTTTGACTCCTGACCACGGCAAACACGAGTCTTGCAAGTGCTCTAATTACTCGTCGCAGACTTCCTCTAGGTAGACTCAGCCTCAAATCAGTGCCGGTACCTGGTGCCTTTTCACAGACATCCGTAACTGGGGAGACTGTTGCAGTATTACGGGTTTCTGGCCAAAACATCATCTCCTTCCCTGTGCGCCATGTCGGCCTTGGCAGGCGTACGTTGCTACCAGCTCGAGCCATCTCCAGGCACACAGCAGGATTGATATATAGGTGCTCAAGGGAACATTGTGTCCTCCGTTTTATGCTTCGCGGAAATTGTTGAAAAAAGTCATTAAAACATAACATAGCGGCCTGTGGGAACAGACAAGGAAGTTACTGGAAGCGGGGTTAGTTCTTAACGACACTTGATGGCCTTAACGGATGTAATCATGTCGCGTAGAATTGCCGTGCTTTGGTTGTCATTGCCTGTAGGACGTAATGCCTGTATTGCAGCAATTTGTACGTGGGGTTGGTGGTTGATGCGAAAATCCTTTGTGTGTGGGGCTGCAAGGTGGTGCTTAACGCGTGCGAAGTGCCTGGGGCATGAAAGGCACTCGATAAAGACAGTCATTGTTACTGATAGATCTATCGCTGTACAGAAAATCAGTCGCTCAGCTATCTTTGTAGCATTCTTTGAGTATTTGTCCCACAAATGTGTAGGTGTGATCAACGCACTCTGATTTCAGGAAGCAAACTTAAACTACACACGATCGAATTCACACTGAAAATTATCATAATGCCACCTTTTTTTCTTTATTCAGAAAGTTTCACTCAACCCCCAGATTATTTTCAAGACGGCCCTGCTGCCCTTAAAATATTCGGCCAATTCCAAATTCGTTTGGCAGAAATTTGAGAATTTAAAGAGAAAAACAAATCCCCGCACAGATGGATTCAGTCCGCAGACTCAAGCCATTTCATCTGTATGTAGACTCTGCCTACTGCTGCTCTGCCATCTCCCTCCTGGCTACCTCACAGAGTCACGTGGACAATACCTGGCACGTCCCGGCTGCCACCAAATCAAAGCACTTGCCAGGCTCGAAACTGGTTAGCTTCATAGATCCGACGAGACTGTGCACGGGGGGGGGGCGATTTAGTTGTGTTTTACCATTCACAATACTATTACTGACAAGTACTACCTTTTTAGACAACTGAACGTTATTTTTGGGTAAGCATATGCAATAAGGCTGTAACATTAGCGTGGTGGAGGCATTTGCGTGTTTCAGGGATCCTCAGAGCTATGTCACCTGGAGTCCAGTACTCTTCCTATGGTCTGCTTCGGTGAGCAAGGGTCTCTCTTGGTAAACAGGTCTGGGGAGATGTTTCAGACAATAACGATCCCAAGACCCTTCGACTAAAGTAGGTTGGCGTCAGAAAATATATCTGGCTCCAAGATTGGCCCGGGTCAGACAGGATACTGGTCGTTTAAACAGGAAACGATTCTCAGTAGGTAATCATCAGTAAATGTTTCTAAGAAGCTGATCTGTGACGCAAAACGCACACAGGCAGCGTATGAACCAACATGCCGAGAGCATTCGTGCTTGCTTGTTGATGGCCATCACGTGGGATTGCCTTGCGAGGCATTACGCTGGCTCAGTTTGGCTCGCTGGGGCGGCGAGATGGCGCAGTGAATAGCGCTGTCGCCTCACAGCAAGGTCTCCGATTTGTTTCCCGGCTCGGGTGCCATTCTGTGTGTTTTTTGTGTGTTCTCCCCGTGTCCGAGTTGGTATTCGCTGCGTGCTCTGATTTCCTCCCACCGTTCAACGACACACTGCTGTCTACGTTAATTGGTCTACGGAATAAATTGCCCCAAAACAGGGCCCTGCAATCTACCGGCTTCATATTCTGGGTATAGCCTGCATTGCACCCTCTATCCGCCGGGATATGCTCCGGCACACCGCGACCTTGTACAGAATTAAGCAGGTATTAATAATGATGATGATGAATTTGGCACGCTGAGTTTAAACATACTGCCATAAAAAATGCCATCGCATTTTGACGAATCGCATCGTTCCGCATCAACTTCCAAAAACCGCATTTTGTAATAAATCATCTTTTGGAAATTAGCATCTACTTTGGCTTATGGAAATCTATTTTATCGTATAAATATACCTTAGATGTACAAGCAGGTGCCACACAATTAACTCTAATATCTCTACATCAAAATATTTGTGTGTTTATTTATTCCGTCTCATGAGTCCGTGGAGAGAGAATACCAACACCACAATGTAAAATAATAGCATCACATCGTGGCTCGAGTAAGCAATACATATACATCCTCATTATGATCACACATGCTCAATTCACTGCTGGATTAATGCATCTTCGACGCA
>JAZEWT010000002.1:28761759-28774697 GCA_036362905.1 Mordacia mordax | reverse complement strand
CCTGGGTAGTTGTAAAAACCCGATCCCTTCACAATCCACCATCTCTAAACACCACCTGGGAGAGACGTTCTGCAGAGCGACTGCTAAACAGTAATGCTTTTAGATGTTGAAGGAGAAGCTCTCAGAACAAATCCCTGTTAAAGATTTTTTTATTTTTCTCACTGGACAATGGCGTGCGTGTTCCGATCAGGCTCGATGCATGACAATCACTCCAAGATATCCTATGCCTCCAACGCGGGAGGCGAATCGTAATGGAGGAACGCTCGCCGTGGATATAGCGAAAGAGCAGCTCTTGAGAGCGCTTCTCGTAATCAAAGATCAGCAAGCTGATTATCGGACCGAGCTCACATTCAAGAGCCGCACAACCGCCTGGGTAGTTGTAAAAACCCGATCCCTTCACAATCCACCATCTCTAAACACCACCTGGGAGAGACGTTCTGCAGAGCGACTGCTAAACAGTAATGCTTTTAAAGCAGTGGGGGTGAATTGGGGAGAAGCAGCGACCACCCCCGTAACCTCTTTGGATGCAAGTTAATTAACGGCACTGACAACAGACCTTCATTGCCGCAGAGCCGGGGCCTCGAGCAGACACTTGAGATGCAGCATTGAGAGAGAGAGAATGTAAACCTCCTATCTCCGGGCAGGGTGATCGCCGTTCCTGCGAGCATTCGTATGGCGTTCCACGGAGACTCCAGTGCAATTAAGGAAAGGTCAAGCATACGGGCTGTAGCAGCGCGCCGCGACACGGATTTGCTCAAGGATTGGGCCCCATTTTTCAGCTCATAAATGAGTACACCGCAGCGACGGGTATCATCAACTGCCCGTCCAGAGTTTGCTCGCGTAATATAAACGCTGTCTTTATTCAAGTCAAGGAGGTAACTCGACTGTAAACAGATTTCATATCACACTACAAGTAATGAGGTTTAGTTTTCTCTTTTATCACGCTGAAGGTTCATAGCATCACGCGTACATATTTTTCGTCTGTCACATTGCAGGTTTTTTTTGCAGTAATTATGTTTAGCCATTTGCAGAGAAAGCTCTCAGTAAGAAATGCCTCACCTGTTTCTTTTCTTTTAAGGAAGAGTTATTGATTAATGTTGTTCCACGCTTACCACATCACGCTATGCATTGGCTTGTAAGTGGCTGCAAGGCCGGCACAGAAATGTCACGAAACGGTCCGGGACTTGAGGTGACAATGCCACAGTGATTGGTGCTGCCACCTCAAACCATGGAGTTCTTAGGTTCAGTCACAGCTACCCGTGGGTAGGGGCAGGGATGACCAATGTAGTGGGGGAGGGAAAGGTTTGGTGCGCTCGTTAAGGGGTGGCCTTGCCCGTGGAGCCCCGCTGGGGCTGGCTGCAGAGGGAAGAGTTATGGCTTCATCGCGCGAAAGTCGGCCAATGATGCAAAGCTGTTGCATTAACACAGTGTCAATTTAATAACCCCAGTGCAATGGATTCACGACTCACATCGTTGTTAACACAATACGCTCTGTTGCTCCCTGCGCACTCTCCGATCGCATGAATAAATCACTGACGAACTTTAAAGGTTACTCTTTGGTTTCACTCACCGTCGCACCATCACCCAACAACCCATACACCAACACGTCTGAGTGTGTATGGCCGTACGTATGTATGTGCCAGATTCTATAGAGCTAGCACAAATCCTCACGCGTATATGTGTCCAAGCGTGCATCTACACGACCTGGGTGATGCTCTGTCCTCGTGTTTGCTGGCCCCACACGTTCACCCTCACAGCCACCGTAACAGACGCCTTGCACTTTACCCTGCTCACTCCAGCCAACCTCGACCTGGCTTGGCAATCATGTTCAGACATCCGCCGCGCCTTCAATCGCTGTCGCTTCAACTGTGCTGTACACTCCTGCAAGCTGCCATGACATATATGCTCCACCCCGAGCCATTCCCCTGAGTTACGCTCAGTCCACTGCTGTTTTGTGCAGTCTCGTGCTGCAGTTAAAACTTGTGCTGCGCCGTACTGCTTACAACTTTGTAGTCCCGTACCACCGTTGTAACTGGCCAATGCTGCTTTCTGCTGCATCAAAATCTGGATGTGTTGTGCTACCGGTGGTGCTTCTGCACCACTGCTTCCAGCTAGTGCCTCGCTTCCCCTGCGCTCTGGGCTATGGACACTTGCCACCCTGCGCTGCACATTCGAGTCATGCTCGGTCCGCTGCTTGCGCTGCCTCTCCCGAGTCAGGCTCGGTCCACTGCTGGCTGGCGCTGCCTCTTCGGGGCTGCTGTCACTCTCGTCACTGATCTCAAGTTGCCTCTCATCGTCTTGGGATGATCCCTTTTCAGTGGGTGGTAGAATTTCTGCCGCATACCCTGCTGTGTTGCTGAGCCATGCGTGTTCCTACAGAATTCTGCCAAGCGCCCCTCTCGCAGGAGCTTTCTGTTGACTTGTACCACGCACTCTGTTAAGCTCTCAGACAGTTTCTGCTTCGCCATCATCGTGGCATCTCTCTCTCTCTCTCTGCCTTCACCAGTGTCTCTCACAGTATCCGTCTCCGTACACACACACACACCTCTCCCCAGTGTCCGCTTATATTCGCTCTGGCCCACCATTCCAGTTTAGAGCCCTCAATTCGTCATGATGATCTCGTCTTATGTGCCTCCACCAGTTCCACCTGACGCATGCCAGCAGCCCCAGTAACAGCATTAATGAGATCATATCATGTAAGTTGCCAATGATTCACTGTCCGCAGTGTGTAAATTAATCTTTGTGTAAACAGCTACATCAGAATTAGCATTGGTTTTCATTTCGCAGCCATGTATGCACTTTGCTCTTCAGCAACCTGAATTGGATTCATCGAGCGGCACCCCACCTGGGGCCTCACCATGGTCTTCGTCTTTTCGCACAATTCTATGTCTGTGTGTGGCATACGTACATTCCCTCATTCCATTTAAGGATTTCTTCAGTAATTTCTATAGAATGGCTATGCAGCGTATGTGTGTGTATGCTCAGTCCACCTCAGGGATGCAACCTTTCTTCGTGGAGTTTGTTTACTCTTGCCCTGTGTCCACATGGGGTTTTGCCAGGTGCTCCCATTTCATCCCACCATCCAAAGACGTGCTGCTGCTACCTCGGTCAATTGATCTGCTAACTAAATTGCTCTTGGTACCCTTTCTATAGACCGGCGCCTTATCTTGGATGTAGTCCTGCCATGCTCCCTGTGTTTGGCAGAAGAGGCTTGTCTCCTTACCACTCTGTACAGGATTAAGCCAGAACTGATAATGATTATATGGGCACTTGTCACCCCCTACTGGCACATCACTGCCCACCTACAGGCCGCACAGAGGCAGCTGCCACCGAGCGTGCCCGAGCAGAAGTTTCAGATCACATGTGATGCAGGATGTTTGAGTCGCTGATGTATCTCAGTGCCACAGTATCCAAGTGAAGATTATGCGGTTATTATTATTACAGAAGCGCTCTCATCAGCATCTGCTTGGGAAGTCCCAGATCACTTCAGCGCTGACTCACCGTCATAACACGACCATTAACCTGCTGAGTCATTCTAACCACCTTCACAAATCTCAGCTTGGAGTGGAGGTGAGAACGAGAAATAAAGCGCATCACCACAACCCACACACTTGTACTTCAAGCCACTTACATCGGATGGTGACCGGTGGAATAAGTAAGTAATAACACATGTCGCGAACGGCAGCATTACTGTCACATATGTACCCATTGGCCATAAATATTGCACTAAAAACTAAAAATAAACACTAAGATGCTTTAATTCGAAGGCTTTCGTGAGCAATATTATCGATGATACCCATTTTTTGGGTTAGGTCACGCAAAAAATTGTGTCGTTACTCCTCCATCACCCGACATGGCCAATTAGTAAGGCTTGTCACATGAACAGAACGTGCCAATTCTTCACTATCTCAGCACACCGGTGTGTTGGAGAGCAAACCCACAGCATTTTCAATGAAATACGACGTTTCACTAATAACAACCAGCATTATCAGGAACCCGCACCAACCTTGGGCGAGCAGCTCAGAAGACTGTTCCGGTTCTGGGTCCGTTCATATAGAGTGGTTGTGACCTCATCATTCACATGCTAGGATCCAATGGGGGTTTGGGGGTGGGGCAACATATTACATAGGTGTTTGCAAGTTAGGTTAATCAGATTGTCAGGTGTTACATCAAAGCTAACTAAAATATCATTCGGGTTTTGTGTAAATAAATAACACACTGCTGTTTCTGGATGTCCTGCTAAAACGGAGCTCAAACTGTAAAATATCACATAGTGTTTATCGAAAACCTACACGCACTGAAACTTACATAAATGCATAATCACACCATCATGCTTCACAAAAATCCACTCTCATCAAAACTCTCACACATCAGGCAAAACAGTATGTTGCCAAAAGTTTCAGAACTGAGATTCTACATGTCAAGAAAGTTCTTCAATTAAACTGTTACAGTAGAGCACAGATTAACAGAGCTCTAAGAGATAACAAAATAAGCTGAGCCGTACAAAGGAGAAAAATTATAATGTAATTAAAACTATCAAACTACCATACATTGTCAGAGTAACTGATAAATTAGCTAGAATTCTAGAAAAACTAAAAATTTAAGTGAGATTTGGCACATTACAAAAAATAGAGGGACTTTTCACTAGTACCAAAGATAAACTACCAAAACTCTCCACAGACGGCATTTATCGCATCACCTGTTCGTGTGGACAATGTTATGTTGGTCAGACGGGTAAAAATATAGTAAACGCCTTAAAGAACATCAAAGGAATATTAAAAATTCACAAGTTCAGCTTTCGGCAGTGGCTGAACATGCTTGTCAACGAGGTCATACAATTGATTTTGACAGCGTTGACATTTTGTGTAAAACAATCATTATTGGTCCAGACTAATCCGAGAGTCTATTGAAATAGATACAAATAAAAATAATTTCAATCCTTCTGATAGCTAAAAACTAAGTGCGGCTTGGAAACGCATTCTCAAACTATTAATTTAGTAGTTACATAAATCTTGAACGTTAATGCATTACCGTTATATAATAATGATAATATTTTGCATTTCTAGAGCGCTTTTCACGCGAGGGTCACAAACCGCTGCACAAAGCGGTGGAGAGAATGGCACGTCAACAACAATACAGTAGATCATCTCATCTCATTGTCTGAAACCGCTTATTCCTATACAGGGTCACGGTGAGCCAGAGCCTATCCCGGCAGACACAGGGCGCGAGGCAAGGCTATACCGACGATGGGACGCCAGTCCATCGCCGGGCACTGCGGGACAATTTAGCCTGCGAGCCAATTAACCTATGCAGCAGCATGCTTTTGGACTGTGGGAGGAAACCGGAGTTCCCGGTGAAAACCCACGCGGACACGGGGAGAGCATGCAAACTCCACACAGAAAGGCACCCGAGCCGAGAGCTTCGAACCCGGGACCTTCTTGCTGTGAGGCGACAGCACTTACCACTGGGCCACCGTGCCGCCCTACAGTAGATCAATAAACTAAAATAATGACTATAAATAAATGAAGGACAAAATAACAAGTAAATTATTGTTAGCAATTAAAGGAAGTATGAATCGCTACTGAGCAGGCACAGGTCAGCAGTGAGCTGTCACCCAAGGATACAGCAGTGAGCAGCATCAACAGTCCTACAGCCAGCTCCACACTCAGCTGCTTCAACATGTCCTGGGTTTTAATTAAGTCGACTCAGCCTTAAGAATGTTCTGCCATTCATAAGCAACTGCACTGGGTAGATATGATTCTGTCTTCACCACCCATGTAAGTTCCATGAAAGATTTAACAGGTGCCCTCTGAAACTGATACTATCTAATGATTTTTTTTTAAACCTTCACGAGTTTCATGAATTTTTCAAGCGAGCTTTGCGTTGTGAACATTATGTCACAGTGGCTTTTCGTGTGGGTTTAACCCAAATAGGACCTCGACAAAATCTCACTCTGCATTCGAGAGAATACCAATCAAAAGGTCCTCAGCAACGGTTGCTCAATTTGCTTGTTGCGCTTTACTACACTTGTTATATTTATAATTTACTTTTTTTAGTCCACGACCAGATGAGTACTGCCCTCTTGCATATCAGTCCTGGTGCTGGTGTTCACTGCATCTGACCACACTGGTAAGCATGGGTTGGTAAATGATATCGATTACTATTTATGTATAACTAATCACTATTAGTTTAGACTATTCTGAGAGTTTATTGAAATTGATGTACATAAGTGCGTTTTTGAATGTATTCTCAAACTATAAATGTAATTTGTTACGGATATCATATTATGCTAACACAATCCCGTTGCATAACACTTTCTGATGAAGGTAATTTGACAATCTTGGCCCTTTGTCCAATAAGACTCATGTAAATGCGTAACACTTGACTAATATAATCTAATTAACCAAACTTTCCAAAACTCTGTAATTGTTGCCAAACCCCCCATTGGATCCTGGCACGGGCGAGTGCAAGATTGATGACATCACTGCCTCCCCATATTCGGAGATCAAAACTGTTTCTCTTTATTCTGGAGCGAACTCGTCTCAGGTTGGTGTGGGTTTCCTGATGCCGATTGCAATTATGAGCGAAACGTCGTATTTCTTTGCTCTCCAACACACCGGTGTGCTGAAGAATTGGCACATTTTGTTCACGTTGACAAACTTTATAATTGGCCGTTGTCGGGTGTTGGAGGGTTTACGACAAACATTTTTTTATGTGACCTAACCCAAAAAATGAAATTCATTGAGAGTATTGGTCATGAAAGCCTTCGAATAAAAGTTTTCTTGTCATACTATTCATTGCCAGACCAAAGATATTTGTAAAGCATGCTTCGGGTGCCGCCCTTCTCTGCGGAGTTTGCATGTTTTCTCCGCATACTCGTGGATTTTGGCTGGGTACTCTGGTTTCCTCCCGAAGTCCAAAGACACTCTGCCCGGGTTAATTGGCCTTCTGACGGTGCCCGGGGGTTGCATGGGAGTCTCATTCAAGGTACAACCCTGCCTCGCGCCCTGTGTCTGCCGGCATAGGCTCCGGCTCACCGCAACCCCGTAAAGGATTGAGCTTGGAGTGATAATGAATGAACGAAATTTTGAAAAGAGGGCGATGTATTATCGTGGACAGTGGCGCGAAATCGCCGTATGGTAGTAACTCCGCGCGACGCGTGGCTTGCCGATTACCTAACAAGGCTGCTCTGCCCGGCTCTCCCATAAAGCGTATCCATCGAACCCCCCTCTTATGTTGACGGATTAATGGGATGGCAGGCAGGAACAATATTTGCTCATCAATTAAGCACACGGGGACTGCGGCTTTTAGTCCAGAGCCTGGAGGAGTCAGGGACGCAGCGTGCAAACCCCTCGGGGGAGATAAGACTCATGCGGATGTGGGGACAGATCGTGTGCACACAGCGCACCGGTGCACCACGCGCGCGCACGCACACACTGCCCCATGCACACGCACGCGCACACACACACACACTGCAACCACACACACACACTGCAACCACACACACACACACACTGCAACCACACACTCACACTGCAACAACCACCCACACACACAATGTACTGTGTATTGCATCGCAGGAGTCCCGCATACGGAGCTTGCAAGCTCAATGGGTACTTTCTCCTGTGATCATCACCTATCTGTGTAACTGTATTTCTCGTCTGCATTTGATGCCGAGGACAATTTCTTAACGCACGCCGTAGCGCAGCAGCAACACTTTGTAGGCCACGTGTTGTCGACGGTCCGAACTGCCAGGGGCTTGATTAATAATGCGCGACTCGTTTCTCAATGCCTGCTGCCAAACGGCCCTCCTATACAGTCGTCGCCGAATACCATGGACAGCCGACGACTGGACAGTACCAGCTTACTTTCACCTCTGAGCTCTGCTCCGCAATATTAGAGAAGGGGGGAGCTGGAGTGGATGAACCCACACGCTGCCCCCCCCCCATAATAAATGCTCAGCCCCCCACACACCCTGCCCAACCGATGTGCCTGCGTCTAGACAGGGTCACACTACAACACTCGCGTGGTCGTGTTCAGCGCGACTTCACCTGCCCTGCGCCACGTATGTCGATGGTGTGCAGCGGACGCATCGATTAGTCGATGAGAACAAATTAATTAATAATAATTGCACTTCTGGAGCGCTTTTCACCCGAGGGTCACAAAGCTCTGTACAGTTCAATCCAGAGGGTGCCGGTTCGATACCATCGCACGGCACAGCGGTTCAAACAACGGGAGGAGGAGGCTTCTGAGATCTCCCGCCCCTGCCCATTCGGCAGCATCTGTAATTGGGTTCACTTATCAAACGACGGGTTATGTGTGGTGGGGCAAATTGTGGGTGCTCCTGCTTCGTCGATCGTTTCTGGCCGGCGTGGAAGTGTCGGTCAAATATTCCCCTAGGGGGGCCTCTCTACATCTCCCTCTAATGGTGACACGCGCCAGCCATTTCGAGGCAACACCTTTACCGTCTAACAAGCTCGTGATAAGTGCGTACAATTGTGCGCGCGAGGATTGATTATTCAGGACGAAAATTAAATATACGTGAGTGATGTGCTAATGCTGCATGTAGGCCAGCACTGTACTCTCGGCACGGAATAAATCAGCAGGAGTGAGACGGTCCAGACACAGTGCGCGCGTTCGAGATGCAATTTAGAAAATACTCAGCTGTGTGGACAGCGCGCTGGGAAATGGGCACGTCACAGCCAAGAATTGAGCCGAGTTCGCTTCCCGGCTCGGGTGCCTTTCTGTGCGGAGATAGTGTGTTCTCCCTCTGTTCTGCGTGGTCTTTCTCCTGTTACCTCCCGCAAAAACAAACACCTTAATCATAGAACGCAGTGTCTGGCAGGTAGCGCCGATCACGTGGCTGCTTCCTCCCACCGCGCTGCACTTTCCTGCAGCGCCTTACGACCTCTGTTTTGCAAGCAGTTCCTGCAAATACGTGAAAAGAAAACACTATTGTACTGATGTAGGATTTCACAGATCCACGTAAGAGACCCGCTTTGCAAAGCTACTCTTTTGGGATATCCGTATCGAGCACTCCCCTTCAATCAGAACGCTTGAGGATGCCGTCACCACGGGAAACGAAATATCGCTCAACACAGCTATCCCGAAACAACAGCTATGGAGAGCAAGTCTCAAAACATTATGGTGATTATTGCTCATGCACGCGGTCCTAGCAAAAGTACTGAGATCCACACACAGAGGGAGTGGGGGGGGGGCTTGCCGCGAGATTCTACTGGGGCTGCAGAATGCATTAGTAGCCAAGCAACACGCATCATCTCCATGACTCCCACTTGTGGAAAGGCATTACAACTGGATGTGTGATTTAACAGTGTCCCCCCCTCCCTCCCCCACGCAACAAAGGATATTTGGGTTTGAATTTGTTTGTTTGGCCGTGCGCTTTGAGCCACAGAATATGTTTGAATGAGGAACGCTTCACTAATCTGCACGTCATCCTTTTGCAGGGGCCATGCTAATCTTCTCTGTATCGTTCTGATTTGAGTACATGTAGTGCCGGAGCAAGTACTCGATTGAGGAGAGCGTGGGACGCTATGGGGTGAGTGGGGTCGAGAAAGACTGGAAGAGGGACATCTCGAGAGGGAGAGCTGCAGAAGAGGATTCAATGATTCCGCGGAAAGAGGGAGCAGGTGTAGTTGAAATCAGCTGTAGTTGGAAGCAGCTGTAGTTGGAAGCGGAGGATGACGGGGTTTTGAAAGATGGGGTCGAAATAGATGGGGCGAGAGAAGACACTAGAGGACGACGAGAAGACACGAGGATTATGATAAAGACACGGCCTGAACAACAGCGAACACAGATGTCCAATGATTAAAACCCTGATTTTGTTTAGCCAGCAAATAAACAGTGTAAGTGCGCTCTATGATGTTGACTTTTTTACGTTTATATTCACAACGATGACGACGCTGTAATTGACCTCAGGGCTCCGTAGCAGAGCACCTACCGCTTACACAACAAGGTCACGAGTTCAAATCTTCAATCCATCGTCGTCATTGGAGATGGAGCCAAGCCGGACGTAACATTAGCAAGTTTCGTCACGTGTTTAAGAACCTGGCCCGGCAGACACAGGGCGCAAGACAGGGCTATGCCAATAATGGGACGTCAGATTATCGCACAACACCAGGTACAATTTAGTCAGAAAGCCAATTAACCTAGGCAGTAGCAACTACACGTATTTGTACTGAGAGAGGAAACTGGTGGACATGGCGAAAAGCCACGCGAACACGGGGAGCAATATGCAAACTTGATGCAAAGGGGGCACCCGAGCCGGTATTCGAACCCGGGTCCTTCTTGCTGTGAGGCGGCAGTGCTACTCACTGCGCGACCGTGACGCCTGCAGGTGTAACCACCACATTGATATCGCGCACCGTCAGCTTCGCGTTGCGCATTTAGGGCCCACAAATCACTCACGTGGGACGACACAGAGCAACAATCGTCAAGCTACTGGGAGATTAATGCCCGACTACAGGCCAGGTGCTGAAGCACTGTGTGCTTATGACTCGAGATTAATTCATCGAGGTCAGGCGTGCGCAACGCGTTGCTTTATAATAATAATTGCATTTATAGAGCGCTTTTCACCCGAGGGCCACAAAGCGCTGCACAGAGCTGCGGAGAGAACGGCACGTCAACAACAACTGCAGAGAACTGCAAATCAGCAACAATTACTTTTTTGGGATTTTTTTTTTTATAACTCCGAGCTGTGGTGAGAACGCCATGTCAACAACAACAACATCAGAACAGTTCAACTGAAAGTCAAACAGCATCGACAAATTATAGGACATAAAGTCAGCAAAATGACAAATAATTTCTTAAACAAACAAGGATGGAACATGTGTTCCCGAGCAGGTGCGGATCGGAAGAGAGCCAACATCCCGGAATGGCACCACTGAGCCGCATCAATAGCTTACGAGGGCCGGTTCCAGAAAAAAGAACTAAAAGGTTATGGTTACGACCTCCACTCCCTCTACGCATGCCTCCTCCCCTTGTAGGCTCTCAGAACATTTAAAGTCGGCTATGGCGGTTAAGGCTTATATTAAAATACGAGTGTATTTTAAGATAGGTCAAAAATCTGCGATATTGTTATCTATACATGTTAAGAATTGTATTTATGATAATGTTTTACATGCCATTCTGCAACGACGAGTATAAAAAAACAAACCTCACATTGTTTTTAATGTTGCTGATTTTCCGTTGTAATGTCGTTGTTGTTGACGTGCCGTCCTCTCCACAGCTCTGTACAGCGCTTTGTAACCCTCGGGTGATAAGCGCTCTATAAAAGGAATTATGATTATTAATCTTTACAGACCAGATGCAAAAGATTGCCAGGCCAGCCCTTGCCCGAGGACAAAACTTTACCCTCCCTTGGTCAACGCTACCGCCCATGCAGCTTGGGCAAACTCACCGCTGTACAACTTCAGTCAATCCGTTGCTGGATTAAGGATGGTTAAGGGAACGTTTTTGACCATACTTCACCACGATGGTCAGTGCGGGCTGTTGAACGGGATGCGCGAGATAGGCCAGATAATGAGGGGGGGGGGGTGGGGAAGGCAGGATTGAGTGGTGGTAACATCTGCCTCTCTGCCTCTTTGAGAAAGAATGTGCTTCCCGAGGCAGTTCGATTCCAACCTCACGCCCCTTTCTCTGTAAAGGTCTGTTCTCTCCCTGTTCTGCGTGGGTTTCCTCCCTTTTATGTAGATTCTCTCTCAAAACATAAAACGCATGCATTAATTAGCCAATAACATCAAAATATCGAGGACGTGGTGTTTGACAAATGTTGGCGCCAGCTTACTGCGTGGATGCCTCCCCCCTCTGCAGTCTCCTCGCACCTCCATAAACGTGTCTCATCCATGACCAAGCGTAGAATGTGCCCGCCTTATATATTGTACTATTCGTAATAGTCTTTTTTTGATGCGTTCGTTAAATTACGTTTTGATTTTAAAAAATTCTGCGTTGGTGACTTTGAACGTATGTTGTATCGCAGTGAATCCCACATCTAGAGCTTGCAATCTCACCGCGTGATTTCAATCTGTAATAAACACACACCTATTTTTTTTAGAGCCGTTCTTTCATCATTGCTGTTCGCAAGCAATAAAAGGGCAGCAGAGCCATCTGCACCACGTGTACCTCGTGTCCTAGTGTCACCTCAGAGGCGCGGGCCGCCCGTGTCACTCTCGTAAACAATCGTGAAATGAGGTTGCGTGCAGAGGCTGGCCGCGTGAGTCCCACTCTATTTTAAGAAAACGTGTCGCGGTGCCTATGCCGACCTCTGCAACGGGTAAAACCAAAATAAAACAATGGGATTTGCGCTGTGATATTAGCTCGCAATCGTCTCCCTCTTGTGAATGATATCACGGGATCGTTTACTGTTCAATCCAGGGCAGAGAGAAAGCCATTCATAGGTGACTGGGTGGATCAGAGGTCAGAGCACAGGTGTGCAAATACTGCGCACGGGGTTTGTATCTGGATTTCAGCGAACCTTGATTAACCAAGGTTCTCAAGTAGAGTTGAGTTAATTGTTTTCCACTAGTGACCAATGATTGTACAAAAAATACATCTCTTCGAATTTAGTTCATATATACAGTTCGGCCAAGTCACAGTGGTGAGAATTTAGCAACATCAATTCGACTGCCATGCATTGAATATGTATATTGCAGGGAATGTTGAAAAGTACTTCTTCCGTTAGTGTGGAACAGACGCCACTTGAGCACTTGTCTCGCTTTGTCTCCTGAAGTCACTTGAAGTGACCTCAAAAGCAGCAACATATTTATTTCATTTAGAAAGACATAAATGATTGCAGCTGAAAATACCCAGAGCGCTTGCATACACCCCCTCCTTGAACCGCCACCTTACAGTGGTGGAGGGGTTTGTGTGCCCGAATGATCCGAGGAGCTATGTTGTCGGGGGCTTTACACCCCTGGTAGGGT